>CM039465.1:5890798-5907016 GCA_022414725.1 Microglena sp. YARC | reverse complement strand
TGTCAACCTCCCTATGGTAGAGCAGGTGACCGAGAGCCATAGTCTCCAATCTATTCAAATAGCCATGCAGCCACGAAGATACTCTCGTTCCAGCGGATTAGGTCTGTAGGTAACATTGGCAGCTTTTAGAGAGAGTTCAAGTAGCAAGGTAGTAGAAAAGTGTAAACATCCCCCACGACAAGCAGGTAGTTTTACTTGTAGTAAGTAATCTGCCACAGCTGAGGGATTATACGAAGCAGTGAACTCAAGCAGCTATAACTCGAGGTAAAATCAAATCGCGCCAGTCGCACGTGCACTCACTATCACGCTGTTGAGCTATTAGAAACGAACTGGACGCGCCTCCTGTAAAGCGCAGTCGTAAGGATCGCTCTGTAAGCGCGTGGCGTACACTACTTGCACTCATTTCAACCCAGCCATTACGCAGCTCATCTGACCGGACCAGTGTTCTGTGGGTCACTCCCTTACGTCATTGTCCATCGAGTACGATAGAGTTGCCACAAGGCGCACCATCTGTTTCGCGCTCCCAGCATGGCGGGTCCTTGTGCCGTTATTGAGGACCCAGGCCGCCAGGGTATTATTTAGCAGGGCGAGGATCGCTAGTCAACCAAAACTACCCGGCAGACATTGGTCCAGTATCCTTGAGAATGTGACGGGGATGGTGAGATGATGGGAACGACTAGGGCAATGTGTAGGCGCGTTGTATAAACTGATAGATGGTACTCACAATGAGTAAGTATCGCGCGAAGAGGTGTGTTAACCCCTAATAATAAAGCTCTGAGGCTTGGTACCATGTCGGTCTGGACGACAAGAAACCGTGTCTGCACGACGATGGCGCAGGCTCCGGTCGCCCCCCTTCTTCTTGCATGTATCTTCGGAACTAAGCTACAACCTAAAGAGCTTGAAAGGGAGAGCCATGCGGGGACATGGCGCCCACCTTGGCTCGAAGCCCCCGCAGGGCTGGGCACACTCCTCCAGCGAGGCTTTACCCATCATAGTTACAACTCCGTTGCGCTGGACCGCGAAGTCGTCTGCACTACTAGACGCCAAAATGCGCATCCAGTAAGGAAGCGGCTCAACAAGACTCTGGCCGTGTTTGAGAAACACCACGCACAGAAGAGCGATTGCATTTATGTACTCCAGAAGCACCGTTTCGGATATCGATGAGCTTGGCAAGTCAGTTCCCTGAGTCACAAGTAGAGATTACTCAAGAGTGTCCCATCATCAAAGGTGGTTTATACACGTAGGCCAGTGGGGATTACATGAAGAGTGTATAGCTGGGAACCCTCTCCCGTTCAATAGAAGAGCCACATCACGACTCGTGCTTACCCCAGACTCCTGGGCGAACTATATCTGAGTCCCGGAACACCAAGACCATCCAAAAATAACCCTTCATCAACCAGAGAGATACCCCAAACCAGTCTACCAGATAACGCCCTCTTCGTCTAGTCGTTATTTCGTTTCTCTTCCCATTCACGAAAGGACGGTAACAATAAGCATGGCACCCGAACACGCGCAATAGACGATACATCAGAGAACCCCAAAAGAACAACTCATAAGAGTCTTGTCACCTTGATTAGCAAGCCGGTTGCGTAGGTAACAAGCGCAGGAAGGCATAGGCCGAAAGGACTTAGTGACTTTAGACCTTCTAAGTGAATGCTCCTAGCACGTCTGAAGGACCCCATTGTTTTACCGTCCACAGTCGCATTCCTGCTGAAGCAGTGTAACCATGGACAATTCATGCACAGCACCACACGATTCTAACCAATCCTCGAACACTTCCATAAATTCCTTACGTCAGACCTAAGACACTTGAAATAAACCAAATTCCATGCAGCTGAAGTTCATTTCCATCTGAGGATGGTAGGTTTGAACTGCTAAGGGAAGCTTCATCCCTGGTTCCAGCAAGCAAGACCTCATTCATAGCCAGATTGGTCAGTTGAGACCACCAGAACAATAAAACTCCCCACGCAAGCCCTAATTATAAATGGCCCCCATGATGTCCAAGGAAGGCGGTGAATGGGGCACGGATCCTAGTATTTGCTGTCTTTAGGATAAAAGGAAATACGTTTTCCCTTTCCTTCTACAAACATCACATTGGGATCTTAGACGAAGTCTTTGCACCTGTTGAGAGTGAGGTAAGTTCGAACCAAAACCCTTCCTTACATGGTTGTTAGCATGGCAATCATAGCCAGGTGACCCAGCCGCCTAGCCACAACCATTCAGGAGTGGGTAGGGATCACAACTCCAACCATCCTCATTCAACACTCAAGAGCAAAAAGGGCTGATAATCTTTTCAGACACCATAACAAACGGCCACGAGGGGTGGACAAGCCTACATGCAAACTTAACACCACTCCATCTGGAACGGGAAACGGGACCACAGAACAGAAAGAGCCCTGTGTGCAGTCAACTAAGACATCCAAAAGAAAATCTTGCAGTTGTTGACATGGGCAACAGGCATTTACTGACATGATGGTCACCGGACAGTGTGGGATGTAGAGAACATGTAATGATTGTGTTCGGCAACCACATCACTAATAAACACAATAGAAACCCTGACCCACAGACCGTTTTGAACCACCACCATCACCAAATTTAAACTTGCTGGCCCAGTCTTCAGAAGCATGAAACACAGTGAACAAAGACCATATCACCTGTGATTGACATCCCAGCCCAGAACAACATGTCCAGACACCCTCAGACAGCCTCGGACTGCAGAACATTTGAAAATTTCCAGTGCAAGAAAAAAGGGACAAGCGTACCTCCTATTTCTTTCCAAAGCTATTTACCCATCAATTCTGAGCCTGGCAAGGAGGCCAGCTGCCGCGGAGTAGCACACCTTTGGAAGGGCCAAGGCCATGGGCACCGGATTGTAACCGTGCACCAGGCTTGGTCTTACGAGGTGCGGATGCTTCGTGGAAACAGCGATCCTCCGATGGTCGTCTTGCTGAGCATGGGCCCACCAAAGTTGCAATCCAAACGTCGCTTGTTGGAAAACCAGAAACAACCTGAGAACCAAGATCCCTGCCCACGCTGAAACCGCAGGCATTGCAGGAACCTGGGGAGCGTCCCCGGGACCAACCTATGTGATCCTGGAGTCGACCTTGGGAGGCAATGTTCAAGAATGTCGAGAGAACCTATATGCCTCCAAGACAAGACCGCAAGTTAATCTACAGTCTGTCGGTTAGCCAAACATCATACCGAACTGGATCCGCAGCGAATTCAAATCGGACAACGGATCCCATTCACAATGGTTTCCATGGCGTGCGCGAGGTGACAGGATGTCCAGCACTGCGGAGGTCAGTGCACAGACTGCGAACCATTGCGAAAGAAATCATCACGACACGGTTCAGGAAGGGCCCAGTGCGCATTTATAAGTTCGATACGCATGAGAGGGGACTCTGAGGAGCATAGCATCAGACTGCGTCTTCCGTATATCCAAAAGATATCCGAGGGGTGGCAAAGTCCTGTATTAGTGTGTGCCTTGACATTATCGTCCTCCATGTTCGCGAGCATCATATAAACACATACTCCTCACGTCGAACGAGCCAAAAGCTGCACTTGAACCCCAACATTTGCAGATCAAACCCGAGACTCCACCATGAATAGGGTATTAGAACCCAGCTCCAATCCAGAAAGGGACAGAGCAAGGACCTACGAACTGCCATGAAATACTCCGCAGCAAGGACCAGCGCAACGAGCGCGCTGGTCGTCTATGTCCTAATCACAGGGAATGGAACCTCGCAACACTCATAAGCAGCTGAGAACTGGGCTAAACAAGGACACAGAGGACAGCACCGCACAAATGATAACCCAAGCTTCTCGTGATCCAACTACGGCCTTACCCACCAAGACAAGCCAATCTGGGGGATTACAGAAACCAGAAGTACTGGACCCAAGAAAAAGAACGGACACGGTGTCGTACCAAATGCTCAGAAAAAGCCACACTGGCATGCCTCAGCTGCACACTAACATGCCATTGTAGCCGGCATAATTCCATCCGACCGTACAAAGAGCGGTTCAAAGGACTCACCATCCCTCGTATCCATGTTGATCAGGCCGTACTCCCGAAGTTCAAAGTCGGAGGAATCGCCATCGTGCCAATCTCCCAAGATGCGAAGACCGCGTATGCAGCATAGAGAGGGCCAGGGGCAGGAGGGCAGCTCCACCTGCGGAGGCGGAGGGGGTCCAGGGAGCACCAGCCCAGCAGAGGTGCGTGCAGAGAGAAAAAGCAAGCCCTGCGCGAGAAGCGAGTTGTTGGTAGCCAGGGAGGCCACGCTCCATGGGGCAGATGCAGAGGGCAAAAAATAGAAATAGCAAAGCCCCCTCAATAGAAATGGCTTACAACCCTCCGGAACCGGGGAACAGGCTTCAAAGGGAGGCGCCGACGAAGGCTGAGGCTGATACACAGGTCGAAAAGCTCTCGATTAGCATCTGCTGATCAGTGAGGCTCCATTACACCGGCAAAAACAGCGGAAGTCTCAAAGGACACGATTGCAGCAGCAGATGGGGTCCACGCCACGAAGTCAGCACTCGAGCACTCCTCAAAGTTCCTCCTCATCCCATCAGTTAGTAGTTAGATAGTTCTCATCAATAATTGGAGGGACGCAAATTGGAGGACTGCGGGCTGATGCACAACGGATGATCTGTTGTCTGTACACAACACCAGGCTTCATCAGGACATCCCAAACCTATCAGAGGAACAGGCGTCGAACAACGGAGAAACGAACCGTAAAATTGGATGATTATCGGGGGGGTACTCCTTGATGGCGAAGGGACCTCCTCCCCGGCAGCAGAGGGCGCTGGCGCGCAGTCGTCTAGCCAATCTAGAGGAACCTTCACCCCCGTTGGAGGATTCGGTCGCATCCATTGCTCACAATGAACCACTCGGAATACCCACGAAGCCCATGAAACACCAGTTAAGTTTTGTAAGTTTCACAAAGCGCGCAGAGCCTCGCGGAAGTGCATTATCAAGCCAGTGTAGTGATGAGGAGCCCCAATAAAACCTAATTCAGCTTGAAAATCACTCCGTAAAGTGGACAGTAGATTAAAGCAGCGGAACAACGCACCAATCGTATACACGAGACAAGGATAACGTTACAGAACACAGGAGGACCCATAAAGGCACTGTGGTGAAAGGAGACCGGTAGACAGGAACCTAACAGGGTAAACAGATTTCAGAACCGTAGAACAGGAGATCAGAAATCGTAGGGACAGGAAGCTGTCACTGAGTCATTCAAGGATGAACTCAGTCCCACGGAAAAGCTGCTCAGGTAGAGCCGATAGTTCTAAGGAGTCACATAAGTTAGTCACCAAAAAATGTCATAAAACGCGTGAGAAGCACCCGCTAGTACATGCTGATACTCGCCAACTACCTAATGCCATGAGAAGGGGGGATCCATATGGTCAGTGCCAAGCAGCTGCAAATTGCCTGCAATCGCTTTCCTCCAGCTGCAGAGGGATTCCTCCCAATTGACAACATTTCAGTACCACTCTCCGCCCAGCCTTTATTGCCGGACTTAGAACCCCCAGTGCATCCTGAAGAAGCACGGACGATGACCGGCCCTGCTTGGCAGGATGGATGATTTATTAGGGAGCTGGGCCCTCCACCAGACTGCGGACGGATGGCCGCCCTCAAACCGTCCAACAGGAACCATTGAGGACCCTGAACAACTGGAAAGCCCGTTGATCAAGCGACACGTGTCTGAAAACCTGGTGTCCAGCAGCGCTAACCTCCCGGTCTCTGATGCAAGCTCGTAACGACCAGATGATGACCTGTATGGCAAAACCCGAGGAGTGGCCCACCCAGGTCTACTCCAGGGTCCACTGCCCTCCTTAAGGGGACTAGCAGAAGAAAGAAGGACCACCTGCAGGGGACGTTTCTGCCCAAGTTGGGCCAACCAACTTAACAGGTAACCTTCCCCAATCTTAAACTCCTTACTTACCACCTTTCATCATCTTCACCAATTCAAACAACTACGACAACTGGTTTCCAGACCATCCGCGCTGCCCAAACCCAGACCCAGCAGCAACAAGCCGCTGGGAACTTCTCAGACAACAAGAGGCAGAAGGGAGAAATAAGGGACTTAGACAAGCAGGGACCCCTCCTTCCTGCTAGCAACTTTATTATAGTAATGCTGAGTACCATACTCACTGCTTTCATTAGCCTCATCACGTATATACTACTGGCAGATACCTCTTATACCGCCCTGTCCCTCCTACCTGCTATCCTAGTGAACTTTTGTGATTGTGAATTGACCCCCTAGGGGAGGTTTAGGACCACCGTGCAACTAGACATCCTCTTTTAAAATAGCACCCACTACTGGGGAGCCCCAAAATAGACTCTCGTTGTCAAATACATTTCTATCAACATTTACCTAGGGTACAAAGCCCTTATCATGATGACATCTTAGACTTCTCTGTAAAATTGGACAATCATGTGAATAACTACACTTGCCATACGTGGACCCTGGAAGGGCACTACGATTGTCTGCACTGGTGAAACTATACTAGCAAACCTTATCAATTTTCTATCTCTCTTCTAACAAATTCCTCATCTTGGCTCTCTTACTTGGCCACACTAATCCAAGATACATTCCCCACCATATTAGCCCACACGACGGAAATTGCAGGGACCTTACTTACCTACTCTGGCCGTATCATGCTGGGCAGCTCGCAAGACGCGGCAGGATCCCTACCAAACGGTAAAATCCCTACCAACTGCTCTTGCTTCCTCCTTACACTACAACTCTGGATATGTCATGCTAAGGCCATCAAGCAACTGGATGGTGAGTGGGTGGATATGAACTCTGAAGGCCCCTATCCCCTAACCCTCCTGACTGGCAACTTCTCCAAGGTCACATTTACACCCTTACAAACACATCTGGACTACCTTGCCCCCAAGTCTTCCAGCCTGAAATCTACTATGAACCAAAACAAACCCAACTTACACTGTCATCATAAGATCTACCTACCACTCTTACTCACACTACTACAAACCACCACATTCATGCCTACAGATCCTCCAGAGCCCCAGCCCCTCCAGAAACTGTTGAAACCTTGTCTCTGATGATTGAGGAGCCTCCCAAATCCAAGAAACCTAAAGAACCTCAACTCGTTGCAACCCCTACGTCTCATTCCAACCCCAGACTTAAAACGCTCACCTCCAACAAACCATCAAGCCTAACCTTCCTGTCCCCACTAGACCTGCCATACCGACAGCAACAAGATGCGCCAGAGCATGATCTTTGGAGCAGAACCACCTACCAAGAAACCTGCACGTACCCTAAAACTCCAAAAACTTTCTCTCCCTAATTAAAAGAAACAAAACGGACCAGCACTGCCACCTATCCCGTTCACCATCAACAAACTTGCACTATACACCACTCAACATTATAAAAACATCCTCTAACTGCAGAGGCATAGATCTTCTTGGGAAATGCTTATGACCACATTAGGACACATAAAAATGACATAGTTATTTTAAACGAAACTAAACTCACTTCCAATAGGAAAAGTAATCATGAACATGATTAAATTTAGACATGCCAGACTGACCACTTTCACCACAGCAGCAAAAGCCATCAACAAGCTACTAACCTCACAACAACACTGTTACCCACTCAGCTGGTGTCATCAACCCTTATTAAGAAAACACTCACTACTCATCCTATTAATCATGAGGTTCCTTACTGAAATAGCTGGCCCCCACACACCAACCCACATTAACAACACTACACACATCTTGGGTGTCTATATGCCATGCAATGACCCCACCAAACGTGCTGCAATCTACAATCACATTCAACTATAGAAACTTATCTCAAAAAACCCCCACTCACCAAACATAGCAGGGGCGACCTGGAATGCTGTCTACTACCCTACAGACAGGTAGCAGCACAACCAACCACCCGAGGGACTACACCACCAGCAACACTTTAGTAAGTATAATTAAACTTCAACCTTCTCCACGTCCTCACACTTACTACACACTTACACAGACAACCATCCCTATAGACAGCAGGATTGACGATATTATCCTTATCAACCCCCCTTTAGGAACTACAGTGACAGAAGTCGTCCAACAGATGGGAGACACTTTGGACCACATGGCCTTGGAACACCACATCACTTCTGCCCTCTTCCCCCCTTCCCAATCTTGACGCTCCCCTACTGACCCAACTCCTCAGCTACAGCTCCACTTAAGCAACAAGACATGGCTAAGGCCAGAGAAGCAATTTTTCAACAATTCCTGCACCAATTTCAGTTACAGCCACACCAATATAGAAGCAGCATGGACTCTTGCACAATCCCTCCTTGGGAGAGGACAAACACCCTCACGCATCCAATCCATAAGGCAGGAACTCAAATCTTCAATCCCTGAAGACCTCAACAGCATGACTGAACACCTCATGACAACCTTACACCAAGCCCTCACCATTATGACTGACATATGTCCTACTAAACCCACTACTCCAGGTATCTTCCTTCCCCGGCAACTTGCCAAATCATTTAGGAAAATTAAACTACCCACATTAAAACATATTAAATCATTACGCACAGCTCCAATTATCTTAACCAACCAGCCTATGATGAACTTCGAATCAAACCTCTCACAATTCAAACTTATCTCTCCCTACACTAAAACTCAAATTCAGCACCACCTTTCAGAACCTACTCCTATCTGACTACCGTCTATCTTTAACTGAAAATATTCACAACAGCATTGCAGAACAACGTAACCACATGCAGGCAGCACTTAAAGAGGAACGGATAACCTCATCTATCAAGAAGTTCTCGGCGTCGTCTCAGCACCCAGCAAGGCAAACAACAATAGATTCATTTTTTCCCTGAAGACCACAAACATACTCCACTGCCTTGCTGGACACGAAAACCCACACACTTAGCACTAGCACCCAGGGCCTCCTGGACATCATGACCAGACACATGGAAACTCTTATGTCACCACACACACACCCCCATTTTACAGCCAACTGACACTGAGCACCCCCCCCTCACCCCCCCCCCCCCCCCCCATGGGTCCACCAAATTGACAAATATCACCTGGACACCCCAGCTAACTCCATTCACACACAGCTTCTCCCTACACTTACCTCTCTTCCTCAACCACTTTTACTGACTGCATCCGCAAGCTTGCACAATAAAGCAAAAACTGGACCAGATGGCATCCCCAACGAGCTCATCCTCTGCCTCCCAACTGAAATGCACCAAATCATCCACAAAACTTATGCAACTTGCATGGGTCTAGGGGAAACCCGGACTGCTGGAAAATTTTCTCACACAGTTATGCTCTATAAGAAATCAGACCCGTGTCTCCCTCAAAATTACAGACCGATAGGACTCAACAACGCAGTGGCCAAGCTATGGACCTCCTTGGTCACAAACACTCTCACAACTTACTCTGAAACTAACCATATTCTCAGTGCCTGCCAGGAAGGATTTCGAAAGGACAAGAGCACTTCCCGACAATTCTCAACCTTCTCCACAATATAGAGACGCTGCCCTCTTTCATCAAGATCTTTTTGCTGCCTACTTTGACTTCAGCTCAGCCTTCAACATGATTGATCACCAGAAATTACTGTGCATCATGCACAATCTTGGTTACACGCATGACGCAATAGACACAATTAAGGGCATTTACACTAACTCAACCACCCATATCCTTCTCAACAACACGCCTGGCTCTCCTATCTCCATCACCAGAGGCACCATACAGGGAGACACCCTGTCCCCTCTCCTCTTCATCATCTTTCTAGAACCCCTCCACAGATGGCTCCGCTCTGGAGGGCGGGGTTACAGAGCAGCGTCCCTACCTGCGCAACAGCTGATTGAGCATCACACTAGTAGCTTGGGCTACGCTGACGACACTGCCGTCCTCACTAGTACCGCGGAGGATCTTCGAATCCAGTTTGGTAAGGTTCAACAATTTAGTGTCTGGTCTGGCATCCCACTTAATGCCACTAAATGTGTGGTCAGTGGCATTCTCCACAAATCCACCCTCCCATCCTACCCACAACAACACCCTTAAACAACGCCTAAACAAAATACTCTGGGTGACTCTTATGCAACATAACCAACCTCCTGACATGGCCTACAAATACCTTGGGGTCCACATTTCTCTCACTCTTAATTGGAAAACCCAACTACACGCCACCATAGCAACCATTCATTCTAAAGGACTGAGTATTCTAACCAAAGCCAAACCCAGAGCAACTCCAGATCAATGTGTCCGCATTATCACACAATGTATACGTGCAGCTATTAAATCACCCCATGATAGTAGCCCCCTTCTCACTCACTGACATCCACGTCATTGATAGAGCAGTCCTCAAAACGGTCAAACTCTGCTGCACACTTCCTAGATCTTTCCCACTCGAGCCCTTCAACTTCCTAAAACAGAAGCAGGTCTCGGAGTTCCCTCCCTACTTTACAGAGTACACTCAAATCACGGCTTCAGCCTTACACAAAGCCATGAACGATCAGGGCCATCTTGGCATTCTCACCAGAAGCCCTTCTTAATAAAACTACTACACTATGACTACACTCAACCTCTCCTCTCTTTCCTGTAAACAGTTAACACACATGTCTCTAGCCCGACAACTTGATATCCTTAGCCAATCCAGCATCAAACTCACTTGGAATGACACAGAACTCCTGGACAAACTTAACATCCACCCCCTCACCTTCTCCTCATGCCATACCTATCAAACTCATGACCCCTTCCACGACTTGAATATTTATACCTACCATGACCTGGTCACACCTACGGGAACCCACCTCATCAGCACTACTGATCTCCCCCTTATTACTTCCTCCAAGATTACCAAACATCACAGACGCTCTCTTAACCTTCTCACAGCCCACCTAACTCTGGCTAAATTCGACTACCCCCTCACCCACACTGAACCCCTCCGCTCATGCACCGCCAGCTCGCAGCCGAATACGCAGTCACACCTAACACTACTGACATTATCAAACTCCCACCCACCACTGACTTTATTGCCACCCCTACCCAACGCTACTACTCCTCCACCCCTCTAACTGACGCAGACTACGGGGCGGATTCCTTGGGGACATCGAAGGGAACCAATGGTGGGCATGCCTAACGACAAACTGCGACAGCTACGCGCAGCGTGCGTGGGGCTGCAACAGTAAAGACGAAACCTGGGCGGCCCGCCACTACCTGTGTAAATCCTGGATTCACCATAGCACCTCAGCGCGATTTTTCCGCCACTACGCCATAACTAAAACTTCCACCCTGACAGGACCCGCGAGGCTATGCTCTGCCCTACGGGCCAACGCTCCTGCACCGCTCAACTCGCTTACTCCATCTCACCTATGGCTCCCAATACAAAGCTCTCTATATTACTAGCTGGCGCAGCAAACGCTCCTTAGACACCGACAACTCTACCAGTACTACTGTTGCCCACGTTCAGTGGGCTCCCACACCATGCACAATGACCACATCCATTCCTACACTCAAGCTGGATATAGCATTCCACTACAGCAACCAGTCACTTCCACCATTTCTATCATCCACTGGAAACCGCAATCTCACCTCATCTCTCACCTCTGCGAAATGCTGGGGCAACAAGCCTATGACCAACTCGTCCACACCTTCAAGTCAGCCCCTTCACCACCACTTGTCAAAATCTGAAGGAAAGACTCCCACCTTACAACCCTCAGCAGCAGGCCACTGGACCACCACCCAGGCTTCCAAGCTGACAACCACGCCTTGTCCACAAATTGCTTCATGTGGATACACATGACAGACACCCAGACTGGACATCCAACCACCCCTCTCCTACATTATCCAAACAGGCATCCTCCACCAACAAGGATGGCCAGGACACCCACACACGCAAACATCTCTCTTATCTCTACACCCCCACTGGGAAATGCATTGGGCACACCCCCAACAACAGACTTACCTCCCTCCAGCAGAATTATGAGCACTTCAAAACTACCCACCCTACCAAATGGCAACAACTAACCCAGGGAGGAACCTACCATACAGACCTAGCTGCTCTCTTCACTAGGTACAGAGCTACCCTGCTTCTACCAACATTCTCTCTCCCGTCCTCCACCAAGCCATAGCACAGCTAGGTATCACCACCACCGAACTTCTACTCTCTCAGCTATGATCAGAGCCTTCTCAGCTACTCCTCTACTCACCCAGCTGACCAGCTCTTTGGGTCCAACGAGGACCCCTTCCACACCTGTCTGGACTGGGGGCTCCCTAGTGGACATCCCCTAGCTCAGTCACCCTGGCACACAAATCACTCAGGTGGGCCCTAGCCAGTGCAGATTATGCTGAGACTTCCATTAGTCAGCCCCCCACATGCACTGTCATGCTCATTCCCCTGACACCTGCTATGCTCCCTACAACAAACTTCTTCCAGCACCTGGGTCCACTACATTGAACTCCAGTCCTCACTCTGAATTTATATACCTCTGACACCTGGTTGGGCAGTAACTCCACACCCTCCCATCAACCCAAAAGTTACACCTCATTCCTTATCTGCAGTCCCCAAAGTCAAACCTACCTACTTTTCCAACCTTCAAGCCTTTATCCAGCTTTGGCACGACCACATGCACAGCCTCTCCCCCCACTGGGAGCCCACCACTATTACCCCACCTGACACACCTCACTCCTCCGACACTCAGATCACTTACCCTAGAAAACTTAGATCACTCACCTCAAAACCTTGGCACACTCCACACCGCGAGCACCCTCAACCTCTTTACTCCTCCCACTACTCATCCATGCACATACCCATCTATCCTCTCTGCGGCCTCCAGGTCTACACAGATGGCAGCCTGATCAAAGGTAACTCGGCTCCCCTAGTAAAATAGGGGGCTGCAGTTTATGTCCCCATTGCAGGATGAGCTACACTATCAACCCAGGCTGGGCGGGGGGCCACCAGGACTAACAACAGAGCAGAACTAGTGGCAATTCACCAAGCCATTATTAACATTCCATACGATACTAACCCCACCCTCCACACTGACAGTCTCTGTTCACTTCAACTCATAAAAAAAATGATCCATGATCCCACCGCAGCCACACGCTCCCTACATGCTGAGCTGCTACATTCAATCCAATCTCACCTCATTCAACGAATTTTACATGGCTCACACACCACTCTTTGCAAAGTACGCTCCCACACAGGCATTCTTGGAAATGACCGGGCTGACAGCCTAGCGCGTAAGGCCGCAGATGACCCCGCCTCCAGCAGATATACTGATAACACTGGGGAAATCCCCAGACACAATGTTTACTGGCCCACTGTCCAACCTCCTCGCACACCCATGGGAGATATCCCCCACGCATTCTAGCACCTAACCTCACACAAGGCATCAGCTCCAACCTACCCACTAGCTGCACCTTGGCCAACACCCGCTAAAGGGATTTATGCAAACCACCTGGGCCGATAAACACTCCTCACCAACTTCCTCATGCAAGTAATAAATTTTGGTCCTCTACCCTAATCCAACATAAAACTAAATTTCACATCCTTAAAGCCCGCTGGGGTCGACTGTGGAATCGTAAACTTGCATATCGGTGGAAACTTCCTTATATTAACAACACCCACCCGCCCACAAACCCTATGCCCCATATGCGCATCTGTGAGGACGGAGCGGGCCACATTCTGGCGGGCTGCTCACACCAGACTTTCAAGGGGCTCTATATCAAGAGACATGACGCCGCAGTGCGACTCATCCACAAGGCCATCTGCACTGGCGACCTGGGCTCACGCAGAATGATTATGGACGCTGGCAAGGAAGAGGACCTCCCCAGGGGGATCCTAGGGCAAACGCCTCCCTGACTGGTTTACGCCCTTCCTCTATTACAGAAGAGGCCTGGAGGAGAATGAGACCTGACCTTGCCATCCTACCTGACATAAACTCTTCTACCGTCCTAAGAGATAAAGAAATTTGGCTCCTTGAGCTTGGCTATTGCTCTGATACCAACCATCTACAAGTTTATCACTAAACATGCCCAGCATGCTAGACTAGTGGATGGCCTCCAATCGGCTGGATACCTTGTTCACTACGTAGTTATCACAATTGGAACAACGGGTACTATCCCAACCTCCTTTTTGACCTCTATGGCTACACTTGGACTTAACAGATTGTGTGCCCTTCGACTGGCAGACACAGTCCACTCTCACTCTATTTCTAGCTTTCAAAGTATTTTACAGTGCAGACGCTTTATGGAGACCCAACAGGGCTCAATACCAGGGGATTAGTAATTTCCCTGGTTCTCCTTGTTAAAGTTTGCCCACCAGGGGCTCATTCAGACTCCCTGACAAGAAGACTCTTTTATGGTGACTTCTGCTAGCTCCGGCTTACGCAGTGGTGACCTTAACTTCACGTCCTGAGAGTGGCGCATTACTCGGATGTAACAATTTCAATTTCAATTTCAATAGCTTCAGCCAGAAATTTGGCTGCTCGCCGTCTTCGGCAGTAAAAATAGTCACCCAGTGCGATACCCACGGAAACTAAGGAGCACACTTACTATAGTAGACAGTTGAAAGTTTTGTTCAGGTGCAATGATCCTTGAACTTTGTTACATAGCTTCAGCCAGAATTTTTGCTGCTCGCCGTCTTAGGCAGTGAAAAAGCCCCCCAGTTTAGTTCTTCGGCAGTCAAAAAAGTCCTCCAGCGCGATACCCACGGAAACCTGGGAGCACACTTAACATAATAGACAGTTGAAAGTCTTGTCCAGCAGTCCAGGTGCAATGATCCTTGAATTTGGTTATATAGCTTCAGGCGGCAACTTGGCTGCCCGCCGTCTTAGGCAGTAAACAAACAATTACAAGGAAAATGTAAACACGAAATTGTCCAGGTGCAATGGCCCAAACCGGTGGCCAGGAGAACCTAGATTGGATTGTTACATGGATTTTCAGCCAACTTCGGGCTGCTTACCATCTTCCAATTTCAAGTTCCTCCGTGGGACCCACGGAACCCGTGGCCATACAAAGCGGGCAAGACAGTTTAAAACCAGGGAGCACACTACACTACTACAAGTAAACAAAATAGACTGTTTAAAGTCTTGTCTAGGTGCAATAATCCCAAACGGTGACCAGAAGGAAATACCGGAAGAATGAAAGGCGTGACCACATACCGGTAATCAGTTCATGACTTGATCTTGGTCATATAGCTCCAGACAGTAATTTGGCTGCTCGCCGTCTTTGGCAGTAAAAAAAAACAGTGATTGGAGGAACCCGTCTGTAGCAAGGGCGGGAGGTAGTTACCGGCAGTTAGCACCAGGGTTGTTTAGGACGCCGCGTCCTCCGTCGCAGACTCAATGTCGAAGAGTCGTCGCAGGAAGCAACGTGGGGAGGGTCTGTTGACCAGAAGGAAAGGTCTGGTGCGTCGCAGGACGCAGGCTATACGATTGGTTGCGTCTCAGGCAGCAGAGCTGGGGTCCTCCTGAAATACCCACAGGCATTATGATATAATATGATGCAATTTGTATGAGAGCGTATGATATTATACTCGCCTTTGGTCAACACGATATGATATGCCGGTCCCTATAAAGGACAGAGAGGCATTATGCGCCAGATTGTAGAATTAAATTATCATTGTAGCACGAACTCATGCCACCCGTCGATATAACGATTGTTTGGGGTTCACTTCATCAATGCCTTTTCTTTTTTTAAACCCTTCCTATCACGGTTGGGCAAGCCCATTAAGCCTATTGGGCCAACCCCTGGACTGTAACATACATGCATGCGGTAGAACACCACTATGCAGAGCTTTAAACCAGACGAGCGCAGCCTTCTAGGGCTGTTCAAGGGTGCTTCTAAATCGAAGTTCGGAGACGCACTCACTTCATTACTGACATTTGTTTCGTTTTTGAAGCCCCCCCTTTTCATAGCTATTTTGGTTCCGGAGCAATCTGGCCAGTCTCCGTCTGTAGCTATTCATAGCTATTTTAAAATTGGCTTCTTTCAACATTCTAACTGATTCTAACTTTTAATCTAACTTGACTGGGGACGACCGAGCTTCAGTGGATCTAGGACTGGTCAATTCCCCCCTTAAATATACCGGTACACACACTCTCTACAGTACTTACGGTCATGAGCAAAGAGCTACGTCCTGTGATCCAGTAGCTACATTTCCAACGCAATAGACCCTCAAAAATCTGCGTTTCAGTTGTGACACGTAAAGTTTTGAACAACCCTGGCCT
>CM039465.1:5805798-5885798 GCA_022414725.1 Microglena sp. YARC | reverse complement strand
CCAGAGAAGCCATGCCAGTGAAGCCATGCCAGTGAAGCAATGCCAGAGAAGCCATGCCAGTGAAGCAATGGCAGAGAAGCCATGCCAGTGAAGCAATGGCAGAGAAGCCATGCCAGTGAAGCCCAAAACAGAAAGACAAAGGGCAGCATGTTTTTGTCATGCTAGTTTTGTCACACCACTGAAGCCATGCACTGGTAAAATAAACACGAAAAATCGACCCTTGTTTTGGCCTAGAAAGGTGTTCGACCCTTGGGAGAAATATCACCAACAAAGGGTTACGATAAGCGTCAACCGACCCTTATTCTGCGATCACTAAGGGTTATTGTCGCCCACACACGGTTAAATAAATACACGACTTAAATGGTTTAATAACCCTTTGATGCATTACCGGTTAATTCACAAAAGGGTTGTTCGGTTCTGCATCCTTGTTAGAGCTGCTTGTTTGATGGTTGTTTGGTTCTGCATCCTTGTTACAGCTTCTTGTTTCATGGTTGTTTGGTTCTGCATCCTTGTTAGAGCTGCTTGTTTCATGGTTGTTTGGTTCTGCATCCTTGTTAGAGCTGCTTGTTTCATGGTTGTTTGGTTCTGCATCCTTGTTAGAGCTGCTTGTTTGATGGTTGTTTGGTTCTGCATCCTTGTTAGAGCTGCTTGTTTCATGGTTGTTTGGTTCTGCATCCTTGTTAGAGCTGCTTGTTTCATGGTTGTTTGGTTCTGCATCCTTGTTAGAGGCTGCTTGTTTCATGGTTGTTTGGTTCTGCATCCTTGTTAGAGCTGCTTGTTTCATGGTTGTTTGGTTCTGCATCCTTGTTAGAGCTGCTTGTTTCATGGTTGTTTGGTTCTGCATCCTTGTTAGAGCTGCTTGTTTCATGGTTGTTTGGTTCTGCATCCTTGTTAGAGCTGCTTGTTTGATGGTTGTTTGGTTCTGCATCCTTGTTAGAGCTGCTTGTTTCATGGTTGTTTGGTTCTGCATCCTTGTTAGAGCTGCTTGTTTCATGGTTGTTTGGTTCTGCATCCTTGTTAGAGCTGCTTGTTTCATGGTTGTTTGGTTCTGCATCCTTGTTAGAGCTGCTTGTTTCATGGTTGTTTGACCACTTGGTGTAATCGGTTGACGCCCTTTCTAACGGGTAGTCCAACGGGTAATGAACCATTATTTCTTACAATCATCAATGGATGCATGCCGCACTCCACCCCTAATGCAACCGGTAACCATATGTAAATCATGTGTAACCAGGCCCGTAATCCGACAGTAACCAGGTTTTTTGAATGGGGGGAAATGGGGCGCAGCTGCCTGAATTGTTTACACTGCCCTGGGAGGGACGTTTATATACATATACATATGGGTATGGGTATCATTACAAGTAGTGCACGGTCCGACGAGTCAATAGATAGAAGTTTGCAAGCTGCAGTTAACGAAATTAAGCTAGAATAACTTAATTATAAGGTCCATTCATAGACATACATCTCCCCCCCCCCCCCCCCCCCCCCCCTTAAAAACCCTGCCCCTTAAGCACAACATGGCTTCGTTTGCTGCTCCTCGTTGTAGTGCTCTGTTGTTTCCACCTGCGCAAAACAAGCACACCTACCATACATGCACACAAAATAAGGCATGGCATGTGAACACGTAGAGTAAATCCCGCCACTGCTGCTCTCCGCTTGGCATGCCTTGTAGTCCTGCTTCCACCTGTGCAGCAGAAACCCACATCCATATGCCAGTCAAGCCATACCATGCCAGTGAAGCAATGTCAGTCAAGCCATACCATGCCAGTGTTGTCATGCCGGTGAAGCCATGCCAAACAAGCCATTTCATTCCATTGAAGCCAAAGACAGAAAGACTAAGTGCCGCATGTTTTTGTCATGCCAGTGAAGCCATGTCAGTCAAGCCATACCATGTCAGTGAAGCCCAAAACAGAAAGAATAAGTGCCACATTGTTTGTCATGCCAGTGAAGCCATGTCAGTGAAGCCATTTCATTCCATTGAAGCCAAAGACAGAAAGACTAAGTGCCGCATGTTTTTTTTGTCATGCCAGTGAAGCCATGTCAGTCAAGCCATACCATGTCAGTGAAGCCAAAAACAGACCTACAAAGCACCGCATGTCAGTGCAGCCATATTAGTGCACCGCTTGTCAGTGCAGCCATGTCAGTGCAGCCATGTCAGTGCAGCCATGTCAGTGCAGCCATGTCAGTGCAGCCATGTCAGTGCAGCCATGTCAGTGCAGCCATGTCAGTGCAGCCATGTCAGTGCAGCCATGTCAGTGCAGCCATGTCAGTGCAGCCATGTCAAGTGCCAGCCATGTCAGTAAAAAGCCATGTCAGTGAAGCCATGTCAGTGCAGCCAATAACAGGCAGACTGAGCACCGCAGGTTTTTGTCATGACAGTGAAGCCAATAACAGAGAGACATTGGACCGCATGTTTTTGTCATGCTAGTTTTGTCATGCTAGTTTTGTCGTACTAGTTTTGTCATGCTAGTTTTGTCGTACTAGTTTTGTCTTGCTAGTTTTGTCATGCTAGTTTTGTCATGCTAGTTTTGTCGTACTAGTTTTGTCATGCTAGTTTTGTCATGCCAGTGAAGCCATGTCAGTCAAGCCATACCATGTCAGTGAAGCCATGCCAGAGAAGCCATGCCATTGATGCCAAAAACAGAAAGAAAAAGTGCCGAATGTTTCTGTCATGCCAGTGAAGCCATGCCAGTCAAGCCATACCATGCCAGTCAAGCCAAAAACAGAAAGACTAAGTGCCGCATTGTTTTGTCATGCCAATCAAGCTAACCATGCCAGTGAAGCCATGCCAGTCAAGCCATACCATGCCAGTCAAGCCCAAAACAGAAAGACTAACTGCCGCATTGTTTTGTCTTGCCAATCAAGCTAACCATGCCAGTTAGGCCCAAAACTGAAAGATAAAGCGCCGCATGTTTTTGTGCTTGCTCAGTAATGATCATGCCGTGCCAGTCAAGCCATCCCATGCTAGTGAAGCCCAAAACAGAAAGACACAAGTATATTTATGATTTTGTGCTTGCTCAGTTATTACCAAGATGCAATTAATCCATGACCTTCCCCTCCTCCTCCCCCCCCCCCCCGCCCCCCTATTTCCTTCAGGCCGAACATCTGCCCTGACGGCACTGTTCGTGAGGGTCACTTTTACCCCACCCACATCTCTGCTTGGGCCAACACTTGGGTTCTGTTGGCGTTCATGATGTCCGGTGCGTGGCTGGGTTGGGCTGGGTGGTTGGGATGCGTTGGGTGGTTGGGTTGGGTTGTGTGGTCAGGTTGGGTTGGGTGGTCAGGTTGGGTTGGGTGGTTGGGTTGGGTGGTCAGGTTGGGTTGGGTGGTTGGGTTGGGTTGGGTGGTCAGGTTGGGTTGGGTGGTTGGGTTGAGTTGGGTTGTCAGGTTGGGTTGGGTGGTTGGGTTGGGTAGGGTGGTCAGGTTGGGTTGGGTGGTTGGGTTGGGTAGGGTGGTCAGGTTGGGTTGGGTTGGGTGGTTGGGTTGGGCAAACGCTTGGGCTCTGTTGGCGTTCATGATGTCTCGTGCGTGGCTGGGTTGGGCGGGGTGGTTGGTTTGCGTTGGGTGTTTGGGTTGGTTTGCGTTAGGTGTTAGGGTGGTTAGGTTGGGTTGGGTGGTTGGGTTGGGCCAACACTTGGGTTCTGTTGGCGTTCATGATGTCCCGTGCATGTTTGGGGTGGGCTGGGTGGTTGGGTTGCGTTGGGTGCTTGGGTTCTGTTGGCGTTCATGAGGTTAGGTGCGTGGTTGTGCTGTGTTGGGTGGTTGGGTTCTGTTGGTTTACACTATGTCTGATGCGTGGTTGGGCTGGGTGGTTGGGTTCTGTTGGCTTACATGATGTCCTGTGCGTAGTAGGTTTTGGCTGGGTGGTTGGGTTCTGTTGGCTTTCATGATGTCCGGTGCGTGGTAGGGTTTGGCTGGGTGGTTGGGTTCTGTTGCCTTTCATGATGTCCGGTGCGTGGTAGGGTTGGGCTGGGTGGTTGGTTTGTGTTGGGTGGTTGGATTCTGTTATAATATAATATTTCATTTGCTACACTGCCTGCAGGAGTAATCAAACCCTAAACCCAATATTTCTTTTGTTACACTGCCTGCAGGAGTAATCAAATCCTAAACCCAATATTTCATTTGTTACACTGCCTGCAGGAGTAATCAAACCCTAAACCCAATATTTCATTTGTTACACTGCCTGCAGGAGTAATCAAACCCAAAACCCAATATTTCATTTGTTACACGAACTGCCTGCAGGAGTAATCAAACCCTAAACCCAATATTTCATTTGTTACACTGCCTGCAGGAGTAATCAAACCCTAAACCCAATATTTCATTTGTTACACTGCCTGCAGGAGTAATCAAACCCTAAACCCAATATTTCATTTGTTACACTGCCTGCAGGAGTAATCAAACCCGAAACCCAATATTTCATTTGTTACACTGCCTGCAGGAGTAATCAAACCCAAAACCCAATATTTCATTTGTTACACTGCCTGCAGGAGTAATCAAACCCCAAACCCAATATTTCATTTGTTGCACTGCCTGCAGGAGTAATCAAACCCTAAACCCAATATTTCATTTGTTACACTGCCTGCAGGAGTAGTCAAACCCAAAACCCAATATTTCATTTGTTGCACTGCCTGCTGGAGTAATCAAACCCTAAACCCAATATTTCATTTGTTACACTGCCTGCAGGAGTAATCAAACCCAAAACCCAATATTTCATTTGTTACATTGCCTGTAGGACTAATCGACATGTTGGGACGCCTAGTAGAGCTCCCAATGCACACAGAGCACTTCTTCACAGCAACGGCGTTCTTGCTCCAGGTAATTTGATGTTAATTAATTAATTTATTGAAATTTCAAATAATTTTCATGAATTCATTAAAGAATGAAGTACATGTTGAGACGCCTAGTAGAGCTCCCAATGCACACAGAGCACTTCTTCACAGCAACGGCGTTCTTGCTCCAGGTAGGTTAATATTAATTAAATAAATAATGGATCAATTAATTGCAATTGCAATTGCAAGTGGACCAAATAATTAAGTAATCAATTAATTAATTAGCATGCTGGGACGCCTGGTAGAGGTCCCAATGCACACGGAGCACTTCTTCACAGCGACGGCATTCTTGCTCCAGGTAGGTGATGCTAATTAATTAATTAATTATAAAGTATATAACATTATAATTAATTAATATTATAATTAATTAATTATAATGTTAATTACATGTCCATTAATTAATGAATTAAAACATGAATGAATTTATTAATGTATTTATTAATTTATTACACGTTGGGACATCTAGTAGAGCTCCCAACGCACACAGAGCACTTCTTCACAGCGACGGCATTCTTGCTCCTGGCAGGGATATTTTTATTTCCGAAATACATTCTGATCGGAATATGAGACCCCGTTTTGGCCGCAATTGCCGGAATAAGAAACCAAAGCAAAAAAAAGTTTTTTATTTTTTTCACTGAAATTGACTAAAAAATACACAAGTCGACCAAAATTGGAATAAGGATCCTGTTTTGGGAGGAAAATAGGGAGGAATAAATTAAATAGGATTAAGATTTCCTCTTTTTGATTTGAAAAAAATATCCCTGGCTCCAGGTTGGTGCACGGAGTTTTAGGCGTTTTAGTTTAAGTTGTAGACGTTTTAGATTAAGGTGTGTTAAGTTGTAGTTTTAGGCGTTTTAGTTTAAGTTGTAGACGTTTTAGATTAAGGTGTGTTTCATTGTAGTTTTAGGCGTTTTAGTTTAGGCGTTTTAGTTTTAGGTGTCTTAGTTTTAGCCTCCAAAACCCGTGAAGAGCGAAGCGCAGTGCCCAGGGGTTCGGGGGGGGGGGGGGGGGGGGGGGGGCATTTCTGACTAGTTTAGCCGGACACATGCGTTGCCATGCAGCGACGGAATGGCGACGCGTTGCACAAAAGAAAAACAGTACCCATGTAGGTAGGGATCGGCAATATGATATCATGTCATCATATGATGTCATATGATACCATATGATGCCGGCTGTCTGACCAAGTAACTTTGGCCTGGGGCATTATATCATATGATATTAAATCATATGATTTTTGTATGATATCATATGATATCATACTCGTCTTTGGTCAACACTATTTGATTTGCCGTAGCCCCTTTCAGTGGTATGCATTGGTCTAATGGTAGATTACATCGCTTTGAGGACGAAGAGTCGGGGGTTCGATTCCCCCGACAGTCGCTCTTAGAGGTGCAGGTCGTTGTCAACCGCGATGGTAGCTTGTCCAGTTGAGGTAGATGACCGCTCTCTACCCGCGTACGACGGGTTCCCTGAACACCACGCCCCACCAGGCGTTATCATTACCTTTTTTTTATGATTTTCCGTTCCCTACATGTAGGTGATGTCCATGGATTTGCTCATCCTCCCCCCCTCCTCTCCCCCCCCTCCCCCCCCCCTTCCTTTTTGTCCTTTGGGGTTCATCCTCAACACCTCAGTAACGCCTGGACATGCTAGAGTACCTCATGTTCTACTTGCCTTCTCATTCATCTTCCCCCCCTCCCCCCCCCCCCCTTCCTTTTTGTCTTTGGGGTTCACCTGAATATTTCTCAGTACATCTGGAGATGCTGGAAGACCTCATGTTCTACTTTGCCCTTCTCATTCATGCCTCCCCTCCCCCCCTTCCTTTTTGTCCTTCAGGGTTTCATCCTCAGCACCTCAATAAACCCGGACATGCTGGAGGACCTATGTCCTGCTTGCCCCTTCTCATTCATCCTCACCCCACCCCACCCCACTCCTTCCTTTCTGTCATTTAGGCCTTCATCCTCAACACCTCAGTACACCTGGACATGCTGCAGGACCTCATGTCCTACTTGCCCTGCTTGTGTGCTTGGCCCAGTGGCTGGCTCAGGAAGCTTATTCTTCAACCCACCTCAACCTTCAAACCCAGGCATTCATCCTCACCCCACCCCTTCCTTTTTGTCCTTTAGGCCTTCATCTCACCCCACCCCACCCCACCCCCTTCCTTTTTGTCCTTTAGGCTTCATCCTCACCCCACCCCCTTCCTTTTTGTCCTTTAGGCCTTCATCCTCACCCCACCCCACCCCCCCCCTTTCTTTTTGTCCTTTAGGCCTTCATCCTCACCCCACTTCCACCCCCTTCCTTTCTGTCCCTTAGGCTTTCATCCTCAACACCTCAGTACACATGGACATGCTGGAGGATCTCATGTCCTCCTTTCTCTTCCTACTTGCTTGGCCCAGTGGCTGGCTCAGGAAGCTCATTCTTCAACCCTACTCAGCTTTAAAAAACCCAGGCCATGCATCCTAACCCCACCCACCCCACCCCTTCCTTTTGTCCCTTCAACCCTTCAACACAGGCATGCATCCTAACCCCACCCACCCCACCCTTCCTTTTGTCCTTCAACCCTTCACACAGGCATGCATCTAACCCCACCACCCCACCCCCTCCTTTTTATGTCCCTTCAACCCTTCAACACAGGCATGCATCCTAACCCCACCTAGCACCCCACCCCCTTCCTTTTTGTCCCTTCAAGCCTTCAACCGCAGGCATGCATCCATAACCCCACCCCTTCACTTTGTTGTCCCTTTCAACCCTTCAACCCAGGGAGCTCCTCCTATCTCCCCCCCCCGCATCGGTTTTCCTGCATTAAGGGTTCTTCTCGTCAACACCTTCCCCCTTCATTTTTGTCCATGAAACCCAGAGAGTTCATCCTCATCCACCCCACCCCCTTCCTTTCTGTCCTTAAGGCCTTCATGCCACAACACCTCAGTACACCTGGGCATGCTGCAGGACCTCATGTCCTACTTGCCCTTTTCATTCATCCTCACCCCACGCCCCCCACCCCCCTTCCTTTTGTGTCCTTTTACGCCTTCATCCTCACCCCACTCCAACCCCTTTCCTTTTGTCCTTTAGGCCTTCATCCTCAACACCTCAATGGCCCACTTGTAGCTCACGTAGACACCTTTTACATGCTGGAGGATCTCATGTCCTACTTGCCTTCTCACTCATCCTCCCCCCCCCCCCCCCCCCTCCCCCTCCCCCTTCCTTCTGTCCCTTAGGCTTATCCTCAACACCTCAGTACACCTGGACATGCTGGAGGATCTCGCTAATACTACTTGCTCTTCTTATGCGCCATGGCTGTTGCCATCTTTAAGATATGCCGAAATGCCTTTGGTTAGCTCCTTCTTTACACTTCGTGCGGCAGTAAGAGCCCCCCCCCCCCCTCACCGCGCCCCATCACTCCCTAATTACAACTACCCCCCCCCCCCCACACACACACACACACACATACACACCCTAACCCCTCACCCCACCCTTGGTATGCTCCTTATTCACTATTCACTTTTGTGTGGGAGGTTGGAGCCCCCCCCCCCCCCCCCCACACACACAGCACACACACACACACACACACACACTTCCTTGGTTGCTCCTTCTTCACTTTGTGGCGGCAGGCTAGAGCCCCACCACTACACCGGACACACGCACCTACCCCCCCCCCCCCCCCCCCCCCAACCACACACTACCCACTCCTTGGTATGCTCCTTCTTCACTTTGTGCGGCAGGCTAGAGCCCCCCCACTACCACCCACACGCACCTACCCCCCCCCCCCCCACACACACACTACCCACTCCTTGGTATGCTCCTTCTTCCACTTTGTGCGGCAGGCTAGAGCCCCCACCACTACCACCACACACGCACCTACCCCCCCCCCCCCCCCCACACACACACACACACTAACCCACTCCTTGGTATACTCCTTCTTCACTTTGTGCGGCAGGCTAGAGCCCCCCCCACTACACACACACGCACCTACCCCCCCCCCACCCCCATACACACCACCTAACTTCCTTGGTATGCTCCTTCTTCACTTTGTGCGAACAGGCTAGAGCCCCCACCACTACCCCACACAACGCACCTACCCCCCCCCCCCCCACAACACACACACACTACCTACTCCTTGGTATGCTCCTTCTTCACTTTGTGCGGCAAAGGCCTAGAGCCCCCACCACTACCACACACACGCACCTACCCCCCCCCCCCCCCCAACACACACACCTACCCACTCCTTGGTATACTCCTTCTTCACTTTGGCGGCAGGCTAGAGCCCCCCCACTACCACCACACACGCACCTACCCCCCCCCCCCATACACACACACACTACCCACTCCTTGGTATGCTCCTTCTTCACTTTGTGCGGCAGGCTAGAGCCCCCACCCACTACCACCACACACGCACCTACCCCCCCCTTGGTATGCTCCTTCACTTGGTGCGGCAGGCAAGAGCCCCCTCCCCCCCCCACCACCCATACCCCCCCCCCCCCACACACACACACACCTACCCCCCCTTGGTATGCTCCTTCTTCACTTGGTGTGCGGCAGGCAGAGCCCCCCTCCCCCCCCACCACCCCCACACACGCACCTACCCCCCCTTGGTATGCTCCTTCACTTGGTGCGGCAGGCAAAGAGCCCCCCTCCCCCCCCCCACACCCCACCACACACCTACCCCCCCCTTGGTATGCTCCTTCACTTGGTGCGGCAGGCAAGAGCCCCCTTCCCCCCCCCCAACCCCCCCCCACACACACCTACCCCCCCCTTGGTATGCTCCCTTCTTCACTTGGTGCGGCAGGCATGAGCCCCCCTCCCCCCCCCCCAACCCCACCCCACACACACCTACCCCCCCCTTGGTATGCTCCTTTCACTTGGATGCGGCAGGCAGAGCCCCCCTCCCCCCCCCAACCACCCCCCCACACGCACTACCCCCCTTGGTAAATGCTCTTCTTCACTTGGTGCGGCAGGCAAGAGCCCCCCTCCCCCCCGCCCCCCCACACCCCCCCCCCCCCGCCCCACCGCCCCCCACGCACCTACCCCCCCTTGGTATGCTCCTTCACTTGGTGCGGCAGGCAAGAGCCCCCTCCCCCCACCCCCCCCACCCCACACACACCTACCCCCCTTGGCATGCTCCTTCTTCACTTGGTGGGCAGGCAAGAGCCCCCCTCCCCCCCACCCCCACCCCACCCCACACGCACCTACCCCCCCCTTGGTATGCTCCTTCACTTGGTACGGCAGCAAGAGCCCCTCCCCCCCCCACCCCCACACACACACCTACCCCCCCCCACCCACCCCCCTAAGTATTCTCCTTCACTTTGTACGGGAGGCAAGAGCTCCCCCCACCACCACCATCCACACACATCTACCCCCCCCCCCCCCCCCCACCCTCCCCCCTACCCCCTACCCCCTTCACACCACACACACACACAAACCACACATACCCTCCCCCCACACACACCACCACCACCACCACACACACACACTCCTCACCTCCCCCCCCCTCCACTCACCCCCTCCACACACACTCACACACACACCCTGACCCACTCTTCTCCCCTCTTCTCCCCTCTCCAGGACTTACGCTCTCTACCTTCTGGCCATCTGGTACGTCACATTGAACCTAGTGAAACAACTGTTTCATACTAAGCAATAAATATATATCATATCATTTAATGGAATATATCATATCATTTATAATATAATCCAAAATAATATAATACAATATAATTTAATTTAATATAATATAATTATAATATAATATAAATAATATATATATATATATAAAGAAATCATGGTCGTGGTCGTGGTGGTCGTCGTGGTGTCATCATCGCGTACCCACGTGCCTTTGGTGTGCGAAGTGTAACCGACTTGCAACCGACTTTCCGTCAAACCCAACTCGCAACACCCCGCCCAGCGAAATTTTCAAATACCGAAACTGCAGATGCGCAAAGCTAAGCGCGCGCGCTCATTCCATCCCCACATTTGCCTCCCATACTATGACTGCAAGCAATTTAGATCCAGAAGATCCTCTCCTCGGAGGTCATCTGCTGACCCTCGCTTTGTATGGCGCTCAGAATAATCGTTTCATTTCATTGCTTCTTCACGGAGCATGCGACCATGATGCATGCCAACGGTCCTAATGGACAGGAAGGCCCGCAATACCGCCAGCCAGCGCTTGAAGCGAGCTTGCCTGAGCAAGGAAGACAGGGACATAGCCAACAAGCGTCGACGTGATGCCCGCGCTGCCCGATCTGAGGAGCAACGTCATGCTGATAATCTCGCAAGGCGTCAGGAACGTGCTGCCTTGCCTGAGGAGGAACGCGAAGCTACTAACCAAGCCAGGCGTGAAGACTATGCTGCCCAGCCAGAGGACCTACGTCATGCTCATAATCTCGCAAGGAGTAGGGAACGAGCTGCCCAGCCAGAGGAGCTACGTCATGCTCATAATCTCGCAAGGAGAAGGGAACGAGCTGCCATGCCTGAGCATTCTCCAGCCTTTCTGCAGGCTCTATTGATACGTTCATCTTGCTGCGAGCTAAGACACTCGCACGGCTCATGTTATCTCTGCACGATCATAGTCCCTGCAACCCTCTGGCGTTCTTTCGACTCCCGACTTCCTTCTTGCTGCGTGCTCCTTGCACCGCGTGCAATACCTCTTCAAGATCTTCCCCCCCACCCCACCCCACTCCCTGCAACCCTGCAACGATAAGGTTATTTTCGCGCTGAGCTGTAGCGAGTGCGTGACAGAGTTTACCGAACAAAGGCCCTTTCGGGAAACAGCTTGCACGCCCAACCAGGTATCTATGCGCGAAGAGGAAGCTACAGGTAAGCAGGTTTGCTATCGCGTAATTCCGATGTTTCAAGCTGAGTCTGAAACTGGGCAAGCGTTCGTTTGCAATTTCCTAAAATCTTCGCATTTCTGCGTCGTCTGATGAAACGTCCAAACGTCTACGCGATTTCGAACTCAGCTGGAAACATCATAATCGCTTCTGTTGAACCCATCTGCTTAAGTGGCCGAGAGAAGATCAGATTAATGTGAACGGAGAAGCAGGGAAGTGCGTGTGTGTTGGCGGGTAAAGGGGTGAGGCAAATTTGAGATTGGTCCTGGATCGAGGTTTGAGCAGAGTGGGGAATGTGTGTGTGTGGGGGGGGGATGCATGGGGAGGGATTAGTGTGTGGGTAGTTGGTGCTGGGGGGGGGGGGGGGGGCAGATGCGTCAGCATTTGAAGTGGGGGAAAACATGATGACTGTGTTTATGAGAGGGGTGGAGGTGAGGACATATGTGTAGCCCATTCTGTAGCCCAGCCCCACGGGCACCCTATTATGATTGGGTGGGGTGATGTGTGTCTGTGTGGCCACCGGCCACACGGGCTACTTACTAGTATAATATAATATAATACAATATAATATAATATAACATAATACAATATAATATAATATAATATAATATATCAGATGTAATATCATAAATCGTATCATAATATCCTATTTATCCTACATACCCTGTATAACATAATACTATACTATATCATATGGAATTAGCGCTGATAAAATGCTTTCTTGCTGCAATATTGCCTTTCATTTTCTGATGATTTGTTGGGAGACCCCTCCTTGATATTCTACCTTCTGACCGTCTGGTAAGTTGGTTCGCTTGGGTGATATAGTCTACGGTGTGTGTATATTTGGGTATGGATGTATGGGGAGTGGGAGTGGGTATGGACGTATAGGGTGGGTGGGTGCTATAGGGTGTGGTGGTTGTGGGGTTATGGTGGTGAGGTTGTGGTGGGGTGGGTGGTAAGTAGGGTCGCTAGGGTGCTATAGTATATATATTATATGGTTTGTATATGGTGTGTATATATGGGTATGGATGCATTGGGGGTTGTGGTGGGTATGGATGTATAGGGTGGGTGGGTGCTATAGGGTGTTGTGGGGTGGGGTTGTGGTGGGTTGGGTCGCTAGGCTGCTATAGTATATGGTGTGTGTGTGGTGTGTGTGTATATGGTATGGATGTATGGGAGGTGGGGTGGGTATGGATGTATAGGGTGGGTGGTGCTATAGGGTGTTGTGGGGGTGGGGTTGTGGTGGGGTGGGTGGTAAGTTGGGTCGCTAGGGTGCTATAGTATATGGTGTGTGTGTGTATATGGGTATGGATGGATGGGAGGTGGGTGGTATGGATGTATAGGGTGGGTGGGTGCTATAGGGTGTTGTGGGGTGGGGTGTGGTGGGTGGGTGGTAAGTTGGGTCGCTTGGGTGCTAAGTTAAGTACCCAGCTAAACCCTTTCTCTCAAGGCGTAAACCCTATCTAATCCTGGAACACCGGCGGATCAGATAGGGTATCAGCTACTCGGTAGCTATATCGGATATTTAGAAAACGGCACCTAATATTCGTGTTTGGAAAACTAATATTAACTCATATTATTGTAGTGTCACAATAATATTAATTTTTTAAATAGATTCAAAATTCTGGTGAGACGGCTCGTCCGTCTAATATTAACTGTCATTCACTAATATTATTCGTTCACTAATATCAACCGACTTAGCTTTTCCCTACGTACATGTACGAGCCATTACCGCCCTCAATGTACCAGAGACTCGACGTTGACACCGGTCACTCTGGAAGTGCTATTAAGCCCTAGAGGGTTCGCTTCGACCAAGGCTTTCGTCTCGAGCCACCTCACGATGCCGCATGAGCGTTTCTGTCCGACCCACATCTGACCTGCCATTGCATTGCATACTGTGAACCTGCTACTTGCGACCATGCGAATTTTGCATATGCTAACTTTCGAACTTCGCAATTGATCAGCTGTGAACTCTCGACTCGACAGCAACTCAATAGTAACTCAACAACTCGCAACTCAACAACTCAACGACTCGCGACTCAACAGCAACTCAACAACTCGCAACTCAACAACTCAACGACTCGCGACTCAACAGCAACTCAACAACTCGCAACTCAACAACTCAACGACTCGCGACTCAACAGCAACTCAACAACTCGCAACTCAACAACTCGCGACTCAACAGCAACTCAACAACTCGCAACTCAACAACTCAACAACTCGCGACTCAACAGCAACTCAACAACTCGCAACTCAACAGCAACTCAACAACTCGCAACTCAACCACTCAACAACTCGCGACTCAACAGCAACTCAACAACTCGCAACTCAACAACTCAACGACTCGCGACTCAACAGCAACTCAACAACTCGCAACTCAACAACTCAACAACTCGCAACTCAACTCGCGACTCAACAACTCAACAACAACTCAACAACTCAACTCGCAACTCGCGACTCAATAACAACTCAACAACTCGCGACTCAACAACCCAACAACAACTCAACAACTCGCAAATCAACAACTCGCAAATCAACAACTTAAGAACGCACAAATCAACTCGCAACTCGCGACTCAACAACAACTCAACAACTCGCAAATCAACAACTCGCAACCTTGCGACTCGCAACTCAACCCAACTTAATTCAACAACTCGCAACTCAACTCAACGCAACAACTCAACAACTTGGAACGCAACTTAACAACTCGCAACTCAACAACTCAACAACTCAACAACTCAACAACTCAACAACTCAACAACTCGCAACTCGTGACTCAACAACTCAACAGAAACTCAACAACTCGTAACTCAACAACTCGCAAGACAACAACAAGCAACTCAACAACTCGCAACTCGCTACTCAACAACTTAACAACTCGCAACTCAACAACTTAACAACTCGCAACTCAACAACTCGAAACTCAAAAACTCATAAACTCGAAACTCGCAAATCAACAACTTGCAACTCAACAAATAAACTCAACAACTCGCAACTCAACAACTCGCAACTCTACAACTCACAACTCAACAACTCGCAACTCAACAACTCGCAACTCAACAACTCGCAACTCAACAACTCGCAACTCAACAACTCAACAACTCAACAACTCGCATCTCAACAACTCACAACTTAACAACTCGCAACTCAACAACTCAAAACTCGAAAACTCAACAACTCGAAACTCAACAACTTGCAACTCAACAACTCGAAACTCAACAACTCAAAACTCGCAACTCAACAACTCGATACTCAACAACTCGAAACTCAACAACTCAACAACTCGCAACTCAACAACTCCCAACTCGCAACTCAACAACTCGCATCTCAACAACTCACAACTTAACAACTCGCAACTCAACAACTCCAAACTCGAAAACTCAACAACTCCAAACTCAACAACTTGCAACTCAACAACTCGAAACTCAACAACTCGAAACTCGCAACTCAACAACTCGAAACTCAACAACTCGAAACTCAACAACTCAACAGCTCGCAACTCAACAACTCGAAACTCAACAACTCCCAACTCGCAACTCAACAACTCGCATCTCAACAACTCACAACTTAACAACTCGCAACTCAACAACTCGAAACTCGAAAACTCAACAACTCGAAACTCAACAACTTGCAACTCAACAACTCGAAACTCAACAACTCGCAACTCAACAACTCGAAACTCAACAACTCGAAACTCAACAACTCGAAACTCAACAACTCAACAGCTCGCAACTCAACAACTCGCAACTCAACAACTCGCATCTCAACAACTCACAACTTAACAACTCGCAACTCAACAACTCGAAACTCGAAAACTCAACAACTCGAAACTCAACAACTTGCAACTCAACAACTCGAAACTGAACAACTTGCAACTCAACAACTCGAAACTCGCAACTCAACAACTTGCAACTCAACAACTCGCAGCTCAACAACTCGCAACTCAACAACTCGAAACTCGAAACTCGAAACTCAACAACTCGAAACTCAACAACTCAACAGCTCGCAACTCAACAACTCGCAACTCAACAACTCGCAACTCAACAACTCGCAACTCAACAACTCCCAACTCGCAACTTAACAACTTGCAACTCAAAAACTCAACTCAACAACCTCGCAACTCAACAACTCCCAACTCGCAACTTAACAACTCGCAACTGAACAACTCAAAATTCAACAAACACAACAAACAATACCAAAAGCCAGCTGACCTGGTCGGTCAATCTAGTTAGGATCTGCGACGTCCTCGCCACATCGTGGCTCGTGGTGGGTCTGTTTAGATCCCACACTTGTCCATGCACATAGCTGGTGGGGGGTCTGTTTAGATCCCACACTTGTGCATGCACATAGCTGGTGGTGGGTCTGTTTAGATCCCACACTTGTGCATGCACATAGCTGGTGGTGGGTCTGTTTAGATCCCACACTTGTGCATGCACATAGCTCGTGGTGGGTCTGTTAGATCCCACACTTGTGCATGCACATAGCTGGTGATGGGTCTGTTAGATCCCACACTTGTGCATGCACATAGCTGGTGGGGGGTCTGTTTAGATCCCACACTTGTGCATGCACATAGCTGGTGGTGGGTCTGTTTAGATCCCACACTTGTGCATGCACATAGCTGGTGGTGGGTCTGTTTAGATCCCACACTTGCGCAAGCACTTTGCTGCTACCCGCTTCTTGTATGAGGGCCCACCAGCATGGAACACCAGCGACCCTCTGCCCGACATGGCCCCGACCGCTTTCGGTGTCGTCCCGTTCGCCTTATGAATTATTGAAGCTTTCTTCTTCATGCTCATCACACCCCACCCACAAAAATCCCTCGCACAACCCACAACCCGATGCTTGCGCAGGCACTTCGCCGCGACCCGCTTCTTGTATGAGGGCCGAACAGCCTGGAACACGAGCGACCCACTGCCCGACATGGCCCCGGCCATGTTCGTTGTTGCCCCGTTTGCCTTCTGGATGAATGCAACCTCTTTTTCCATGCTCGTCATTTATATGTTGATGCAAAAGTTCTACGGCTACAATGAGGCCCTTGAGACGAGGTGCAACACCGTAGGTGCCCTGGGAAGTCATGTCAGAGAAGAGACCATCCCCCTCTCTAGTGCTCCTAGTGACCGCTTGGAAGACATGCATGGGGAGAAGGGGGCAGAGCTAGTGCCTCTAGTAGGTGCCAACGGATAGTCCACGGGTTTCATGTCAGACAGGACACTATCCCCCTCTCCAACGTGCATAGTGACCGCAAGGAAGACATGCATGGGGAGAAGGGGGCAGAGTTGATGCCTCTAGTGGGTGCCAACCGATAGTCCAAGGGGGTCATGTCAGACAAGACACCATCCCCCTCTCCAGTGCTCTTGGTGACCGCCGAGAAGACATGCATGGGGAGAAGGGGGCAGAGTTGATGCCTCTAGTGGGCGCCAACCGATAGTCCAGGGGGGTAATGTCAGACAGGACACCATCCCCCTTTCGAGTGCTCCTTGTGACCGCAAGGAAGACTTGCATGGGGAGAAGGGGGCAGAGCTGGTGCCTGTAGTGGGTGCCAACCGATAGTCCTACAGATAGATAGGGAACGGCAATATGATTCATACATGTATAATGTATTCGTATCATGCCGGAAGTCTGACTAGGCCAAAGTGACCATTAAAATACAATATCATATGATGCAATTTGTATGATATCATATTATGCAATTTGTATGATATCATACTAACCTTTGGTCAACATCATATGATAGGCCGATCCCTTCAAATAGATAGTTCTACCACACTCCTTAGGCGAATGCCAGCATTGTTAGGTGCTGTGTTAGTCACACTGTACCTACATTATACCTGCATTGTACCTGCATTGTTAGGTTCCATGTACCTGCATTGTTAGGTGCCATGTACCTGCATTGTTAGGTGCCCTATACCTGCATTGTACCTGCATTGTTAGGTGCCATGTACCTGCATTGTTAGGTGCCATGTACCTGCATTGTTAGGTGCCCTATACCTGCATTGTACCTGCATTGTTAGGTGCCATGTACCTGCATTGTTAGGTGCCATGTACCTGCATTGTTCCTGCATTGTTAGGTGCCATGTACCTGCATTGTTAGGTGCCATGTACCTGCATTGTTCCTGCATTGTTAGGTGCCATGTACCTGCATTGTTAGGTGCCATGTACCTGCATTGTTAAGTGCCATGTACCTGCATTGTTAGGTGCCCTATACCTGCATTGTTAGGTGCCATGTACCTGCATTGTTAGGTGCCATGTACCTGCATTGTTCCTGCATTGTTAGTTGCCATGTACCTGCATTGTTAGGTGCCATGTACCTGCATTGTTAGGTGCCATGTACCTGCATTGTTATTGTGTTGCCTATGTACCTGCATTGTTAGGTGCCATGTACCTGCATTGTTAGGTGCCATGTACCTGCATTGTTAGGTGCCCTATACCTGCATTGTTCCTGCATTGTTAGTTGCCATGTACCTGCATTGTTCCTGCATTGTTAGGTGCCATGTACCTGCATTGTTCCTGCATTGTTAGGTGCCATGTACCTGCATTGTTAGTGCATGTACCTGCATTGTTAGGTGCCATGTACCTGCATTGTTAGGTGCCATGTACCTGCATTGTTCCTGCACCTGCATTGTTAGGTGCCATGTACCTGCATTGTTCCTGCATTGTTAGGTGCCATGTACCTGCATTGTTAGGTGCCATGTACCTGCATTGTTAGGTGCCCTATACCTGCATTGTACCTGCATTGTTAGGTGCCATGTACCTGCATTGTTAGTTGCCATGTACCTGCATTGTTAGGTGCCATGTACCTGCATTGTTAGGTGCCATGTACATGCATTGTTAGGTGCCCTATACCTGCATTGTACCTGCATTGTTAGGTTCCATGTACCTGCATTGTTAGGTGCCATGTACCTGCATTGTTCCTGCATTGTTAGGTGCCATGTACCTGCATTGTTAGGTGCCCTATACCTGCATTGTACCTGCATTGTACCTGCATTGTTAGGTGCCATGTACCTGCATTGTACCTGCACTGTTAGGTTCTGTGTTATTCACAGTGTACATGCATTCTACCTCAATTGTTAGGTGCACTCTACTTGCATTGTTAGGGGCATTGTAAGTCACACCGTACCTGCATTGTACCTGCATTGTAAGGTGTAGTGCTAGTCGCATTGTACCTACATTGTTAGGTGCATTGTAAGTCGCACTGCACCTGCATTGTTAGGTGTTGTGTTAGTCACACTGTACCTGCATTGTACCTGCATTGTAAGGTGCAGTGCTAGTCGCATTGTACCTACATTGTTAGGTGCATTGTAAGTCGCACTGCACCGCATTGTTAGGTGTTGTGTTATTCACACTGTACCTGCATTGTACGTGCATTGTAAGGTGCAGTGCTAGTCGCATTGTACCTGCATTGTTAGGTGCATTGTAAGTCGCACTGCACCTGCATTGTTAGGTGTTGTGTTCGTCACACTGTACCTACATTGTACGTGCATTGTAAGGTGCAGTGCTAGTCGCATTGTACCTGCATTGTTAGGTGCATTGTAAGTCGCACTGCACCTGCATTGTTAGGTGTTGTGTTAGTCACACTGTATCTGCATTGTACGTCGCACTGTACTTGCATTGCACCTGCACTGTTAATCGCATTGTACATGCATTGTAAAGTGCATGCTGCCTTGCCTTGCATGCAACGCGTTCATCTACATGTATTTTTGTTGCAGTTGAGGGGTATCCAGATAGGTTTAGGGCTGACACCCACATGTACACCCAGATATTGGTGGAATGAAATGCCGTTGTCAAAGTTTAGGGGTGGGGGAAGGGACTTGTTTGAAAATAACACTTGTTTTTAAAGGTGAAGGGAATAAGAAGGTTGTTTTTAAAGGTGAAGGGATCAGTCCACTCCTGTGTTGTACTTGTGTGTGTGCGTGTGTGATTATGTGTGTGTGTTGTACTTGTGTGTGCGTGTGTTTGCATGTGTGTGCGTGTGTGTTTGTGTGCGCTTGTGTGTATGTGTGCTTATGAGTGAGTGTGTGAGTGCGCTTGTGTGTGTGTATGTGTGTGCGCTTGTGTGTGTGTGTGCGCGCGCGTGTGTGAGTTTGCGTGTGTGTGTGTGCTTGTGTGTGAGAGAGTTATATCTTGGGGGTGGCCAGATAGAATAGAGTGACATGCCGAGCCTCACGTAATAAAAATAACTTTCAAGTTATTAGGATAGTATTAATGGTATGGTCCTCGGGTATGATGTGAGGAGTTTTATTTTGGGCGTTGTCGCCCGTTTGAATTGGGAAGGATAAATAAATAGTACGCCTTGTTACAATGTGTGAGGTTGAGGGGGCAAGCCCGTTTGCTTGCACTAGGTCCAACAACCAATGGAGGGGGGGGTGGGGGTGGGGGGGCTGCCATCCCTCACTGTAGCAAAGACCCCACTGTTACACTGGATGAGGTGCCATCTACCTAAGGGTTCGGCCCACGCCACCTGCGCATGAACCCGCAACATAGGCCGGTCACCTCATTACCTCATGTAGTTTAGGGAGGTCAAAGCAATGATAACGCCTGGTGGGGCGTGATATTCATGGAGCCCCGTCTTGCGGCGGTAGGGAACGGGCTGCTACTTTTACTTAGACAAAGCTACCATGGCGGTTGACAGCGACCGCGGAAACTAAGGCGCACCTGTGGGGGTTCGAACCCGGCACCTTGGTCGTTCAAGTAGCTCTGCTATTGAGTCAATTGTTGAACGGGGATGTCACCTCACTAACTCGTGTAGTTTAGGGCGGTCAGGTTGTTGAAGTTTCACTATCTGAGTGACCTTTGATTGGATTGTTACATGCTTTGTCAGCTATGGGCAACTCTTGGCAGCTCACAATCTTTCAATTCCAACTCCCCCTGTGTGATACCCACGGAAACCAAGGAGCATACCAATCAGATAAGGCACTTGAAGGACTAGCCCAGTGCCAATTGGAGGTGGTTGAAGTGACACTGACTTTTTCTTGTTGTTTAGGTATGAAAAGAAATTCACCCAGGCAGTGGGTCTCCCGACACAAACCAGCGACCGAGGCCTAGCCAGTTTGGTGCTAAGCCAACAGCCCTTGTTTTCCACCCAGTTAAAGGACTATCCTAGGGCCAATTGAGAAGGTGGTTGAAGTTCCACTGTCTTCTTCTTCTTTAGTTACGAAAGAGATTTCAACCCCAGAAATGGGTCTCCTGAGCAGGGTAGGTGAACGCGTTTGGGCGTACGTGAGCACACATGCTCTAGAGGGGCTAGTGTGTGTGAACACGCACACTTTCACGGAGATGTATGAGTACGCACGCACATCCCATACCCTCTAGTGCGTGTTGCATGTACATTCCGGACCCCTAGTGCGTGTTTGCGTGTCACTTTGTGGCAAGTGCATGAGATTTGGCCACGTAATTATTTGAATCTCCGGGCAGTCTCACTGATCCCAGTACTGTTGCTGTGGACCCTTGTATTATCTTGAGGCGAGTATATCTTACATTTGATTGTTGAACTGCTGGGTCGCTGCCTAGAATTTTTATATAAGTGGGGGGGGGGGGGGCTCCGGCCTCCGGGTCACGTGCGCGCTTGGCTTTGAGCAACCCTGCTCCCGGCGCAAACTAGCGGCACAGAGGACCAACCAACCAACCAACATACTGTTGTACCAAGAACAAGCCAGGGCAGATGCCAAGTCAGTGCTCCTCCACCATGCGACCTCATCCATGCCCCTGTTGTTTTAAGGATGTTAACAGTAGCTGTAAACTTCCCTGTTGTCCTTTTGACTGTCCGGTGTTTCTCCTGCACCTTGCGACCTCGTGCGTGCCCCTTCAAGTCTAGGTGTAGGCTAAGTAGGCTATAGGGACTTGCCCAACCGTGATAGGAAGGGCATACAAAGAAGAGGCTCTGATGAACTGGACCCCAAACAATCGTTTTACTGACGGGGGGCCTAAGTTTGTGCTTCAATGATCATTTAATTCTGTAATTTTAATGTCTTTCATATTTTTAAGGGAAGGATCCATTATCTTTGCACAACACCATGGTGATCCTAATAGCATGAAAGGGGCTAGTAGAAGCTTGTTTGGCCCCCAAATGCAACTCCAAAAGACTTAGAAGTAACTCATCGTAGAAACTCGTGTTAACTCAACATCTCAAGAACAAAACGGAGGGGGGGAAGGGGGGGGACGTTTTGCTCACGTCATGCTCACGTTTACAGTTCCCTAGTAAATGTGTTTTTCCTTTTTTTTTATAGTTGTGAAAGGACTTTCACCCTAGGAGGTGGGTCTCCCGAATCCTGGAGGATTCAGTTCGAATGGTGTTGCCCCTCCTACAATTTGCATAGTACGCGCACTTACTGCCGAAGACGGCTAGCACAATCCTACAATTCCTCGCTGGAGTTTTCAATCTCGCAGTGTAGTAACAAAAAGTACAGCAGTACTGCTATCCAGAACTAGAGAGACCCACTCATTTGGCTGTATTTTGCCGAAGTAGGTGTACAAAATGCAGAGAGCAACCTTACTGGCAAGAGAGCTAGTGGTCGCAAGTTCGAAACCAGTCCAGGACACAATTATCTTTCACAAATTTCCCCTAGAATGCCAGCTCAGCAACAACGTACGACTCACGGAGTATCACATTACATTACATTAAATTACATTACATGTTAAATTCTACTTGACACCGCGAGGGTGTATGCGACTCTGTAGTATTAAGTACGCTAAGTCGCTAAGTGTGCAAGTGGTTCCTCGTTTTTCAATCTCATAAGATGCCCAATTCTTTTATCCGAGACCTACCTCCCAAGGTGGAAACTGATAGATGGAAACGTCAAATTGTTCCTTGGAAGGATCGAATGTATCACCTTAGTCATTATGGAACAGTTTAACATGAACACCATGTGTTATTTCAATGGATTGACGAAGCCTTAGACCAGATCGCTAAGGAATGAAGAGTCGGGGGTTCGACTCCCCCTTCGGTCGCTCTTGGCGTTGCAGGTCGTTGTCTACCGCGATGGTAGCTTGTCCAGTTGAGGTAGGAGACCTCCATTAACACCACGCCCCACCAGGCGTTATCATTACCTTTGACGAAGCCTTGCTGAATTCGAGAAGAAAGTATCAGAACCTGATTTCCCAATCTGAGAGCCAAATGATTCCTCGACATTACCTGATGTGCAATCCAGAAGTTGGAGGTCAAAAGACGCTTCCTCTGTTCATCCATGAATGTGTGAAGGGACTGGATCAAGTCTTTTTTATAGGTATGACCTGCCCTGGGTATGATTAGTTTTTGTGGACTGTTTTTTTAACGTTCAGAAGAAGAGGAGAAAAATGGGGGGGGGGGGGGGGGGGGGGGGGGGGAATGGAAAAAGAAAAGGGAAACATAAAAAAATGAAGAAAATGTGATTTGTTCGCGTTTACATTTTCCTGGTAATATTCTTTTTACTGCCAAAGACGGCGAGCAGCCAAATTGCTGGCTGAAGCTATAAAACCAAGTTCAAGTTCAAGTATTAACTCAACAAAGTAACTCATCGTAGTAACTCATAGTAACATAGCAACTAAAAACAACAAGGTATATAGTTTTGCACAAGTAACAACTTCAAGACAAGTCCTGGTCAGCGGCGGAAAATTGGCGGAGAGTGTTGGCTATCGGAACATCAGGTGGCAACGGAATGGAGAGGACTGAAGCCAGTTAGTTACGAGACGGTTGGCTGACGTGTCAGGCTTCGTCTCGGTCGTCGGTTAGACGGACACCGGGGTGAATCTGGGGCCTCCAGCCCCCCAGGAGGGGGGGCTCCGCCAAAATCCCTGCCAAAAGTTAATGCAGGAGCCTACTCTTCTACTGCTTTGTTTTGTGCGACGCGTCGCCATTCCATCACGGCATGGTACTCCCCATTCTGTACAAGAGGAATAGCTTCATGTACTCCCCAAAATAGGAATATGGTCATGTACTCCCTAAAAGAGGCCAAGCGTGATGGTCCCCTGTATAGAGGACAACAGGGTACTTCCAAGAGCGCACTTTTGCGCGCTGGCGCACTGCCTATTGAGTCCCACTGCGCGTTTCGCGCAGTTTTTTGCACCCCCTTGTGGGCGCAGCAAGCAATTTTTGCGCTTTTTGCACTACAAAGCGCAGTTTTGTTGTTTTCAAGTGCGCTAGCCAATTTGGTCCATGGAAGTACCCTGGAGGACAAGGGCATCACAGACAGGGACCGGCAAATCAGGTGATGTAGACGCAAGGTGCGTATGATATCATCCAAACTGCATCATCTGATATTGTATATAAATGGTAACTTTGGTGACATGACTTCATATTGCCGTTCCCTAGTCACTGTCGCTTCTTCTTTTCAGCTTAACCTTACAGCTTCTAGGCAGCTCCTTGAGCCAGATACTGGGCTAAGCCCAGATATTCCAGCAGTTCTCGTGTAGTAGAACAGAGAAGGCCTGATGGGCTTGATGTCCATGGGGAGACACTAAAAGGCATGGATTCCCTAGTCACTGTCCCTTCTTCTTATTTAGCACAAACTCAGGGCCCCCATCGGTAAAGCGATTGCTTGGGGTTCAGTTCATCATTGTTTTTTCTGTCTTAGCTCTTACTAATATCATGGTCGGGCAAGTACCCTTTAGCCTATTTAGCTACCCCTGGACTAACACACATGATCAAGGGTGACAGACACTCCGTAAAACTGTCTAATCTGCTTAGTGTGCTGGAGTAGCTAGCTAATGAAGCTGGTTGGAAGCTGCCATGCGTAGCCCCAAGATCAAACATTGACCAAGTGGCTGGCTAATGAAGCTGGACGGAAGCTGCCATGCGTAGCCCCAAGATCAAACAGTGACCATTAGTGCGCAAAGAGGCACACCAATCATCGGACATGGTGTGAAATCGCTTTTTTTTTTTGCGGAGCGGGAGCCCCCACCCCAGGGTCACCACATGGTGACTTTCCCCAGCTGCGGCGTACGGGAAAGCCTCCACACCACGCCCCTCCAGTTTATTTAACCAACGGCATTCGATTGAATCCAATGGAGATCCTTGTGCTTCGCAATACTAAGACAAACAACCCCCACTGCCAAGCCCCCCCCCCCCCCCCCCCCTGCCCCCCTCCTGTCTGATGCTCCTGAGTGGACCCAAGTGGTCTAATGATTAGTTATAACCCCCCACAGCTATTTTGATGATTGATGATAAGTCGTCTTGATGATTGATGACAAGTCCCCCCCCCCCCCCCCCCCCCCCCCCCCCCCCCCCCCCCAGCTGCCCTAATGAGCTGCAATACCCCTGGTGTTGTATGTTAGTCTAGAACCTTTTACGAATTATTAGTCTGGAACCTTCCACGATTTGTTGGTCTAGAACCTTCTACGAGTTGGAAGTCTAGAACCTTCTATGCGGCTTCCTATGTTGGTTTCTCCGAGCCGAACACTCTAGGGTTTAGATTTCGTTGGGACCTTCTCGATTGTTCTACTCTGAGGTATAAGCTAGTGTTCGGACATTTCTAGAACTTGGAACATGCAACTGCTGATGCTGTTTTAAGCACTGGCTTCTGCCTGATCTGTAACAAGTCTTCTAGTACAACGTTCCTTGTTCCCCCGTCTCTTGACCCTTGCGCGTAACAATCGCTGGCTGTCGCCAGATCATTACCTTTCATCTGGTTTCAGAGGCTGGTAGCCCTTTTCAGTGATAAGAGGGTGGTCAGTGGGTGGTTAGAGGGTTGTTAGAGGGTGGCCAGTGGCTTTTAGGGTTTTAGGCTAGTAGCACCCAAAAGGCTACTAGGAGCAACATGGTGCTATGTTAAGACACTGGTTCCAGCCCCTTTCAGTGTTATACAATGGTCTGGTGGTAGACCAGATCGCTTGAGGATGAAGAGTCAAGGGTTCGACTCCCCTTTCGGTCGCTCTTGGCGTTGCAGGTCGTTGTCAACCGCGATGGTAGCTTGTCCAGTTGAGGTAGGAGACCGCTCCCCACCCGCGTACGACGGGCTCCCTTAACACCACGCCCCACCAGGCGTTATCATTACCTTCGGAGGCTGGTCTCCTCACGCCTCTTTTCCATGACTCACTAACCATCTTCGGAGAGCCTGGCGTCCACAGCTGCATTGTCTGATCAACGCACTGCAGCTCTTGAGGCGGAGCTCAAGGCTCTCAAAGAGAGAAAGACGCAATACCTGCCCACTGTGCTAGGGTGAGGGGAAGCTAGTACCCACAAAGCCAGTACCCACAAGCCAGATCTCCTCGGGTTCAGGGTTTAGGTTATAGGGTTTAGGGTATAGGAGATCTGTCTTGTGGGTACTGGCTTTGTGGATACTAGCATCCCCCCTCCTGTGCCAGTCCTTGGAACCTTGTCTCTTGCGCATAACAATCGCTGGCTGTCGCCAGATTGTTACCCTTCAGCTGGAGTACACTGAGCTGCAATACCCCTGGAGTACAACGAGCTGCAATACCCCTGGAGTACAACGAGCTGCAATACCCCTGGAGTACAACGAGCTGCAATACACCTGAGGTAAAAAGCCTTTGTCACTCCCCCTGGACCATTCGCCCGTATCAACCTCATAGCTGGTCGTAGAGCTCGTTGAAACAAGAAGGTGTGGGGTTCGAATCCCTATGGGTACGCTTTAGTCTTTGCGGTTGCTGTCATCCGCCATGGTAGCTTTGTCCAGGTAAAGTAGCAGCCCGCTCTCTACCGCCGTAAGACGGGGCTCCCCTAATACCACGCCCTACCAGGCGTTATCATTACTTTTTACTAGTAGCTGTTTTGACCCCCCAAAGAAACCCTAGAAGGCTCTTATGTAGCACCACCCAAACACCAAGGTGTGTAATGTAGTACTTGAGCTAAATGAAGCACTTAATATCAATTCAGGGGATGATTTGTGAGCTGGGTTTTCGAAAAATTCCGGACTTCGGACTTCATTTCTCAAATTTGGCTGGCAGCTTCTAGGCAGCTCCGGTGGGGAAATGACTGCCACCCCAAACACAACATAGGTGGGCTGATGTAAATCTTGTTATTTGTTTGCAGTGAAGAGCAGCTTCTAGGCTGCTCCTGTAGGGAAAGGACTGCCACACCTAACACAACAATTGGAAATCTGAGAATTCTGGGAGAACTCTGGGAGGTCTGGCCTGAGAACAACTCTGGGAGGTCTGGCCTGAGAACAACTCTGGGAGGTCTGGCCTGAGAACAAGTACGAAGTCTGACCTCTGAACCCAATTCATCCCCTGCATTGCTATAAATAAAAGCCTGGGCTGAGGCCTTGGTGTCTCCTCAACAATCTAACATCCACTTTATATTTTCGTGCACAAGTCGCAAACTGAGCGACTCGGTGCGACGCGCTGCCCTCCGAACCCCATGGAGCACAAAGCCCTGTGCCTGGAGGGTTTGGGGGGGCATTTCTGACTAGTTTAGATACTTGGTCAGGTCGGGGCCTAGCCGACACCTACTTCATGCATCTTCTTCAAACACCCTCTCAAAACACCTTCAGACACCTTCAAACAACCTCGGCAAACACCCTCTTCAAACGTCTTCAGACACGCTATTCAAGCCCAGGATTACTGCATGATACCGGGGAAGCGTGCATCTGTAACATATGACATTTGAGTATGGCGGCGTGATATAGCTTGACAGACACCCTCTTCAAACACCTTCAGACACCCCATTCACGCACAGGATTACTGCATGCTACCGGGGAAGCGTGCATCTGTAACATGTGACAATTGAGTATGGCGGCGTGGTATAGCTTGACAAACACCCTCTTCAAACACCTCCAGACACGCTATTTGAGCACATGATTACTGCATGATACCGGGAAAGCGTGCATCTGTAACATATGACAATTGAGTATGGCAGCGTGATATAGCTTGACAAACACACTCTTCAAACACCTTCAGACACGCTATTCAAGCACATGATTACTGCATGATACATCACCGTTAAACGAATGGCTCAATGGCAGAGCTCCTTGAACGACGTAGGTGACGGGTTTGAATCCCCACAGATGTGTTAAAGTGTTCGCGGTCGCTGTCGACAGCCATGGTAGCTTTGTCCAGGTAAAGTAGCAGCCCGTTCCCTACTGCCGTAAGACGGAGCTCCCTTAATACCACGCCCCATCAGGCGATATCATTACTGCATGATACCGGGGAAGCGTGCGCTCCTAAAGACCGGGGATCTGCCACTGGAAAGCATTCCTCGGCCAGCACGGACCTGCGGGTGTGTGTGTGTGGGTGGGGGGAAGGAGGGGAATATGTGTGTGGGGGTGATGGTGGGGGGAAAGAATGCAGGCAGCGCTCCTGAAGACGGGGGGATCTACCACTGGAAAGCATTCCTCGGCCAGCACGGACCTGCGTGTGTGTGTGGGTGTGTGGGTGGGGGGAAGGAGGGGAGTGTGTTTGTGTGTGTGGTGGTGATAGTGGTGGTGGTGAAAGAATGCAGGCAGTGCTTTTGTTGTTGAAGGAGGACATGCGGTGTGTGGGGTGGGGGGGGGGAAGGAGGGGAATGTGTGTGTGGTGGTGGTGGGGGGGTGAAAGAATGCAGGCAGTGCTTTTGTTGTTGAAGGAGGACATGCGGGTGTGGGGGGGTGGGGGGGGGGGAAGGAGGGGAATGTGTGTGTGGTGGTGGGGGGGGGTGAAAGAATGCAGGCAGTGCTTTTGTTGTTGAAAGAGGACATGCGGGTGTGTGGGGGTGGTGGGGGGGAAGGAGGGGAATGTGTGTGTGGTGGTGGTGGTGGGGGTGAAAGAATGCAGGCAGTTTTTTTGTTGTTTAAAGAGGACATGCGGGTGTGTGGGGGTGGGGGGGGGGAAAGGAGGGAATGTGTGTGTGGTGGTGGGGGGGGGGGTGAAAGAATGCAGGCAGTGCTTTTTGTTGTTTAAGGGGTATCTGCCACTGGAAAGCATTCCTCGGCCAGCACGGACCTGCGGGTGTGTGGGGGTGGGGAGTGTGTGTGTGTTTGTGTGTGTGTGTGTGGTGGTGATGGTGGTGGTGGTGGAAGAATGCAGGCAATACTGTTGTTGTTAAAGGAGGTGGAGCTGGAAAGCATGCCTCGGCCAGCTCGCACCTGCGAGTGTGTGGGGGTGGGGAGTGTGTGTGTGTGTTTGTGTATGTGGTGGTGGTGGTGATGGTGGTGGTGGTGGAAGAATGCAGGCGATTCTGTTGTTGTTAAAGGAGGAGGTGGAACTGGAAAGCATGCCTCGGCCAGCTCGCACCTGCGAGTGTGTGGGGGTGGGGAGTGTGTGTGTGTTTGTGTGTGTGTGTGGTGGTGATGGTGGTGGTGGTGAAAGAATGCAGGCACTACTGTTGTTGTTAAAGGAGGAGGTGGAGCTGGAAAGCATGCCTCGGCCAGCACACACCTGCGGGGATCAAGGGGGTATTGGTGGGTGTGGGGTGGTGGGTGTGGGCGTGGGTGTGGGGTGGGGTTTCAGCGAGCAGGGGTGATGGGTAGGGAACGCCAATATGAAATAATGTGATATCATGGCAGTCTGACTAGGCTAAAGCTACTATTTATATACAATATCATATGATGCAGTTTGTATGATTTCATATGATATCATACTCGCCTTTGGTCAACATCATATGATATCCTGGTCCCTAGTGATGATGGGTGATGATGGGTGATGAGGGGTGATGGGGGTGATGAGGGGTGATGGGGGGTGATGGGGGTGATTGGGGGTGATTGGGGTGATGGGGGGTGATGGGGGTGATGAGGGGTGATGAGGGGTGATGGGGGGTGATGGGGGGTGATGGGGGGTGATAAGGGGTGATGGGGGGTGATGGGGGGTGATGGGGGGTAGGGGGGTGATGGGGGGTGATGGGGGGTGATGGGGGGTGATGAGGGGTGATGGGGGGTGATGGGGGGTGATGGGGGGTGATGGGGGGTGATGGGGGGTGATGATGGGTGATGGGGGGTGATGGGGGGTGATGGGGGGTGATGGGGGGTGATGGGGGGTGATGGGGGGTGATGATGGGTGATGGGGGGTGATGAGGGTGATGAGGGGTGGCGAGGAGTGATGAGGGGTGAACACGCACACACATGCACACACATGCACAAACACACACATGCACACACACACACACCTTGGCAACCAGCCTCATCTTGTCCATAGCATTCATTCGGCAGCAGCCTCCAATATCCAGCTCGGTGAGAATAGGAAGGCGGAGCAGCGCACACACATAAACATACACACATATACACTCAAACACATGCACACTCACACACACAAACACATGCACAAAAATATGCACACATATGCACACACACACACCTTAGCAACCAGCCTCATCTTGTCCATGGCATTCATTCGGCAGCAGCCTCCAATATCCAGCTCAGTGAGAATAGGAAGGCGCAGCAGCGCACTTACTGCATCCTGGGTTAGCGCAGTGGCTCCGCATAAGGAAAGCTTCAGTGGCTTCACATCTGTTGCAAGCAAGTTGAGGGGGTGCCAGCTAATACGGGATGTATGTGTGCGTGTGTGTGTGTGTGTGTGTGTGTGTGTGTGTGTGTGTGTGTGTGTGTGTGTGTGTGTGTGTGTGTGTGTGTGCATGTATGTGTGTGGGTGGATGTCTGTGTGTGTGTTTGTGCGTGGTGGGGTGGTGGGGGGAAGGGGGTGGGGGGTGAAGCAATGTGTATGATGTGGCTTCACATCTATTGCAAGCAAGTTAAGGGGATGCCAATTAGTAAGGGATGTGTGTGTGTGTGTGTGTGTGTGTGTGTGTGTGCATGGATGTGTGTACGTTCATGCATGTGTGTGTGTGTGTGTGTTTTTGTGTGTGTGTGTTCGTGCGAGGTGGTGGTGGTGGTAGTTTAAACTATTTTTGAACACATTTATATTTTTAAATTATTCAAATTAAACAAACTTATTGTTTTTTCTTCTTATTTTTTCGAACTCGCCCACGTTGTGCGGTTGTTATTGGCGGCCTGCCGGCAAATGCTTTTCACCAGTGCCTTGCCACCTGAGTTGTCCATGTGGCTGAAGGAGCCTCGTGGTAAACTTGGCTTCTGCTTGTGCACACCTTCCCATGGGTTCTTAAACTCGAACATTATAGACATTATTTAAATTAAACGAAGTTATTGTTCAAACTCATCGAGACAGGCTTGGCTGCTGCTTAACCTTGGCTTTTTAAACTCGAAAAATATTTAAATTTTTTAAATTATTTTGACGAATTTATATTTTTAAATTATTTAAATTATTTAAATTTAACACACTTGTTGTTCAAACTCACCACACATTGTGCGGTTGTTATTGGCAGCCCGCCGGCAAATGCTATCCACCAATGCTTTGACACCTGAGTTGTCCATGTGGCTGAAGGAGCCTCGAGGCAGGCGTAGCTGCTGCTTGGACGTGCCTACCCTTGGGTGTTTAAACACAAAACAAATTTAAATTTTTTTTCGAATTTATTTTTGAAATTTATAAAAATTAAACCAACTTATTGTTCAAACTCACCACACGTTGTGCGGTTGTTATTGGCGGCCCGCCGGCAAATGCTATCCACCAATGCTTTGACACCTGAGTTGTCGATGTGGCTAAAGGAGCCTCGTGGCAGGCTTGGCTGCTGCTTGTACATGAAACTGTCTAGCTGGAGGTTTACCAGGGGCAGCATGCCTACCAGGCACAGCTGCTCTGAGCTGAGGGTGAAGTTGTGGACGATCAGCTGCAGGTGCGTCAGCTTGGGCATCGCCATCAGGGCAGTGGACGCCTCGTCTAGCTGTCGTCGGCTTGTGATCAGGTAGCTGAGGCGCCACAGATTGGGGCTACAGGCGTGGGGCAAATGGGGAAAGGTAGGGGTAAAAGGTAAGTAGGCAAGGGGGCAAGGTAAGCAGGAAATGGGGCAAGGGCATGGGGGCAAGTTAATAGGGCAAAGAGGCTAAGGGACAAGGGGGCAAGGGCTACAGGCGTGGGGCCAAGGGCGGAGTAGGTAAGGAGGCAATGGGGCAAGAGCATGGGGGTAAGGTAAGGGGGCAATGGGGCAAAGTAAGGGGGCATCGCCATTAGGGCAGTGGACGCCGCTTCCAGCTGTCATTGGCTTGTGATCAGGTAGCTGAGGCGCCATAGATTGGGGCTACAGGCGTGGGGCAAAGGGGGAAGTTGTTAAGGGGGCCATGGGGCAAGGGCATGGAGGCAAGGTAAGGGGGCAACGGGGCAAGGTAAGGGGGTATCGCCATCAGGGCAGTGGATACCTCGTCCAGCTGTTGTCGGCTTGTGATCAGGTAGCTGAGGCGCCATAGATTGGGGCTACAGGCGTGGGGCAAAGGGGAAAGTAGGTAAGAGGGCCATGTGGCAATGTGGCAAGGGCAAAGGGGGGAGTAGGTAAGGGGGCAACGGGGGCAAGGTAAGGGGGCATCGCCATCAGGGCAGTGGATAACCTCGTCCAGCTGTCGTCGGCTTTGTGATCAAGGTAGCTGAGGCGCCATAGATTGGGGCTACAGGCGTGGGGCAAAGGGGAAAGTAGGTAAGAGGGCCATGTGGCAATGTGGCAAGGGCAAAAGGGGGGGAGTAGGTAAGGGGGGCAAGGGGGCAAGGTAAGGGGCATCGCCATCAGGGCAGTGGATACCTCGTCCAGCTGTCATTGGCTTGTGATCAGGTAGCTGAGGCGCCATAGATTGGGGCTACAGGCGTGGGGCAAAGGGGAAAGTAGGTAAGAGGGCCATGTGGCAATGTGGCAAGGGCAAAGGGGGGAGTAGGTAAGGGGCAACGGGGGGCAAGGTAAGGGGGCATCGCCATCAGGGCAGTGGATACCTCGTCCAGCTGTCATTGGCTTGTGATCAGGTAGCTGAGGCGCCATAGATTGGGGCTACAGGCGTGGGGCAAAGGGGGAAGTTGTTAAGGGGGCAATGGGCAAAGGGGGGAGTAGGTAAGGGTCCATGGGGCAAGGTAAGGGGGCAGAGGGACAAGAGGGCAATGGGGCATGGGCCGCAGGCATGGGGCAAGGGCTGCAGGCATGGGGCAAAGGGAGAAGTAGGTAAGGGGCCATGGGGCAAGGGCTGCAGGCATGGAGCAAAGGAGAAGTAGGTATGGGGGGCATGGGGCAAGGCATGGGGGCAAGGTAAGAGGGCAATGGGGCATGGGTTGCAGGCATGGGCAAAGGGAGAAGTAGGTATGGGGGCATGGGGCTAAGGGCATGGGGCAAGGTAAGGGGGCAATGGGGCAAGGGCTGCAGGCATGGGGAAAAGGGAGAAGTAGGTAAGGGGGGCATGGGGCAAGGGCAGGGGGCAAGGTAAGGGAGCAATGGGGCAAGGGCTGCAGGCATGGGGCAAAGGGAGAGGTAGGTAAGGGGACATGGGGTAAGGGCATGGGGTCCAGGTAAGGGACAATGGGGCAAGGGCTTGCAGGCATGGGAAAATGGAGAAGTAGGTAAGGGGGCCATGGGGCAAGGGCATGGGGGCAAGGAAGGGGGCCAATGGGGCAAGGGCTGCAGGCATGGGGCAAATCGAGAAGTAGGTAAGGGGGCCATGGGGCAAGGGCATGGGGCAAGGTAAGGGGGCAGAGGGGACAAGAGGGCAATGGGGCATGGGGCCGCAGGCATGGGGCAAAGAGAGAAGTATGGTAAGGGGCCCATGGGGGCAAGGCATGGGGGCAAGGTAAGGGGGCCATGGGGCAAGGGCTGCAGGCATGGGGCAGAGGGAGAAGTAGGCAAGGGCAAAATGGGCGCGCTTGCAACATTTACTTTTTATATATCATTAATTATGCGCGCTTGCACATCTACTTTTTATATCATTAATATGCGCGCTTGCACATTTACTTTTTAAATCATTCATATGCGCGCTTGCACATTTACTTTTTATATCATTAATATGCGCGCTCTTTTGTGCCACACCCAAATATTTCAACACTTCTGGACAGCTGATTGTACCAGCTTCAAAGTGCACTAGGTTGCATTAGGTTCGGTGAAATAGCAAGTTAGGGGAGCTGCTGCCTAGAAGGTGATGCTCATAGTGGAAAAAATAACAATGATCTGAACCAGCACAAGTCCCGGAATGTATTCTGCCTTCCCCCCCCTCCGCCCCCCTCCACACCCCTTTCACCCCCTCCCACCTCATCACTCCCTCATCCCACCCCACCCCCCTCTTACCCCTCCCACCTCATCACTCCCTCATCCCATCCCCCCCTCCACATCATCACTCCCTCATCACACCCCACCCCCCCCTCTTACCCCTCCCACCTCATCACTCCCTCATTCCCATCCCCCCCCTCCACATCATCACTCCCTCATCACACCCACCCCCCCTCTTACCCCTCCCACCTCATCACTCCCTCATCCCATCCCCCCCTCCACATCATCACTCCCTCATCACACCCCACCCCCCTCTTACCCCTCCCACCTCATCACTCCCTCATCCCATCCCCCCCCTCCCACATCATCACTCCCTCATCACCCCCCACCCCCCCTCTTACCCCTCCCACCTCATCACTCCCTCATCCCATCCCCCCCCTCCACATCATCACTCCCTCATCACACCCCACCCCCCCTCTTACCCCTCCACCTCATCACTCCCTCATCCCATCCCCCCCCTCCACATCATCACTCCCTCATCACCCCACCCCCCCCTCTTACCCCTCCCACCTCATCACTCCCTCATCCCACCCACCCCCCCTCTTACCCCTCCCACCTCATCACTCCCTCATCCCATCCCCCCCCTCCACATCATCACTCCCTCATCACACCCCACACCCCCTCTTACCCCTCCCACCTCATCACTCCCTCATTTTCCCATCCCCCCCCCTCCCACATCATGACTCCCTCCCCCCACCCCTCTTACCCCTCCCACCTCATCACTCCCTCTCCCCCCCCCCTCTTACCCCCTCCCACCTCATCACTCCCTCTCTCCCCCCTCACCCCACTCCTCTCACCCCCTCCCACCTCTCCCCACCACATTTCCACTACCCCCACTACGTTTCCACTACCACCCACCAGGACAGGGAGACAGCAGTCAGATTCCTGGCAGGTCCATCGATCTCCAACTCAGCCAAGTTGGCCATCTTAGAGATGACGACGCCAAAGTTGGAATCCAATTTCACTCCGCGGAGATGCAGCTTGCTCAGGGCCATTTGGGGGGCTGCAAGAATCGACTCGATGCTCAGCAACCAGTTGAGGTTGGGGATGTTGCTGAGGTGGAGCTCCTGGAGTGTGCCCACACCCCTCTGCAGCAGAGTGGACAGAAAACGACCTGCGGAGCGAATCAGGGATGGTGTGCTTGGGGGGGGGGGGGGGGGGGGGGGGTATGTGTGTGTGTTTGTATGTGTGCTTGTGTTTGTGTGGGGGAGTGGGGGGGGGGCGGGGGGGGGGGGGGATGGTTTTAGAATTTAGCAGACTGTGTAGAACACGGCCTGAGGAGCGGAGGGGTGGTGATGGGTTTAGAATGTGGATAGGGAGGGCTGTACACAGCATGCGGGGCGGAGGCGTGGTGATGGGTTATAGCATGTGGATAGGTGGGCAGAAAACAGCATGGGGGGCGGAGGGGTGATGAGGGTTTTAGGTTGTGGATAGGGCTGGTACGAGACGACTTAAGGGGGCAAGAAAACAGGCAGGGAGCACTGTTTATTTTGGGGGCTGCGCATTGCAGCTTCCAGCCAACTCCATTAGCCAACCACTGCGCCAAGCCCAAAGCTTTCAGCTGCATTAGAATCTTCGCCACGCCAGCTTTCAGATGCACTAGCTAGTTTCAGGTTTGGACCAAGGGCGGGGGAAAGGAGCTACCCAGAAGCTGCTATGCGTAGCCAAAAAGTTGCAGAGAGCATGCAAGGCAGGGACACGGGCTCCAGCAGTTTTTATTTTTCAAATCTGATTTTTTTTTTCTAGCTTCATGGTTCAAGGCCTCCTTCAGGGACAGCGGTTGAATAGCTTTCTACAGCTTTTCATAGCTTTTAGGGCAGGGTTTCACAATCAGCAGTTATGGAAAGTTAATTGTGTCAGCTTCGAAGTGCATAAGGTTGTGTCAGACCGGGCTGAACAGCCAGTCAGGGGAGCTGCTACTCATAGTGGAACAGAGAAGGCCTGATGGGCTCGATGTGCATGGGGAGATAAAAGGTAATGATAACGCCTGGTGGGGCGTTTGACGACGACCTGCAACGCCAAGAGCGACCGAAGGGGGAGTCGAAACCCCCGACTCTTCATTCTTTAGCGATCTGGTCTACCACTAGACCATTGTAAATCGCTAAAGAGGCTGCATGGGGAGAAACTACATGGTATGGATGGGCCACCAGCAAGCTCCCCTAATTTAGTGGGTAGCCCCTATCCCAGGCCACCAGCAAGCTCCCCTAATTTAGTGGGTAGCCCCTATCCCAGCAAGCTCCCCTAATTTAGTGGGTAGCCCCTATCCCAGCAAGCTCCCCTAATTTAGTGGGTAGCCCCTATCCCAGCAAGCTCCCTAATTTAGTGGGTAGCCCTATCCCAGCAAGCTCCCCTAATTTAGTGGGTAGCCCCTATCCCAGCAAGCTCCCCTAATTTAGTGGGTAGCCCCTATCCCAGCAAGCTCCCCTAATTTAGTGGGTAGCCCCTATCCCAGCAAGCTCCCCTAATTTAGTGGGTAGCCCCTATCCCAGCAAGCTCCCCTAATTTAGTGGGTAGCCCCTATCCCAGCAAGCTCCCCTAATTTAGTGGGTAGCGCCTCTGCAATTTTTCACCTTCCGACACTTACCTTGCACATTCTTTGAGAGATCCCTAATAGACACTGACACAACCCCCTTGGCAGTAGTGAGAAGTTTCAGTAGACCTGCATCGGTGACGTTGTATGCATCCTGCACGTTGATCTTGGTCAAGTGTTGTCCGACTGTGTCAGACACATTCATTAGAACCCTGTCCGAGATACTCTCTCCTAAAAAAGATGCCTCTTCATAGCCTGCTCAGAAGAGGGTGTTTGAGAGGTGGGGGGGAAAGGTGTTTGTGTGTGTGTGTGAGAGGTGGGGGGGGGGGGGGGGGAAGGGGGGGGGAGGGGGGGGGGGGGGGGGGAGGAGGGTCAGAGGGATTGGATGTTGTAGATGGCCCAGAATAGAGTGGTAGTGGTGTCCAAAAGTAATAGATTGAGCAGCATGGACTACACATGGTCGGACGAGAACGGTATACGGCACGACCGGTAGTGGTGTCCCAAAGTATTCAGTCACGCGTCCAGGGGGTCATCAAGATTTTTTTTTTACACACGCTATGAAGTTTTTTATTTTGCCCTTACCCCCCCCCCCCCCCCCCCCCCCCCCCCCCCCCCCCCCCCCCCCCCCCCCCATTTTGATGACCCCCCACATGCGTCCACAAGTAACTAATCCACACTTTTATGGGCTTGGAATAATACCATCTCCTGGTTACTTAGACCCTAGGGTTAGAGCTTCCAGGTCTGGATGTGGGAATATCTATTTGGACCAAAAAGGCCTTCCATAGCAAAACAACAAGGAACTGAAGGGATGGGTAAATGATTCTTACAGAAATATGTTAAAAATCATGTTTGGGTACCAGCTTTTATGCCACATGGAAATGTTAGACAAGTTGGAGGGCCCCCCTAGCAAAAGGCAGGCATACACGTGCATTTAACCAGAGCCCGGCAAACCCAGCTGGTGAGCCATGGAGAGGTATCATGGGGTGGTATGCTTATTTAATCAAGATGTTGGGGATGTGAGATATAACAAGCGGTGTCTTGTTACTTTTGAAACACCAACCATCTCAACTTACTAAGCGTGATACGGATTCCGGAATGGGATATTTGTATACCTACCCGACAAAAGTTTCGCAGCGCGAGAGAAGACATCCTCCTTGCAGACAGCGCTTGCTTTGCGGAATTTATGAACCATAGGGAGGCTGGAGAACGCGTTGCCGAAGTCCTCGAAGCACAGGCAGTCGGAAGGCTGCAACTCCTGCACTGCTTTCCTCCAATGCTGACAGACGCCGCACATTGAGAGGAGCGATAGAAGAGAGGAAGGCTCTCCGCATAATTTTCGGGCGATAGCTTTGACGATTCCATCAGGCAGAAAGGGTGCTTCGGGAGCCTCAAGAGCCTCGGGGGCATGGGACTCGAGCTTCAGCTCAGCGACTAGGTCAACGGGTGTCGACTCGCCACAGTCGCTGAAGCAGGTCAGCGAGAGTGTACGGTGGACTCGGGAGTGGGGGAAGTTGAAAGGAAAATCAGTTGTACTCGCCATGCTTAGGAGATGAGATAAAAAGCTCTTCGCAGGGATGGATAACAGTGTCGGCGAGGATAAATAACTGTGGCGGTGGGCTGGATAGATCGTTCTGTCGAGCTCGTTCGACGCAAATGGGCTCGCGTTTCCGCCTTCAAGTGAACAGGGCATGAGTGGGGCGTGATACATTAATGCAATATCAGAAAGCAGTACGCCAGTTGGTTACAGGATGTTTCTATTATTAAGGGTTCCGGCTGGTTCCGGTTTAGGGCAGTTGGTTGCAACTACTACTATAGGCATCTACTGCTATAGTCGGAAACACCGATAGTAATTTCAGTTGTCCAAGGAACTTCGACGAAACTCGTTCGCGAGCCACTACCAGCCTCGCTCTTCCAAGGCCCAATGAAAAACAGAGGGATGAAAAACGTACTGCCGGGATATTACATTACATTACATTACATGTTAAAGTCTACTTGACACCGCGAGGGTGTATGAGACTCTGTGCTTTAAACAAAAAGAAAAAGCACCCACAAAGCAAAAAACCCCAGTACATCAGGGGTGTGTCGAGGACAAACAAACCAAACTCCCAACCATTTTGGTGGCGTAGGTATTAAACCCCTTAGAGCAGGACCCAGATCTCAACCACTTACAGTGGCGGAGGTAAGAAGCTAACAAATGAGAAGTCTCAAGAAGAAAAAAAAGGGATAATAAATTACGGTGCCACTAAGCAGTCCAGGGCTTCCTGTCTTGCTCTTCTACAAGTAGAAAGATAGTCGGCTAGGTTGCTCCAAAAAGACGTAGTGCCATTTCCATTCATAAAGGTTCTGAATGTGGAATCGCAGAGGATATCGCAGGATATCGCAGGATATCGCAGAGGATATCGCAGAGGATATCGCAGGGGATATCGCAGAGGATATCGCAGGGGATCTCGCAGAGGATATCGCAGAGGATATCGCAGGGGATCTCGCAGTGGATATCGCAGAGGATATCGCAGGGGATATCGCAGAGGATATCGCAGAGGATATCGCAGGATATCGCAGGATATCGCAGAGGATATCGCAGGATATCGCAGGATATCGCAGAGGATATGTAGATATTACCGAAATCCGGTCCTTGGAAGGCTGGCCTAACTTGCCCCCTAAAATATTCCTCAACTCCACCCCAAGAGTTACTTGAAAATTGCCTACTTGAAAATTGGCTTGGGTGAGGGGTTGTGTGTGAGGGGTGTCCGTTCATCATAGCATAAGATCTCGGCGGTTGGTGCCCTTATAATAAGGTTTTGCTGGTGTGACGTCATCACACGCGCACGTGCTGGGCATGCTCCCCAATCCTTCCAGCCTCAAATGCGTTCAACGCAAATCAAAGAGATATCTCGCAAGTATGTATTCGCAACAAGGCTTCGTCCCTGCAGCAATGGATCAGCAACTGCAGCATCAGCAGCGGAAAAATAATCGTCCGGTTAAGATAATAAGAGCGTTCAGGAGCTCGGGCCTATACCCCAAACCAGGGCTGTTCAGGGCGCAGGGACCCCCCCCCCCCCCCCCCCCCCCCTCCTAGACCTTTGTTAGATGGCTTACTGTACTTTCTCTATATTTGGGTTGTCTAGATTCGGAATAAGAGATTCCTAATGTTATGGTTTGTTTTTGAGTACTGTGTGGCTGGAACGCAATTAAATTTTGTTACACTGTTTACCAGAGTGTGTGTGTGTGTGTGTGTGTGTGAGAGAGAGAGAGAGAGAGAGAGAGAGAGAGAGAGACTCCCCCCTCCTCTTCAACCCCCCTCTCCCCCCTCCTCTTCAACCTGTTCATGGATCACCTGGTAAGAAGTAGTTTCTCACTAGAGGATGTCCAGCTTGGATTCCCAATAGCCTCAGACATGAATGGACTGCTCAGCACTCCAGCCAACCCTAGATCCCACCCCCAAGCTACGACCCATTACATCACCTTCCTCCTGTATGCTGATGACCAAGTCCTCTTGTCCTACTCCAAAGATGGCCTCACCTCCCTCTTAAAGAGTCTTGAGACCATCTCAGGAACTTGGGGTATGTCCATCAACTGCAAGACAAAGGCTATGCACTTCCACCCTCTGTCTAGCTCCCCCTCTCACCCCATTCGCACTCCCATAGCACTGAATGGGGGCAGCATTGATTTTGTTGCCTCATTCATGTACCTAGGTAATCTGTTCACACCAGATGGGGACCTACAAGGGGAGGTCAAACGCAGGATCGCTAGGACAAGGGAGGCTTGCGCTTCTCTGGTTAGGCTATGGAAAAACCACAGCATAACCAGGAAAATCAAGAATATAGTGTTCAAAGCTATCATACAATCCACCCTCCTGTACGGGAGCGAGACAGGGGCTCTCTCAGAACCCCTGATTCAACGACTCGGCGTGGGCGCGTGGCACTCCATGAGTGTCTACGCATGTCATTGAACATTAGCAGAGCAGACAGAGTTAGAAATGAGGACATTAGACAAAGATGCGACCACAGGGATATTCTCAGCATCATTAGAGAAAATATACTGAGATTCCTAGGACACATAGCCAGGCAACCCAACTCTCGCATCATGAAGCAAATGCTCTTCGCCACGCACGCACCCCTTGCTGAGGGTCAACCGAGGCAAGGAGGACAAACCATCATTCACACCCTTAGGGATGATCTCCAAGCCACCAACTTGTCTCCAAATTGTATCTACTGGCCCAAGACAGGACAAGCTGGAGGGCGGACATCAGAGACGCCTTAGACATAGGCACATAGAACGACAATTATAGAAACTAGCACCTTTTGGCTTAAATTGCCTATATTGGTTTTTGTACGCTTAGATATTTAGATTATTTAGATTCTTTTCTGGGCTAGAACTGTGCCTTTGGAATTTGTTTCAATCTTTTGATATGGAATGAGTTTTTGTGTTATTGAGGGACCCCTCCCCCCCCACCCCCCTTCACTAGATCTTAGTTAATTGGCTTACTGTACTTTCTCAATAATAGGGTTGACTAGATGACTTATCCCTAATGATTTTTGTTTGTTTTTTATTACTTTGTGGCTGGACCGCAATTAAATTGTGTAACACCGTTAAACACAGAGAGAGAACAAGGCGAGGAGTACGTTACAGAAACTCAGGAAAGCAATGCAGAGAGAGAGAGGGAGGTATGGTTGGTAGAGGATATTGTTACATACGGTACTCTGCAAAACGATGCCGATACCGTTCAGCTAGACAGTTTTATGACAGTTTGGGTTTGGGAAATCTACATCTCAGAGCTTGATCCAGGAGCTAAACCCCGAATAGCGAAAATAGCGAAAGAAAAAGCACACCACACTACAGGAACATCAGCGTCAAATGAAAAAACGAATCAAACGAAACCTGTTATAGTCCGGCTTTTATGCCGTCTAGAGTGGCCTAGGGCACACAGGTTTTAGTTCCTGCTGTGCTCCCTACAGTGCCATTGCCAGCTATGGCCACGTGCACTGCTATGCAGTACCTAAATGTACTGCCGCCATCTCTCCTTCATCAGCCCGCTACGGCTGTGTCTTCTCATCTTATACCTATCTTCTGTAAGGAAGTAGCATCTCCGATCAAGTGTGTCTGCAGTCTCCTGCTCCCAACTATGAAAAAAAACAGAGCGAGCTACAAAGGCATGTAGATGGGGTATAGAAATTGAAAGAAATGTGCATTGTAGAAAGGCAAAGAGTTTCCATGGCCTAATTAGTGAGATTCCACAAGTAAGCGAAACAAGGCAGAATGCACAGAATATTCACCAGACAAAAACAAGGGGAGAGGTTTAGAGCTTTTTGATGGCGGCCTAAACATCCCCTGTCTTGAGGCAACAACGAGACCATGCTGTCAGCTGTTGGGCAAGTCCCTTTAGCCTATTGGGCCTACCCCTGAACTGTAACATACATGCATGCATGCATACGTACGTACATACGTACAAACATACATACATGCACATGAGGCAACAGGGAGACCATGACGTCAGCCTAAACGCCACAAGAAAAAGCGCTGCTAAGAAGGGACACTAACAGACTAAGCAAAACTACAGACACCATAATTAGGGAATGGCAACAAGCTATCATATGATATCATGTCATCATATGATATCATATAATGCCGGCAGTCTGACTAAGCCAAAGTTACCATTTAAATACGATATTGTATGATGCAATTTGTATGATATCATATGACATCATACTCACCTTCGGCCAAAAGCATATGATATGCCGATCCCTGACCATTAGGGAACGTACAAGTGGAGAAGACAAAATCCAGCAGAGAAAAGCTAAGAAAGTTCAGGGCCTCTCAGGCAAAAATCCACCATCAAGCTAAAGGAAAGAAGGCATGGGAGAGCAACCAGACAGCAGCACCACCACACCACCACCACACCACAACACCCACACCCAGCCACCATCACCACCCACACACAGCACACAACACCAAAACAACACCCACACCCAGCCACCACCACCACCATACAACCACACCCAGCCACCACCACCACCACCACAGACCAAGAGGCAGATGGAATCTCTAGATCTGAAGGCAAACGCTATCCTCTTCACCAGTGTTGTTCAGGACGCTGCGTCCTCCATCGCAGACGCAACGTTTAAGGGTCCGTTGCGTCGCAGGACGCAACATGGGGAGGGTCCGTTGACCAGAAGGAAGGGTCCGTTGCGTTGCAGGACACAGGCTATGCAATTGCTTGTGTCACAGGCAGCAGAGCGGAGGTCCTCCTGAAGTACCCTGGATGAACGTGCTACGCTGCTAGGGATGAAGAGGGACCCCTCTGTTCCCTCTTACCATGCGAACAACAGTGAAAGGCATACAGATTTGGGCATGCACTTCTAGAATCGGGCTCCCATACAGGGTAGAACATACCGGTCGGTATTGGAGTATTTTATAATCGGGCTCCCATACAGGTTACAACATACCGGTCGGTATTGGAGTATTTTAGAATCGGGCTCCCATACAGGGTAGAACATACCGGTCAGTATTGGAGTATTTTCAGGTCGGTATACTGCAGCCCATAAGTACCCTGACTGCCTCAAGCAAGACAGTTGCTAAAATGAGGCAAGAACAAAACTGTACTTATCCAGGCAAAGGAGAGAGGATGTAGTCACGTTCTCTTATAGTTCCGCATAAAAACGATGCCAGTGAGGGTTTAGGGTTTAGGGTACACACACACATAACCTGGTCCAGGAACTCCAAAAAGGAACTCCAAAAAGCAACTCTAAAAAGAAACTCCAAAAAGCGAATGACAAGCACGGGCTTGACAAAATAACAGACCGAGCTACAAAGGCAAACAGAATGAGCATTGTGAAAATGAAGAAAGCAAAATAAATGACTATAGTAGAAAAGCAAAGAGTGTCCATCACATGACCTACTTAGCAAGATTCTTCAAGCGAAACAAGACGAAAAGGGAGATGCCTGCTACTAGTCTACATCTCTTGTATATGTACCTAAGATTCAGTATCTTGACATCTCTACTTGCCTTTTTGAAGGAGCCCCCTTGAAGAGGGCGGGAGCCCCAGGGTTGCCCATCAGGGTAATTCAAAGCGCGCGCTTTTGCGCTTTTGAGCGCTGACTTTTTGACCCCCTCTGCGCTTTAAGCGCAGTTTTTTGCACCCGCCTGTGGGCGCAGCAAGCAATTTTTGCGCTTTTTGCACTGCAAAGCGCAGTTTTTTTGTTTTCAAGTGCGCTAGAGAGCTGTCCAATTTGGCCATTTGAAGTACCCTATTGCCCATATGTCTGTCCGACCGACCGACCATCCATCCATCCATCCGTCTGACCAAGACGAAGCCTGACACGCCAGCCAAAGGCCTCGTAACTAACTCGCTTCCGTTGCCACCTGTTGCTCCGTCGTGAACACTCTCCGCCAATTTGTAGTGTCACATGCGACACTGCATAGAACTTGTCGATATGCTCATTGGTCTCATCTCTAGCATCAGCTACAATGCTACAAGAGAGAATATAAATGTGGCATATGGAATGTGACATATGGCATGTAATAGCTTGTGGCATATCCGTCAACATCACATCACATTGGCGGTGCTGTTGGTGGGCATTGTGGTGGTGGTGGTGTGGTGGTGCCCCTGAACATCCGCTACAATGCTGCAAGAGAGAATACAAATGTGGCATATGGTATATCATATGGCATGTGACATATGGCATATAATAGCATGCGGCACATCCGTCAACATCACATCACATTGGCAGTGCTGTTGGTGGGGATTGTGGTGGTGGTGGTACTGGTGGTGGGGATGGGGGCACCACCACACCACCACCACCACCATTCCCACCTACAGAGGGCCAGAACATGGTGCCTCCCTGAGATTGTATTGTTCATTGTTCATAATGCATGCAATGCAAGAGAGAATACAAATGTGGCGCGTGGCATGTCTGGCAACATCAGAAATGCCACACAACCCTTAGTATGCTCTATAAAATAGTAGTACCAGATCGCTAAAGAATGAAGAGTCGGGGTTTCGACTCCCCCTTCGGTCGCTCTTGGCGTTGCAGGTCGTCGTCAACCGCGATGGTAGCTTGTCAAGTTGAGGTAGGAGACCGCTCCCCACCCGCGTACGATGGGCTCCCTTAACACCACGCCCTACCAGGCGTTATCATTACCTTTTATCATTACCTTTAAAATAGCAGTGTGGTGCGGAGGGTATCTTGCGACATCAAAAATGCCATACCCACTGCTAGAGTCTGACCTCTAGTTGTATGGTAAGGGCATAGGGCACCATATCATATTTCAGGTGAATACTGAATACTGAATACTGAATGCTGTATTTCATGCTATTTCATGCTATTTCATGCTATTTCATGCTATTTCAGGTTCGCGCTGAGCACTCATGAACCACCCTCTATACGCAGCATTCACTTAGTACTGAATGCTGTATTTCACGCTGTTTCACGCTATACCAGGTTCATGCTGAGCACTCATGAACCACCCGCATGCTTGCAACATTGAGTGCAGAGCGCTCCGAAACCACCCTTTTATTTAAGGCTGCATTTGCATAGGATGAATCACAATCGAGCTCTGGCTATATGGTATAGTACTACACAGCATCAACGAGACAGGTCTGCGGTTCAAGCCCTGGCCAGGTTCAGAAATTTCAGACCTGCCGCCTTGGCAGAGGTAGAGACCTTCCCTCCGTGCTGTCGCACAGTATTCGAAGCTCAGGCGCACGGTCTGCAAAACCAAATAAACCCAACATTGTAGCCATTCTCCTGTATGTGTGGTACATGCAAATGGGTGATTTCCTTCAACATCACGTCCTGTGGCAGCTCGTACTAATTTTCAATTTCCAATCTTTTTTCTAGTATATCCCTCCCTGGACCTCCATCGTCTGCACCTTGCGCACTTTTTTTTTTTCCAACGCCGCCTCTCCATTCCATCACAGCATGGCGACGCATGGGCCTGGCTAACCTAGTAAAAAAAAACGAGCCCCTCGGGCGTGGCGCTCAACGGGGAAGTGCATCGCACTAGGGTTGCATCGAATCGTTCAATTTGCAACTCACTGTACTAAAACAACACAACGATCTTGTGTGGAGCATTGAGATAGGCTGAGCAAAACAAATTGAAGGTGCCTGGCGAATCTTCATGTTTTGTCTTTGCTGCAAAATCAGATATTCTGACTACCTCGCTGCTATGCCATTGCGAAAATTATCCCAGTCACACTGGTTTGGCCATCTAGCAGATGCCAGATGCACCTGCAACCTACTAAAAAACACAATGACCTTGTGTGGAGCATTGAGGTAGGCTGACCAAAACAAATTGAAGATGCCCGGCGAATCTTCATGTTTTGTCTTTGCTGCAAAACCAGATATTCTGACTACCTCCAAGCTATGCCATTGCGGAAATTATCCCAGTCACGCTAATTTGGCCATCTAGCAGATGCCTGATGCATGTGCGACATATTAAAACAACACAATGACCTTGTGTGGAGCACTGTGGTAGGCTGACCAAAACAAATTGAAGATGCCCGGCGAATCTTCATGTTTTGTCTTTGCTACAAAACCAGATATTCTGACTACCTCCAAGCTATGCCATTGCGGAAATTATCCCAGTCACGCTAATTTGGCCATCTAGCAGATGCCTGATGCATGTGCGACATATTAAAACAACACAACGATCTTGTGTGGAGCATTGAGGTAGGCTGAACACAAAAAACTGAAGATGCCCGGCGAATCTTCAGTTTTTGTCGCTGCTGCAAAACCAGATATTCTGACTACCTCCAAGCTATGCCATTGCGGAAATTATCTCAGTCACACTAGTTTGGCCATGTAGCAGATGTCTGATGCATCTGCAATTTCATTCTATGCTGCTCTTTCTTCTGAATGCATGCATTATAGATAGATACATTCATGTATGCATGTATGTATGTATGTATTTGTATACATCATAGATATATAGAAACATAAATCTAGATAGATCTTCTAACTGCATGCATCATGCATATACACATTCATGTATGCATGTATGTATGTATGTATGTATGTATCTGTATGCATCATAGATAGATAGATAGATAGATACATAAATCTAGATAGATCTTCTAACTGCATACATCATGCATATACACATTCATGTATGCATGTATGTATCTGTATGCATCATAGATAGATAGATAGATAGATAGATACATAAATCTAGATAGATCTTCTAACTGCATACATCATGCATATACACATTCATGTATGCATGTATGTATGTATGTATGTATCTGTATGCATCATAGATAGATAGATAGATAGATAGATACATAAATCTAGATAGATCTTCTGACTGCATACATATTGCGCACAGTATCCAAGCCAAGCGCCCCCTGCTATTCAGAATATATATGCTTGGCGCATCTTCACTTCAGTCTACGCCATTCCTAAAGATCTTCTGACTACATCAATCGTGCCCATATTATTCAAGTCAAATCTAGCAAACTGTGCAGCATCTTGGGGCACTGGCCATTTCTGTAGTGCCAATTGCCCAAGTACTCGAAGCATTGATCGGCACGGAGCCCTTGCAGGATTACCTCTAGCAAATCGTGGAGCAGCTAAAGACAAGGGTACCTTCTGGAGTGCCCATCGCCCAAGCACTCGAAGCATTCATCGGCACGGAGCCCTTGGAGGCTTACCTCTAGCAAATCGTGGAGCAGCCTGAAGCACCAGTACTTCCAGTAGTGTCCATTGCCCAAGCACTCGAAGCATTCATCGGCACGGAGCCCTTGGAGGATTACCTCTAGCAAATTGTGGAGCAGCCTAAAGCACCAGAACTTTTTGTGGTGTCCATTGTCCAAATACTTAAAGCATGAATCCGCACAGAGCCATGGGAGGGTAACCTCAACCAAATTGTGCGGAATCTTGAGGCACTGGCTCTTTCTGTAGTGTACATCACCAAAGTACTTCTGATGATGATGGTGATGATGATGGTGATGAATCATTAACCCGCACGGAGCCCTGGGAGGGTAACCTCTAGCAATGGTGCAGAATTTGGGGGCACCCGTACTTTCTGTTGTGTCCATTCCCCACGTGCTCGAATCATTTATCAGCACAGAGCCCTTGGAGGCTAACCTCTAGCAAATCATGGAGCAGCCAAACACAACGGTACTTTCTGTTGTGCCCATTGCCCACGTGCTCGAATCATTTATCAGCACAGAGCCCTTGGAGGCTAACCTCTAGCAAATCGTGGAGCAGCCAAACACAACGGTACTTTCTGTTGTGCCCATTGCCCACGTGCTCAAATCATTTATCAGCACAGAGCCCTTGGGGGGTAATCTCAACCAAATTGTGCAGAATCTTTGGGCACTGGCAATTTCTGTAGTGCCCCTTGCCAAAGTTTTTCTGATGATGATGGTGATGATAATCATTTAGCACCTATCAGCACGGAGCCCTTGGAGGGTAACATCTAGCAAATTGTGGAGCATCTTGGGGCAATGGCTCTTTCTGTAGTGCCAATTGCCGAAGTACTTCTGATGATGCTGATGAAGCATTTATCAGCACACAGCCCTTCGAGGGTGACCTCTACCAAATCGTGGAGCAGCCAAAGACAATGGTACTTTCTGTAGTGCCAGTTGCTTAAGTACTTCTGATGATGGTGCTGCTGCTGCTGGTGAAGCATTGATCAGCACAGAGCCCTTGGAGCGTGACCTCCATAAAATCGTGCGGCACCCTAGGGCACAGGCAGTTTCTGTAGTCCCAGTTGCCGAAGTACTTCTGATGATGCTGATGAAGCATTTATCAGCACAGAGCCCTTCGAGGGTGACCTCTAGCAAATCGTGGAGGAGCCTGAGGCTCTGGCACTGTCTGTAGTGCCCATTGCTGAAGTACTTCTGATGATGGTGCTGCTGCTGCTGCTGCTGCTGCTGCTGCTGCTGCTGCTGCTGCTGCTGCTGCTGCTGAAGCATTGATCAGCACAGAGCCCTTGGAGCGTGACCTCTAGGAAATCGTGTGGCACCTTAGGGCACAGGCAGTTTCTGTAGTGCCCATTGCCAAAGTACTTCTGATGATGCTGATGAAGCATTGATCAGCACAGAGCCCTTCGAGGGTGACCTCTAGCAAATCACACAGCACTTTGGGGCACCGGTACTTTCTGTAGTGCTCACTGATGCAGTACTTGAAGCATTCTTGGGCCTTCTTGGGATATTGAAGATAGCGTCAGAGTTGGCGTTCAACTGTGTTTGAGATTGGTAGGGGGTGTGGGGTGTGGAGGGTGTGGGGGTGTATTTGGGGTTGGCAGGGGTGGTTTTTTGGGGGGGGGGGGGTTGGTAGGGGGTGGGTGGGTGGGTGGGTGGGGGGGGTATTTTGGGTTGGTAGGGTGTGTGGGGTGTGTGGGGGGTTATTTTGGGTTGGTAGGGGGTGTGGGGTGTGTGTGGGGGGGTTATTTTGGGTTGGTAGGGGGTAGGGGGTGGGGGGTGGGGGGGGATTATTTTGGGTTGGCAGGGGGGGGGGTTATTTTGGGTTGGTAGGGGGGGTGGGTGTGGGGGTGGGTGTGGGGTGGGGATTTGGGGTTGATAGGGGGTGGTGTTATTTTGGGTTGGTGGGTTGGTGTGGGGGGTTATTTTGGATTGGCAGGGGGGGGGGTATTTTGGGTTGGTAGGGTGGCGGTGGTGTTATTTTGGGTTAATAGGGTAGTGGTGGAGTTATTTTGGGTTGGGAGGGTGGGGTGGGGGTGGGGGTTGGGGGTATTTGGGGTTGGCAGGGAGTGGTGTTCTTTTGGATTGGTAGGGGGGGGGGCTATTTAGAAGATGATGATGAAGATAATGATGGTGGTGATGATGTTGGTGGTGATGATTGTGGTGGTGATGATGGTGATGATGATGAAATGATTGTGAGCAGCCCAGAGTTGGCTGATAACCCACATAACAAACCCAAAGTACAAACGGTAGATATCAAAACACACACTCACCTCATCCACAACACACACCTACATGAGTTCATCCACCACCTCACCCACACCACACACACGACACACAACACAAACACCTCTACCACACCACACACAACACCCACACCACACACAACACAAACACCTCTACCACACCACACACCACACACACCACTCACCTCCATGAGTTTATCTGCCACTTCACCCACAACACACACATCACACACAACACAAACACCTCTACCATACCACACACAACGCACAGCACACACCTACATGATTTCATCCACCACCTCACCCACAACACACAGCACTCACCTCCATGAGTTCATCTGCCACCATGTGCACGTCTGGGCGTGCTCCCGGATTGTAAACCCAGCAAGCCTCAATGAGGTCCCAAACCTCGTTGGGGATTTTGTCAAGCGCTGAGTTCATCAGGTGCATACTACTGCTCACTGCAATTGAGGTAGACATCACAAACACTCTCACCTCACTCACTAATCATACACAACACAGCACTCACACCTTACACATAGGGCACACAACATGCACACACCTCTACCACACGACACAAACACCTCTACCTCACCACACACAATACAAACACCAACAACACACAGCACTCACCTCCATGAGTTCATCTGCCCCCATGTGCATGTCTGGGCGTGCTCCCGGATTGTGGGCCCAGCAAGCCTCGATGAGGTCCCAAACCTCGTTGGGGATTTTGTCGACCCTAGGAGGACGCCAGCCTTGGCAAATTCTCTGCGGAATGAGAAGATAATGGTAATGGCAAAGGGTTGATGGTTTAATTAAAAAAAAAAAAAAAATGTCAACCCTAGGAGGTCGCCAGCCTTGGCAAATCCTCTGCGCATTGAGAGGGTATTAGTAATGGCGAAGGGTTGATGGTTTAATTTTAAATATAGAAATCTATATATATAAAGAAATCATGGTCGTGGTCGTGGTGGTCGTAGTGGTCGTGGTGGTCGTGGTGGTGTCATCGCGTAACCGACTTAACCGACTTCCCGCCCAGCCATTTCCCGCCCAGCCATTTCCCGCTCAACCAATTCACGCTTTTCATCCCTCCTGCTTCAACTTCTGCCTGATTGGCCTCCTGCGAATTCTCTTATGCAACCTTCGCCTCCTGCGTATTCTACCTGTTGCGCATCCCGCCCGATTTCTCCCTTTCCCGCCTGGGTTCATCCACCTGATTTCGGTAGCGCTACAGTTCGTCTTCCTACAAGCTTTTCCCCCTGCATCTCTGCAAGACCTTTCCCTTGCGTCAAGAGACCTGTCGCTGCGCACAATGGGAGGTGACGTGGTGAGTCAGCGGACCTGTCAGAAATGTCCGAATCGGATCCATCCCATGTCACAAACTTGACTGCAAATTCTTTCCACTGTATTGAGAAACATGTCGCACCGCATTGTGCCATTGCAAGTACGCATCATAGTTGACCGAATGAAAAATCTCGCTGAGCATTCTCGCCCTAACTTGACCGAACATCTCAAATCAGCAACTTGACTGTAACTTCTTCCCACTGCAACGAGAAACATGTCGTCGCTGTGTGTTGTGCTAAAGCGAGCACGCGGCAAAGTTGAATGGATGAACCTAGCGATGTTTCCAAGTCCCAGATCGAGTTGACTTCGGGAGCAGTTGCGGTGAACAGGATTGTTCTTCGGCCGAACTGAATACATGCTCGCTAAGAAGAAGCTTTAGTTATATACAGTTGCGATTGCGCAGGTTCAGCCTTTTCAGTGGGGTCGACTATCGATCACAGCTGAGGTGGCAGGGAAGTAGGTCCGATGCTTTTAGCGGAGTCGGATGATGCGCAAACGTTGTCGATGCTCATCGTCCCGTTTGCCTTTCACCTGTGGCAAAGCCCACAGCTGAAGTGGAGGGGGGCAGCTATGGAGTATGTGTGTGCTGGTGGGTGCGTGTAGGAGGGAGGGGAGGGATGAGAGTGGGGAGAGGGTGGGGGCTGGTGGGATGGCTGGGGTGGGGGAAGGGATGGAGTCAGGAAATGTGTCAGGAAGAGTAAGGGAGTATGTTTGTGGGCGGGGGTACATGGTTGGGTGGGGGTGGGGGTGGAGATAACTAGGGGGGGGGCGGGAGTACGGTGGTGTTTGTGTGCTTGTGGATGCACAAGGGAGACCATCGCAAGGGATATGCGTCCGTCAATGTTTTAAGTTGCATGTACTGCAGAGAAAACCGTTTTGCAACCCAGCCCAAAACAGGTGTGGCCAACGGGAGGGAAGGGGGGAGGGGGCGGATAATGGTTTGGTGGTGGTGGTGTGTGAATGGGGGGGGGGGGGGGGGGGGGGGGGGGGGGGGGGGGGTGTTCAAGTGTAAACCATTATGTAACCAGCCCCGAATAGGTGTGGCCAAACGGGCACAGTACTATGATTGGGGGGGGGGGGGGGTCTTCGTGAGAGTAGGTGTGGCCACCGGCCACACGGGCTACCGTACTAGTAAATAATAAAAACAATTTTGTCAAGCCTAGGAGGGCGCCAGCCTTGGCAAATCCTCTGCGCATTGAAAAGGGAGGTGATGGTGGTGGTGATGGTGCTGATGTTGAGAGTGGCATTGAAAAGGGCATGATGTTGAGGTTGGCGCTGATGTTGAGAGGGGCATTGAGAAGGGCATTGAAAAGGGAGGTGATGGTGGTGTTGATGGCGCTGATGTTGAGAGTTTTTCCTGGTGCCCTACTCGACTCCAAGTAAGGTCCCAAATAGCCTTGGTGATCTTTCCCACTCTAGAAAAGTGCCAGCCTTGGCGAATCCTCTGTGCATTGAAAAGGGAGGTGAATGTGTCAGTCATATGATGGTGATAGTGATTGTTGATGGTGTTGATGGTGTTGTTGGTGGTGTTGATGGTGTTGTTGGTGGTGATGATGGTGGTGTTGATGGTGTTGATGGTGATGGTGATGGTGGTAATGGTGGTGTTGATGGTGTTGATGGTGTTGTTGGTGTTGTTGATGGTGTTGTTGGTGGTGATGATGGTGGTGTTGATGGTGTTGATGGTGGTGTTGATGGTGATGGTGGTAATGGTGGTGTTGATGGTGTTGATGATTATGATGATGGTGATGGTGTTGTTGATAGTGGTGTTGATGGTGTTGATGGTGTTGATGGTGTTGTTGATGGTGCTGATGGTGTTGATGATTATGATTATGATGGTGGTGTTGATGGTGCTGATGGTGTTGATGATTATGATGATGGTGGTGGTGTTGATGGTGGTGCTGATGCTGTTGATGGTGTTGATAGTGTTGTTGATGGTGATGATGGTGGTGTTGATGGTGGTGTTGATGGTTGTCCTGGTGCCCTCCTGGATACCAAATGTGCCTTCAGCTAGAGGGAGTCAAGGGGTCTTCTCCCATGTTTTAGTCTCACTCAATGTTTGGCAGAGCCCCCCCTCCTGGGGAACGGGAGCCCCCAGATTCGCTCCTTTGTCCGTTTGTCTGAACGCCCGCCCGATAAAAAGCCTGCCACGTCAGCCAACTGTTTCATAACTAACTGGCTTTGGTCTTCTCTATTCTGCTGCGACATGTGGTTCCAATAGCCAACACTCTCCGCCAATTTTATGCATCACCTGTGACGCTCCCGAGGACTTGTCCAGCTTTGTGCAAGTCGAGTTGCCACGGCCTCATTTGTTGGTTGGTTGGACGGACGGACGGACAGATGGACAACGGGGTGAATCTGGGGGCTCCCGCCTCTTAGAAGGGGGGGCTCTGCCAAAAACAAGTTAAAAACAAGCCCCAAAACAAGTCAAAAACAAGTAGACACCAGGGTTATGTGCTGACAACAAAAATAACAATCAACCAGAAGGGGGGCTCGGGGGCTCGGCCCCAAAACCAACCCATGTGATCCGGCCACCAACCAACTCTTGTGACCCAACCACTAACCGAATCATGTGACCCAACCACCAACTGACTCTTGTGACCCAACCACCAACCAACTCATATATCCCAAGCACCAACCGACTCATGTATCCCAACCACCAACTGACTCTTGTGACCCAACCACCAACTGACTCTTGTGTCCCAACCACCAACTAATTCATGTGACCCAACCACACACTCAAACCAAGTCTTAAAGTCTTTCAGGTGCACAAACATTTTTTTTTATGCATGATACATCTAAAAGCCTGTCTTACACACATTAAAAACTAAAAGCCTGTCTTGCACACATTAAAAACTAACAGCCTGTCTTACACACATTAAAAACTAAAAGCCTGTCTTACACACATTAAAAACTGAAAGCCTGTCTTACACACATTAAAAACTAAAAGCCTGTCTTACACACATTAAAAACTAAAAGCCTGTCTTACACACATTAAAGACTAAAAGCCTGTCTTACACACATTAAAAACTGAAAGCCTGTCTTACACACATTAAAGACTAAAAGCCTGTCTTACACACATTAAAAACTAAAAGCCTGTCGTACACACATTAAAAACTAAAAGCCTGTCTTACACACATTAAAAACTAAAATCCTGTCTTACACACATTAAAGACTAAAAGCCTGTCTTACACACATTAAAGACTAAAAGCCTGTCTTACTCACATTAAAGATTAAAAGCCTGTCTTACACACATTAAAGACTAAAAGCCTGTCTTACACACATTAAAAACTAAAAGCATGTCTGACACACCTTTGCGTTAAGGGCCACCTAAGGTTGGATGAGTCCCTTTAGCCTACTTGGCCTACCCCTGGACTGTAACATACATACACACACCTTTGCATACTCTTGAATGGCCAATTCAGGATCGTCGCAGCCCCCCATTCAGGATTGTCGCAGCCCCCATTCAAGATCGTCGCAGCCCCCCATTCAGGATCGTCGCAGCCCCCCATTCAGGATCGTCGCAGCCCCTCATTCAGGATAGTCGCAGCCCCCCAACATATATATGGTGGTTGACGGTAGAAGAGTAGTCGAAGATGAAATGCATTTCATATTAGAATGTCCGTTATACGTTGAGGATAGAAAAATATTTTTTGAGATAATGAACATTGAACCTGAATTGGTGGATAAAAACTCCAGTATGAAGCTGGTCATGAATCCTGATTCCTTTGAAGGATGGAAATAATTAATTCGATTCATAAAAAAATGCGATAATAATCGCTCAATTAAATTATCATCCCAGCTGAGATGATGATTTATTAATATTGTAGAATTAAATTATCACTGTAGCACGAACTCAGGGCCCTTGTCGGTTAAACGATTGTTTGGGGCTCAGTTCATCAGTGCTTGTTCTTTTTAAGCCCTTCCTATATGGTTGGGCAAGTCTCTTTAGCCTATTTGGCCTACCCCCGGACTGTAACATACATACATACATATATGCACACACCTTTGCGTACTCTTGAAGGGCCAATTCAGGATCGTCGCAGCCACCAATGTGGACGATCGCCAGAAGTGAGCACGAGAACAACTCATACATAACAATGGCAAAGCTCCAAGTGAGATAGAGAGTTTGATTAAGTTGTAGTGGTGGTGGTGGTGGTGGTGGGGGTGTGTGTGTGTGTGGAACAACTCATACATAACAATGGCAAAGCTGCAAGTGAGATAGAGAGTTTGATTAAGTTGTAGTGGTGGTGGTGGTGGTGGTGGTGGTGGGGGGTGGGGGGGGTGGAACAACTCATACATAACAATGGCAAAGCTGCAAGTGAGATAGAGAGTTTGATTAAGTTGTAGTGGTGGTGGTGGTGGTGGTGGTGGTGGGGGTGTGTGTGTGGAACAACTCATACATAACAATGGCAAAGCTGCAAGTGAGATAGAGAGTTTGATTAAGTTGTAGTGGTGGTGGTGGTGGTGGTGGTGGTGGTGGGATGGGGGGGGTGGAACAACTCATACATAACAATGGCAAAGCTGCAAGTGAGATAGAGAGTTTGATTAAAAAGCCTATCAGTTGGGTTGGGAGGCAAACGTATATACGGGGTTCACGTAAGCTGTATATGTGTATTTATAAGTTGTTTAATCATTTGACTTATAAATATTGCCGGGGTGAGCTAAAGAAAAACTCATACGTAGCAATGGCAAAGCTGCGAGCAAGACAGAGAAAAAAACTTCTCATACGTAACAATGGCAAAGCTGCGAGTGAGATAGAGAGTTTGATTAAATAGCCTATCAGTTGGGTTGGGAGGCAAACGTATATGTATGTGGGGCTCACACAAGCCATGTACGTGTATAAGTCATTTAAACATATGACTACTAAATATTGCCAGGGGTGAGCACGAGAACAACTCATACATAACAATGGCAAAGCTGCGAGTGAGATAGAGAGTTTAATTAAATAGGCTATCAGTTGGGTAGGGAGGCAAAATAAAGTATATGTATTTGGGGCTCACACAAGTCATATACGTGAATTCATAAGTCATATACGTGTATTCATAAGTCATGTACGTGTATTCATAAGTCATGTACGTGTATTCATAAGTCATGTGCGTGTATTCATAAGTCATATACGTGTATTCATAAGTCATGTACGTGTATTCATAAGTCATGTACGTGTATTCATAAGTCATGTGCGTGTATTCATAAGTCATATACGTGTATTCATAAGTCATGTACGTGTATTCATAAGTCATATACGTGTATTCATAAGTCATGTACGTGTATTCATAAGTCATGTGCGTGTATTCATAAGTCATATACGTGTATTCATAAGTCATGTACGTGTATTCATAAGTCATGTACGTGTATTCATAAGTCATGTACGTGTATTCATAAGTCATATGCGTGTATTCATAAGTCATATACGTGTATTCATAAGTCATATACGTGTATTCATAAGTCATATGCCTGTATTCATAAGTCATGTATGTGTATTCATAAGTCATATAGACATACATCTTATAAATATAAAGAAACAAATGTGTACATAAAGTATACATGTATGTAAATGTATGTATATAGTATACATGTATGTAAATGTATGTATGAAGTATAAATTGGATGTAAAATGCACCCCAAAACAATGTAGTTGGGAATTAATTTACACACACACAAACATGGGAGCTGGTAATTAATTTCACAAACAATGAATTGGTCATTAATTGCTAATTAAGTTTACAAACAACAGTTTGGTCATTAATTGCTAATCAATTGCACTTCTGAGTACAGTCTAACCGCTTGCTTAATCTAATGCCAAGTATCGGTGGCAAGATCATAACAAAAGAGACCCAGGGCTAGCTAGGGCCAGCATAAGCGGCAAGATCAGAGCAAAAGAGACTCAGGGCTAGGGGCCAGACAGGGCCCCCATAAGCGGCAAGATCAGAGCAAAAGAGACCCAGGGGCTAGGGGCCAAATAGGGCCAGTATCAGTGGCAAGATCAGAGCAAAAGATACCTAGGTCTAGGGGCCAGATAGGGCCAGTATATGGGGCAAGATCAGAGCAAAAGAAATCAGGGCCAGGGGCCAGATAAGGCAAGTATCAGCGACAAGATCAGAGCAAAAGAGACCTAGGTCTAGGGGCCAGATAGATACCCACTGGGGGTCTACGATTGGTCTAGTGGTACACCAAATCGCTGAAACGAAGCGGGGTCGGGGGTTCCATTCCTCCTACGTTAACCCTGAGCAATGCAGGTCGTTGTCAACCGCAATGGTAGCTTGTCCAGTTGAGGTGGTAGACCATTCTCTGCCGGCGTACGACGGGTTCCCTCAATACCACGCCCCACCAGGCGTTATCATTACCCACTGGGGAGGCAAGCCTTATCTGAACACATCATGACCTGGACAAGTCTTTAAACTGTGTCATCTGCTCAGTCTGCTTAGTTTGCTTAGTCTGCTTAGTCTGCTCCCTCACCTGGTTTCTGACTACTGAGGGTATACTCCTAATTTGCAATTTAGTTTAAATTCTCTAAGAACATCAGCTTCAACTAGCTCTTTACATTGCTCATGTTCATATCCAAGTTCTTTGAAAATGTATATGTTTTCGCACGGGGGGACATGGCATTGGAAGATGATGAGCTGCCCAGAGTTGGCTGAAAACCCATGAAACAATTCAATCACCTGAACACATTAGTCTTACTATTGCAAGGCTATTTGAGCCAATGGTAGGAAGAAGAAGAAGAAAGATGATGACTAAACTTCATAAATAAATAGAATTCATTTTTTCTTTTTATTGTGTATTTTTCGTGTTGGGGAAATATTATAAGCAGTTGCTTTGCCACTTTTTGAGGTTTTACATTTTGAGTCCGCCTAGCCTTTAGTTTCTAGTTTTATTTTTCTTACCTGAACACATCAGCCTTCTCATTGTAAGGCTCCCTGAGTCGAACCTCAGGCGCCATATAGAAGACAGAGCCCGTGTCACCCGTCAAGTTGTAGGCAAGGTCATAGTCCCCCAAGTTAAACTCCTTCTCCTGAATAATGGTGTTGACCATCGCACTCACTTCGGACATCAGGAACTTCTTTTCGGACTGGTTCCCCCCACTCGCGTGAGTGGGCCCTTCTTGGAGGTTCCCCCCAGAGAAGTACAAGGGGTTAGGGGGAGGGGGACTCTCAGATTCCGAGATAGGGTTGATGTTGGAGAACACTGAGAGAGGGCAGGGCTGTTCTGAGCGAGGGCTGTGTTCTTCTGGGAGAGAGGTGTTCTCTTGAAGTTTCGGTTGGAGACTGGAGCAGGGTGCTGTAGTGTGAGCGGAGCGAAGCAATACGTGGGATGACTGGGTTCTTCGTGCAGAGGCTTTCTGGATTTGTTCATCTTCCTCCACGCGATGGAGTGCGTTTCTAGACTGGGCATCGAAGGCGCTGTAGATTTGTCGTGGAGGGAGGGAGGGAGTAAAGAGGGTATCAATGAGCTCCGGGCACAGCAACGGGGGCTGGGTCGAGAGGGGGGGCTGGGGCCGGGAGGAGGTGTGGGAGGGATCACCTTGGGGAGTGCTGGGAGAGCTCTTCAGGGCAGTGGGCACCAAGGGGCTCCTGAGGGTAGTGCCGGGAGAGCCCTTCAGGGCCGTGGGCACCAAGGGGATCCTGAGGGTAGTGCCGGGAGAGCCCTTCAGGGCCGTGGGCACCAAGGGGATCCTGAGGGTAGTGCTGGGAGAGCTCCTCAGGGCCGTGGGCACCGAGGGGATTCTGAGGGTAGTGCTGGGAGAGCTCCTCAGGGCCGTGGGCACCGGGGGGATTCTGAGGGGAGTGCTGGGAGAGCTCTTCAGGGCCGTGGGCACCAAGGGGATCCTGAGACCAGGTACGCGGCTGTCACTTAACGGCTCCATCAGGCGAAGCTCACCCCCCAATTCCCCCGACCCTGAAGTCCCAACATTCATGCGGCTGCGCAGGCGCACTCTGTCCGTAGAACTGCAGAATATGCTGTGGTGGTGCAAGATACTGTCCTCGCCAACGTTGCAGCTAACTGGCATACTTTGCGTTCCACTGAGACCGCTGATGTCCATTGCCTCATAGGAGCAGGAACCACTCCGGGAACCCCGTGCACCGACTACTCCTTGGGTCGAGCCTCTCCGGGAGCCCCGTGCACCGACTAGTCCTTGGGTGGACCCGCTCTGAGATCCCCGTGCACAGACTAGTCCTTGGGTGGAGCCTGACCTGGATCCCCCTCCGGAGCCATTCAATGAGGCGGGTATTTCGCGCCTGACTAGCAACGTCGGCTGTTTTCGGTCCTTAGGAACTTCGTGAAGCCCAAAGTCAGACAACTTGGCCTCCATGAGACCATGACTTGTTGGTTGCAGCAAGATGTTGTCTAGCTTTACATCTCGGTGCACGATTTGGACCTGCATGTGTAAGGGTTTGGGGTTTAGGGTTTAGGTGCACGATTTGGACCTGCATGTGTAAGGGTTTTGGGTTTAGGGTTTAGGTTTTAGGTGCACGATTTGGACCTGCATGTGTAAGGGTTTTGGGTTTAGGGCTTAGGGTTTAGGTGCACGATTTGGACCTGCATGTGTAAGGGTTTGGGGGTTAGGGTTTAGGGTTTAGGTGCACGACATGGACCTGCTTGTGTAAGGGTTTAGGGTTTAGGGTTAACGGGCACGATGTGGACCTGCTCGTGTAAGGGTTTAGGGTTTAGGGTTCAGGGTTCAGGTGCACGATTTGGACCTGCATGTGTAAGGGTTTAGGGTTTAGAGTGAGGGAGTCCATGGCTTGATAGCTGCAGCAGGATGTTCTCCGCCTTCATTTATTTGATGCACGATTTGACCTGCATGTGTTGGTTTTAGGGTTTAGGTGCACAATTTTGACCTGCATGTGTAGGGTTTAGAGTTTAGGTGCAAGATTTGGACCTGCACGTGTAAGGGTTTAGGGTGTAAGGGCCCGATTTGGACCTGCATGTGTAAATGTTTGGGGGTTAGGGTTTAGGTGCATGGTTTGGACCTGCATGTGTAGGGTTTAGGGTTTAGGTGCACGATTTGTACCTGCATGTGTAGGGTTGTCAACATTATACTGGTCCCCATAGTCATCATGTAATATAGCATACACACTATACTGCAAATTTGGGGGGTCTTCGGCGCCCCTTCATTTTCTTTTCAGGGTGTATTCTATGTGTAGAAAGGACGCCGTAGGTGTGCAGAAAGGGTGCCCCCCCTCCCCCCCCCCTACTCCCCTACCTCTGAACTGAAAATTGGAAATTGTAATGCCTTGCCATGGGGTATGAGTAGGGGTGGGCTATGTTATATAATCTTATAGAATACAAAATATTGTGTTATATTATATAATATTAGTCGGACGAGCCGTCTCACCAGAATTTCGAATTTATTTGAAAAACTAATATTATTGTGCCACTGTAATAATATTAGTTAAGACTAGTTCTTCAAACACTAATATTAGTTGCCATTCCCTAGGTATGAGCATGCACTGGGGAACCTTCCGGTTCACTAGCATTGGTGAAGTAATGATAACGCCTGGTGGGGTGGGGTATTAAGGGAGCCCTGTCCTACGGCAGTTTAGAACGGGCTGCTACTTTACCAGGACAGTGCTACCACGCGGTTGACAGCGACCGCTAACACTAAAGTGCACCTGTAGGGATTTGAACCCCGTACCTTCTAATTTCAACGAGCTCTACCAGTGAGTCATTTGTGGAAAGGGATAGAGCACCGGGGAAGGTCACTTTGGGTTTTTCTTACCTCTAAGCATGAAAGAGTCCCTACCGCCTGGAGGGTGACACTTACTATGTCTGCCATGGTGACTTTCCCCAGCTGCGGCGTACGGGAGGGTCCCCTTAACACCACGCCCCTCCAGGCGTTACCTTTTTTCTTTTTCTTTTTCTTACCTCTAAATTGTGTAAGTGGTCGAGGGCTTCCGCTACGTTAAGATACCAGAACATAGCCTCCTTCATGCTGTAGGGCTGTGTGTGGGGTGTGTGTGGGTGGGGTGTGTGTGTGTGGGGGGGGGTGGGGGTGGGGTGGGGTGGGGTGTGTGTGTGGGTGGGGTGGGGTGTGGGGGTGGGGTGGGTGTGTGGGGGCCTCCTTCATGCTGTAGGGCTGTGGTAGGAAGACGAGTGGAAGGAATTATATGAGGAGACGAGTAGTAGATAAGGAGTAGATGAGGAGTAGATGAGGAGTAGATGAGGAGACGAGTAGTAGATAAGGAGTAGATGAGGAGTAGATGAGGAGTAGATGAGGAGACGAGTAGTAGATAAGGAATACATGAGGAGTAGATGAGGAGTAGATGAGGAGACGAGTAGTAGATAAGGAGTAGATGAGGAGTAGATGAGGAGACGAGTAGTAGATAAGGAGTAGATGAGGAGACGAGAAGTAGATAAGGAGTAGATGAGGAGCAGATGAGGAGTAGATGAGGAGACGAGTAGTAGACAAGGAGTAGATGAGGAGACGAGTAGTAGATAAGGAGTAGATGAGGAGTAGATGAGGAGTAGATGAGGAGACGAGTAGTAGATAAGGAGTAGATGAGGAGTAGATGAGGAGACAAGTAGTAGATAAGGAGTAGATGAGAAGTAGATGAGGAGACGAGTAGTAGATAAGGAGTGTGAAGAGTAGATGCGGAGTAGGTGAGGAGTGTGAGGAGTAGATGAGGAGTAGATGAGGAGACGAGTAGTAGATAAGGAATGTGAAGAGTAGATGCGGAGTAGATGAGGAGTAGATGAGGAGTAGATGAGGAGTAGATGAGGAGTAGATGAGGAGTAGATGAGGAGTGTGATGAGCAGTAGATGAGTAGTGTGAGGAGTAGATGAGGAGTAGATGAGCAGAAGGAATTAGATTAGGAGTGTGAGGAGTACGAGTAGAGGGGTAGTATGAGTAGTATGCGTAGATGAATAGATGAATAGGATGAGTATATTAGAGATAGGAACCCCCGTACACCACTACCACCACCGCATGCATCGCTACCATCACCACCATCGCCATCACCACCATTGCTACATCACCGTCACAGAACACAAGATGCACCTGTCTGAAGGATGACAGCATAGATTCTGATATATATAGAGAGAGTTAGGACCCTCTGTGCACCACTGTCAACACAGCATGCATCGCCACAATCACCACAACATCACCATCACTACATCAACATCTCAGAACACATGATGCACTTTTCTGAAGGATGACAATAGAGATTATGATTTTATGCCACTATCACCACCACATGCATCGCCACCATCACCACCACCACCACCACTACAACTACACCACAGAATGCTGGACACACCTTCCTGGAGGATGACAACATATATTCTGAGACATACAGAGAGTTGAGACCCCCCCTGCACCACTCTCTATACAGCATGCACCACGTGCATCAACACCATCACCACTACATCACCATCACAGAACACAAGATGCACCTTTCCGAAGGATGACACCATGGAATCCGCGATCTTACTAGAGATAAGAACCCCCATTCACCACTTTCACCTCCGCATGCATCGCCACCATCACCACCATCGCCATCACCAACACCACTACATCACCGTCACAGAACACACGATGCACCTTTCTGAAGGATGACGCAATAGATTATGAGATGTTTATAGAGGGATAGGATTCCGCATGCACCACTAACAACACAGCATGCCTCGCCACAATCACCACAATCACCACTACATCAATACCAAATCAACTCCACAGAACACAAGACGCACCTTTTTTGAAGGATGACTACATAGATTCTGATATATATATATAGAGAGAAAGTTACTAAGTTAGGACCCTCCATGCACCACTGTCACCACAGCAAGCATCACCACCATCACCACCATCGCCGCTACATCAATACCAAGTCAACTTAACAGAACACAGGACGCACCTTTCTGAAGAAGGACAACAAAGATCATGGCAGTTGTTTAGAGATCAACAACATCACAAAACTCATGACGCACCCTTTCTGAAGGTTGACGCATAGATTATGATATATTTTAAGAGATAGGAACCCCCCGTACACCACTATCACCACCACATGCATTGCCACTATCACCACCATCGCCATCACGGCCACTACATCAACATCACAGAACGCAGGATGCACCTTTACATAGCTGGAAAGCATGGAGTCGGCGATCTTATCGGAGATAGGGCCTCCTGTACACCACCATCACCACCACTACATCAACATCACAGAATGCAGGACGCACCTTTCCATAGCTGGAAAGCATGGAGTCGGCGATCTTATCGGAGATAGGGCCTCCTGTACACCACCATCACCACCACTACATCAACATCACAGAACGCAGGACGCACCTTTCCATAGCTGGAAAGCATGGAGTCGGCGATCTTATCGGAGATAGGGCCTCCTGTACAGAGCTCTTGCAACAAGCCCCACAACGGTGATGTGTTCTTAAATGCATCTGTTCCACTTGGGATCTTAATCAGGCCGTTGAACTTGACAACATTCCTGCAGCACACAGGGTAGTGGGATTTAGGGTTCAGGGATCCTGATGAGGCCTCTCAACTTGACAACGTTCCTGCAGCACAAAAGGTAGTGGGGTTTAGGGTTTAGGGATCCTGATTAGGCCGTTAAACTTGACAACATTCCTGCAGAACAAAAGGTAGTGGGGTTTAGGGTTTAGGGATCCTGATTAGGCCGTTAAACTTGACAACATTCCTGCAGCACAAAAGGTAGTGGGGTTTAGGGTTTAAGGATCCTGATTAGGCCGTTAAACTTGACAACATTCCTGCAGCACACCTGGGAGTGGGGTTTAGGATTAAAGGATCCTGATGAGGCCGTTGAACCTGACAACATTCCTATAGCACACAGGGGAGTGGGGGTTGGCGTTTATACATGTACACATATAAATATTGCACTTGCCTGTGCCCTGCTCCCTGAAGAGCTCGGGCTTCTCGAAAGAATTGGCTAAGTCTTGATCCGGTTGCCTTGCCGTCCGCATTCACCCTCAGCACTTTCAAGGCTTATTTGCTCTTGTCCAGAGCAAATGTAACTTGGAACACATAGACTCACATAGCCGTCTAGTTAGTAATACATAGAAGTACACATACATGTACTCATATAATATTGCACTTGCCTGTGCCTTGCTCCTTGAAGAGCTCTAGCTTCTCGAAAGAATTGGCTAACTCTTGATCCGGATGCCTTGCCGTCAGCATTCACCTTCAGCACTTTCAAGGCGTATTTGCTCTTGTCCAGTGCACGTGTAACTTGGTACACCTGTCAAGCAATACAACAAACCAGGCTAAATGGTACACCTGTCCAGCAATACAACAAACCAGGCTAAATCGTACACCTGTCAAGCAATACAACAAGCCAGGCTGAATGGAAAGGGTTTATGAACAAACGAACATTCGTACGCTTTGCAACAGGGCATGGAGTAAGAGGAGCATTCCTGTTTGCTTGCGGGGATGGTTTGTGTAAGGGGACACACCTCCTGAGTCTTCTGAGAATGAAAATAAAACTCTCTTACTTGAGCAAAGCCTCCAGACCCGACCTCCTGGGCACATGCAATATAAAAAAAGCCCTCTTGCCAGGGCAGTGATTTCAGTCATGATTGGACATAAACACAAAGTATCTGGCAATTCGATGCCGGGGTGTGGAATTTGGGGCGGCATAAACATTAAGAATCTGGTAGCCCAAAGCCTAGGTGTGGAATTTGGAGCGGCATAAACATGAAGTATCTGGCAGCCCAATGCCCAGGTGTGGAATTTGGAGCGGCATAAACATTCAGTATCTGGCAGCCCGATGACCAGGTGTGGAATTTGGGGAGGCATAAGCATTAAGTATCCGGCAGCCCAATGCCCAGGTGTGGAATTCGGAGCGGCATAAGCATGAAGTATCTGGCAGCCCGATGACCAGGTGTGGAATTTGGGGAGGCATAAACATTCAGTATCTGGCAGCCCGATGACCAGGTGTGGAATTTGGAGCGGCATAAGCATGAAGTATCTGGCAGCCCGATGCCCAGGTGTGGAATTTGGGGAGGCATAAATATGAAGTATCTGGCAGCCCGATGCCCAGGTGTGGAATTTGGGGAGGCAATTAAATTAAGTATCGCGCTGTACGATGTATGAGGATTTTCCTAATCGACAGTCAAGCCTACGTGACAGTACGACTCAGATGCCCCCAGTACCCTCTGTATGGAAGATCCCCGTTCAACGAATGGCTCAATGGCTGAGGTCCTTGATCAACGTAGGTGCTGGGTTCGAATCCCCACGAGTGCGCTTGAGTGTTTGCGGTCGCTGTCAACCGCCATGGTAGCTTTGTCCAGGTAAAGTAGCAGTCCATTCCCTACCGCCGTAAGACGGGGCGCCCTTAATACCACGCCCCACCAGGCGTTATCATTACTTGTTTTCTGTGTGCAAGGGTCTCTCGAACTGATATGCGGTTACAAATGATTGGGGGCATTTATAGCTGTGGAATTGTGGAAACACGGGCCATGCGCACTGCAAAGGCAGAACGGACCAGGCTACTCTGTGAGAATATCTCCCAAGTCTGCCACCTGGGCAAATCTGCGTATCTGCCAACCGAACGTGGCGAATATATCCCAAGGCCTGAGCCTGCCACCTGCACCCCCATGGGGGCAACGCACATACAAACGAGATTTCCCAAAAGGGCATGCTTTTTTCTTTTTTTATCATCAAATCTTTGACAGCCTGGCAAAGGGGCCGGCGCACGAGGTGGTAGTATAGCACTTTAGGGATCCATTATGTATAGGTTTGGGAAGTACACCCTATGTGGAAGACCTTGCAACCTGTTGCGCCGCCCCCCTTGCCAGGCTGTCAAAGATTTGGTGATAAAAACAACTTTTAACATGGGGTCAGGTCCCCCAATGTTGCCCGTTGCCCCCATGGGGTCGGACCCCCAATGTCGCTCGTTGCCCCCATGGGACCTGCACCTGAGCGAATCTGCCAACGTTCCCTGTTCTCTACTTTAACCCCTGGCCACATGGCTACTGCCTACTGGTGGCCTGGACAGTGGTCTGGTGACCTGGGCTGTGGTGTCCTGCCCGATGCTCCACCCAAGCACCTGAAATCCTTTAACATTGAGTAGCAGGCACGCGCGATGCTCAAGCCAAGAATCTGACAGACGTACACATTAAGTATCTGGCACGCGCAATGATCAAGCCAAGTGTATGTCTGACAGACGTAAACATTAAGTAGCTGGCACGCGCACTGCTCAAGCCAAGCATCTGAAATTCCAAAACATTACCCACACCTTGGAGCCTGATGGACCAAATCGGCGAGAAACATGAATAATCGGACACGCGCGATAAAGTGGGCTTATTAAAAACGCGGCACTTATTAAAAACAACTGCACTTATTAAAAACAACTGCACTTATTAAAGACGCGGCACTTATTAAAAACGCGGCACTTATTAAAAACAACTGCACTTATTAAAGACGCGGCACTTATTAAAAACGCGGCACTTATTAAAAACAACTGCACTTATTAAAGACGCGGCACTTATTAAAAACGCGGCACTTATTAAAAACAACTGCACTTATTAAAGACGCGGCACTTATTAAAAACAACTGCACTTATTAAAGACGCGGCACTTATTAAAAACAACTGCACTTATTAAAGACGCGGCACTTATTAAAAACAACTGCACTTATTAAAGACGCGGCACCAGAGCCTCCTGACCCAACCTCCTGGGTACTTCAAAAAACAAACAGCTCTCTTACCAGAGCAAAGCCTCCAGACCCGACCTTCTTCTGCAAACAGCAAGCATTGGGGATTTATATTTAGCATTTAGATTTAGCATCTAGGATTCAGATTTAGATTGTAAGAAGAGTGGTTAACTACATCATATTACTTTGTCATAGGCAGGTTATTGACAAGCCCTCCCTCCCTCTCTATACACCTCGCCACCATCATCGTCATCATCATCATCATCATCAGCAGCAGCAGCAGCAACAGCCACATTATCTCATCCAGGGAATGAGATACCTTATCTCATGCTGGGGATGGGATTCCTTATATCATCATCATCAACCACCACAAACACTCACTACCACAACCCACCACAACCACCCACCACCACAACCGCCCATCACCACAAACACAACCACAACCAACGCAAGGTACCAGTTTTCAACTATACTAAGGAGTTTAAGGACCTGTTTGTGATTAGTTTGTTGAAAAATAATAAAAATCAAATCAATAAAATGCATTCAATTCTCGTAAATGCAATTAATTTCATGGACTTCAATTGAATTAAATTGAATTAGTATATCCCAACATCAATTCAAATTAGATTATTAAGTAAAATAAATCAACATCAAATCAATTCAGAACTCTGATCATTTCATTTGGGACGTGCCTCCAGGCGCCCTTAATACAAGGGAATTTAGTGATCAGTTTGTGGAACAATTTCAAACTGGTCCCAAAACCACTCCCACAATATTTTGCACTAAAAACATAAGCTTTTCGCAACTACTCCCTCTCCATAACTGTTCCCTTGTCATGAAACTACACCTTACTCTCCCCTTATCAAGAAACTCCTCGCAACTTCTCCCTTTTCAAGAAACTCCTCGCAACTGCTCCCTTTCTAAAACAATACTCGCAACTCACAACTCACAACTTTTCAAGAACCTCCTCCCTTTTCAAGAACCTCCTCCATTTTCAAGAAAACTTCTACATTTTCAAAGAACCGCTCTCTTTTCAAGAACCTCTTCCCTTTTCAAGAAAATTCTTGCAACTGCTCCCTTTCCAAGAAACTAATCGCAACTGCTCCCTTATCAAGAAGCTAATCGCAACTCCTCCCTGCTCCCTTATCAAGGAGCTAATCGCAACTCCTCCCATACCAAGAAATCCTCACTCTCAAAAACTATTTGGAAACTATTCGAAAACTGGAGGGGAGCAGGTGTAAACTGGTCCCCTCCGTTTCTCTCCTGGCTGCAACGTCATCTCTTGGTGACACCAAACCTGGGGGGTTCACACATACAAGTCAAGTAACCGCAGACCAGGGGTGGGGTGTGGGTATGAGGCAGGTCTGCTAGGTTTGCCAATTTTTAGATACGTCCTAAGTCGGACATTTTTCGAAACCCTTACTCCCAAATCATCCCCTTAATTGCTATAACATCGGTTTACAGCCCTAAAGTGACGTGGTACAATAAGTGTGGGATGTTCTTACTTTATCCCTTGCGAGCTCAATTTGTTCGCTTGCAAAGCTGAGTAGGTCGTATCGAACAGCGGTGCCGCAGGTAACTTTTACAGCGTCCTCCTTGGTCGCCTCAGGGGGCTGATCCTTGCGTAATGTTCTCACTTTCAGCTCTTTCGTGATCAAAACATGTCCGCTTACAAATCCCCGTTGGCAGCCTATTAGCCAGGGGTGTGCCAGAGGTCGCAGACTGACAATCTCGGCCCCGGTGCCATCCTGTGTAAGTCGAAGGGGACTACCTCGGCCCCGGAACCACACTTGAGCACTCGATTGTCTCGAATGTCCTGGGGAATCCTGGCAAGCCTTTCTGGAATAAGCTGATGGATACCCATGCTAATAACTACGTTACGCGGGCCACTTCAGCACACGTGCCTGGCGAACTACCTGACTTTCAACACAACACTCTGCTAAAGTATCCCTCTCGACAGGTAGACATAACAGCACATAACAGCATCCTAGCAGGTACTTCCGCACAGAGCTCGCGATTCTATCAACACATAGCGTCAAATTTCATGAATTACCAGCTCCTCCCGCTGTCAACAATTTCAACACTTTTACCAGTACCGCAGACCTGCCGACACCTTGTGCCCCACCACCACCACCACCACCACCACCACCCTGGCGCAGACTTACGTTTGCGCCTGCCCCATAGGCCGGACAGGCTCGAGGCCTGAGCAGTGTTGCACCGAAACAGCCATGGTTTCACTCGTGTGCTACAGCGAAGCTGGTTTGGCAAATAATTCAGTGTTGTCTGCTATCGTTGGTGGTTGACTATCGTTTGTTCCTGATGGGGCGCTTATCATAAAGTGTCTCATATCGTCAGCAGGTATCAATTTTATACCGCTTCTAAACCATACCTATGGGCAGGGAAGAGAAGCCAAACGAGAAGTGAATGTAAATGCGCACGCACAGGCCTACGCAAAAATGCAATCCTAAGCCGCTGCAAAAAATGAATCTTATTTGAGATGGCGAACGCGGTGAGCGTCTTGACTGCTTAATATAGGTGAACATCCAAGCCATCCCCCTGAAGTCCAGTACAGCTTGGTGGGGCATAGAACCCGGTATAGCTAGGTCATCAGATGCGCGCACCTGGACTTTCCACGTCGAGTTGAACTCAGCTGCAGAGGGCCGCAAGACGCCTGATGCGGGAAGGGAGAAGTTGCAGCCAAAAGAGGATAGGGCGCTAGGAGAAACGTTTCCATCATCTAGAGCATGACTCGTCAAAGCCATCGCCAAAGGGTAGTCTATCGAGGATGGGCAGCAGAGGTGGGAAGCAGAGGCAGCAGTCAGAGAGGCATAAGGGGTGGCTGAAACAGAGGTAGTGTATCTTAAATTATCTATAAAGGCGGTAAGAGGGAACTTGTCGAGTACTGCACCTGTCCAGCTAACTTCGCCAGCGTGTTACTAGATCTGGCTCGGGGACCTGGCTTCCACGGGCTCTTATTCACTCGAAATCCCTCTCGTGATAAAGTTAGCAATTGTTTTTGCCAGCCCTCGGCCCTTTTCCACCGAAGTAAATGTAGCATAGCTTTCGTATGCGCTAGTTGAGCGAAATGTATAACGCACTTTCGGGGGAATGCGTCTGCTCAGCCTCAACAAGACTTGCCCGGACCCAGGCGGACCCAGCGGGACGAAAGGCAAGCCCAACCCTGGCAGCATGGCGTTGTCGTCAGCCACATCTGATGCTGATGCTGATGAATCTATGGCAAGTTCAGGACAGCAGTACTCCGATATTAAGCTAGATTTATGTCCTGGTCGAACCTTGAATCGGGGCGAGAGACCTGCCAGCGATGCTGGTAAGTGACCTGTCATGCCTTGTTGCACAGGCTGTAAACCCTTCTCATAGGTTGCTCTCATAGATAGCTAACTTGAAAGGAGGATGCCAGACCAGGAGCTGCTGTGCCAGACTATACCCTCGCTTCTTGTCGATATTCTGTACCTTGTTGCCGCGGCAGGCGGCAGGCCATGGGGAAGAAAAGGAAACACCAAGAAAGGGCAAGGGTGCCAGTGTGCCACGAGGGCCCTGGTGGGGAGAGTAAGGATGAGGGGGCACCGCTTTACAACGCCATAAACGATATCATTTACGTCAGCAAGGCTAGGGGGCGGAACCCCTCGCAAGGGGGGTCCGCAGCGCAGCAGCACAGGACTGAGGCGAATTCCGTTGACTTGGCACTTCAGCGAATTTTCAATTGCGCAAATAAAGAGAGCTGAAAGTGGTGGGTTTGGTGCAATTGACCCACTTTGGTCACGCTAGGGCTGCCTTGGTGTAGGTGAGTATGGCTTGTAGCATGTATTGTTGGTTAGGGTGTGTGTGTGTGACGGTGTATGTGAGTATGCCTTGTTGCATGCATGTATGGGTAGGGGGTGGGGCTGTGAGGGTGTGGGTGAGGATGCCTTGTAGCATGCATGTATGGGGAGGGGGTCGGGCTGTGAGGGTGTGGGTGAAGATGCCTTGTAGCATGCATGTATGGGTAGGGGGTGTGGCTGCCTGCTGAGGGTGTTGTCAGCACCTGGTGTGTTACACCCGTTGTGTATGACTTGCTGAATACTTTTGTGTGTCCTTAGAACGATCTCCTGGTGTACACTGACAGCTACCGTGGTCAGTGTCACTGTCTAGCCAAACCCTGTTCTCATCCAGGGTTTGTGTCCTTTTGATCCCCGTAGCGGTGTGCCCCTTATTGGGCCACCAGTCCTTTTCTATACCTTCTCTGATGTAAAGATCAAGAGTGCTCCCGCTGTTTTCACGTCCCTCCACTCCTGAAGAGATTGAAGCTAATAGGTGTGGGTGAGGATGCCTTGTAGCATGGATGGGTTGGGGTGGGGCTGTGTTGGTGTGCGAGTGTGGGTCAGGGTTGTGCAGGACGCGCGTCCTTGCGTCTCAGGACGCAACATGGGGAGGGTCCGTTGCGTCGCAGACGCAACATGAGAGGGTCCGTTGCGTCCCGGACGCTGGTTCAAGATGTTGGTTGCGTCGCAGACGCAGGTTCAAGATGTTGGTTGCGTCTCACCCATCAGTTGATTGGCCCACCACCACTCCATTGCCGTGGGCTAAGGGTTCTATTGATAAATGGACGCAGCCTCGTCGCCTGTAAGCGTCCCATGACGCAACCTACCAAATTAGATGCGCCCCAGGACGCAACATACCGAATTAGGTAGCGTCCCTGGACGCAACCCCTGGGGTCCGTTTGAAGTACCCTGGTGTGGGTGTGGATGAAGATGCATTGTAGCATGGAAGGTAAGGGTTGGGGTGTGGCTGGCCGTGAGGGTGTGGATGAAGATGTGTTGTAGCATGCATGGATGGGTAGGGGGTGGGGGTGGGGGTAGGTGGGGATGCCTTGTAGCATGCATGGATGCGTTAGGGGGTGGGGCTGTGCGGGTGTGGATGCAAGGGTGTTGGTGAAGATGCGTTGTAGAATGAATGGATGGGTAGGGTGTGGGGCTGTGAGGGTTTATATATCCAACTCCTGAGTTATTTACCAAGAATACGACGCTGCCTTTCACGTCTGCCTTCCATTCTGGAGAACTTGTATCGACGCGAACCATGCAATGCAAATCATGCAATGCAATGTGCGAATACAAGCTTCTCGATGCATTGCTCAAGGCTGTGCATACGACTCGCGTGACCAAGGCAGGCACGGAACAGCCACTACAAGTAAGCAAGGTACATACTCTAGTGGATCCTCTGGCTCTGAAGCTGACTCTGTCTCTAGGGCTGACTCTGTCTCTAACGTAAAACCAGAAGTGCATTAATTAGGCACAGCACTTAACAAAACAAATCATGGGATTCATGGCTGGTGTGAGATGATGTAGATTACGGAGATACCCAAGTTGATCTAGAGAATTGGCACAGGCTGGATCAAAGACGAATCACGATAGTTCATACTTTACAGATGTCATTGATTCATTACCTGACTCAGTGAGGCTGGTTAACTGAAATATTGAAATACCCAAGCTGGTTGACACAAATGCATACAGAGTACGGTTGTCTGAGTATGTGTGTTGTTATAGTCCAGGGGTATACCAAAACGGTTGACTGAGAATCTGAAATGCCCTAGCTGATTTAAAGAAATACCGAAACTTTATTTTAAGAAGTGCTTAATCTGGTTAATAGAAGTTAGTAAGTATCCGAGTTGTTGGATTGGTTAACGGATACTAAGTTGCCAAGGTAGTTTAAAACTTAAATTAACAGATATGATATACCCCAAGCTGGTACACTGTACAGGAAATTGCCAAGATGGTGTAACCAATAAGGAAATCTCCTTCGACGGAAGGGGACCTGGCCGAGCCGAACGTTCAAACTGGTAATGGGCGTCGGTCTTTCGAAAGAGGGGTGAAGTGTGACGGATAACGACCCTCACGTTCCCCTATCGGACACCACGTTTTCCTCATTGGTTACAGATGGCGTAGGCCTATCCTTAATTGCAGAACTATCCAAGCTGGTTTACAGAAATATCCGAGCCGGGTTACAGGTTTAATATCAGATAAATCCGAGCTGGTGTACAAACATACCGATACAAAGCGATAATAGGCGATAATAAACGCACAATTAAATTATCATCCCAGCTGAGATGATGCTTTAATTATATTGTATAATTAAATTATCACTGTAGCACGAACTCAGGGCCCCCGTTGGTATAATGATTGTTCTGGGTTCAGTTCGTCAGTGCTTATTCTTTTTAAGCCCTTCCTTCACGGTTGGGCAAGTCCTTTTAGCATATTTGGCCTACCCCTGGACTGTAACGTACATACGAAGGTAACATAATGGTTGGCTGAGATATTGAAATCGGGGTACTACTTCCTGCCAAATTGGCTAGCGCTTAAAGCGCACAAACGTCAAATTGGTCAGCGCTTTTTAGTGCAAAAAGCGCAAAAACTGCGCGCTGCGCCCACAGGGGGGTGAAAAAGCTGCGCGAAACGCGCAGAGGGGCTCAAAAAGGCAGCGCGGCACCGCGCTGCCGCGCGCACTTAGTAGTATCCTGATTGAAATGCCCTAGCTGGTAAAATGGAATACCCAAGAGGGCGTAGGAATATCCTTAGCTGCTGTACGGAATTAGATAAGCTAGTGCACAGACATACCCAGGTTTAATATCAGAGACCTGCAGAGACACAAAACAAAACGTGTTTTGTCCGCGTTTACATCTTCCTAGTTATAATTTGTTTTGCTGCCGAAGACGGCGAGCAGCCCAATTGCTGGCTGGAGCTATGTAACCAAGTTCAAGTTCAAGTTCAAGTTCAAGTTTAGATAAATCCGAGCTGGTGTACAGACACACCGATACCACGTTACATAATGGTTTACTGAATTTATCCAAGCTGGTGTACAGGAAATACCAAGAGGAACAGCTGCTGTACATAATTATTCAGGCTGGTGTAAAGAAATATCCGAGCTGGGATGGGTTACAGAAATAACCAGGTTTAATCTTAGATGAAGCCGAGCTGGTGTACAGACAAACCGATATGAAAATATCCGAGCTGGGTTACAGAAATACACAAGCTCTACTGCCCCTTCAAAGCCAAGGCTGCAAAAAACCACCACCGACAAATCTAACGCGGCCATAGCACTAAAGCAGTGACCCCCCACCCCTGGACTTTTTTTAATAAGTTGTGAAAGGACTTTCACCCCAGGAGGTGGGTCACACGACACAAACATGCGATCTGGAGGGTTCAGTTTGGTGCCAAGCCAACTGCCCTTGTTTTTCACCCCAGGAGGTGGGTCTCACTACACAAACATGCGACCTAGAGGATTCAGTTCGAATGGCGTTGCCCCTCCTACAATAAAGTAGGCGCACGTAAGGATATCCAGCCATGGTAGTGCCCCCCCCCCCCCCCCCCCCCCCCCCACACACACACACACAGCCGTATGAGTGACTCGCCACCACTCACACAGCTATGGGAATGCCCCATCATCCTTTCACAGCAATGGGAGTGTACGGAGACCACCAACGCAGCCTTGGGAGTGACCCGCCACCCCCACACAGCCATGGGAGTGCCGCAACACCCCCACACAGCCATGGCAGCGCCCCACAACCCCCACACCCACCCTTGAAGCAAAAATCCTTCTTGATAAAAAAAGTAGTCTGCTACTTAGTCTATACCGGTATATCTATATGCATGTCTGGGTATATCTGGGGTATCTGTACCTCAGATTCAGTTACTGAACATCTCAAGTTGCCTTTTCAATAAGCCCAAAGTTCTAGTGCCCCGTAACAATACTTCACATCCTGCCTCCAAACCTGCCCCTGGCCCTTGTTGGGGAGATGGTTCGTGTCATCTTCTCGTCTTGAGTGAACTGGAATCTGTGGAAACAGGAAGATACAATAATAAATAGTACGCCTTATTATGAGGTGTGAGGTTGAGGGGGCCAGCCCGTGTGTGTGTTTGTTTGTGGTGGTTGTGGTGGTGGTTGTGGGGGTGATGATGAGTACATTGGGCTGCAACCCGGGCTGATGTGCTCAGCTTGTCAGATTGACAAAACACAAATGCCCAGCAAGACAAAATAAGAAAAGGCATAAACAAACAGAGAGGCGAGACTTAAGGCGGTTGGCTAAGCTCCCGGGTCCCCTGGACTCTGGACCACAAAAGCGCAACTAATCCAATGATATTACCATTTTAATGCTATTTGAGTGATATTACTATTCAATGCAAAGGGGGGCAAGAAAAGGGGGGCAAGAAAAAAGGGGGGGCAAGAAAAAAGCTGCCGTTCCACATCTTCGCTTTAAATAGAGCTTATCCTCAAACTAAAAAAATAAAAAAAGTTGTACATAAGTTAGAGGGGTCCAAAGTTTTTTTCACCCAACCCCATGAAAGATGTAAGAGCATAACTGGAATGGGCAAGAAAAGATCTTTCGAATTACCCTCATTTTAGGGGGGGGAGGGTGAGGTAAGCGGGTTTTAGGAGGGGGTGGGGTGGAATGGGGGGGTGGGGGGGGTAAAAAAACTTTTTTCCCAACGTTATTCTCCCCCTCCTTTTGTACAAAACTTCCACAATTCCAAACTCCCATCTGAATCGGACAAAATCTGTTTCTCTGCCCCCCCCCCCCCCCCCTCGATTCAATGATAATACTATTTGAGTGTTGCGTACCTTGTGCCTTCAAAGCAGGGGGTGGAACCGTGTACTCTCTTCGCTTCCATCCCAGGTGCTGCACAAGGTCAGGCATCATACATCAGATGGTGATGGTGTGTGTGTGTGTGTTTGGGGGGGGGGGGAGGGGGGGGGATGGGGAGTGGGGGGAGTGTGTGTGTGTTGGGGGGGGGGGGGGGGGGGGGGAGGGGGGAGGGAGTGGGGGGAGTGTGTGTGTGTTGGGGGGGGGGGGGAGGGGGGGATGGGGAGTGGGGGGAGTGTGTGTGTGTGTTGGGGGGAGGGGGGAGGGGGGGGGGGAGGGGGAGGGGGGCGAGTGTGTGTGTGTGTTGGGGGGGGGGGGGGGATGGGGAGTGGGGGGAGTGTGTGTGTGTGTTGGGGGGGGGGGAGGGGGGAGGGGAGGGGAGTGTGTGTGTGTGTGTTGGGGGGGGGGAGGGGGGGAGGGGGAGTGGGGGGAGTGTGTGTGTGTGTTGGGGGGGGGAGGGGGGGGAGGGGGAGTGGGGGGAGTGTGTGTGTGTTGGGGGGGGGGGGGGAGGGGGAGTGGGGGAGTGTGTTTGTGTGTTGGGGGGGGGGGGGGGAAGGGGGGATGGGAGTGGGGGTGTGTGTGTGTGTTGGGGGGGGGGTGGGGGGGGAAGGGGGCGGATGGGAGTGTGGGAGTGTGTGTGTGTGTGGGGGGGGGGAGGGGGGGAGGGGGAGTGTGGGGAGTGTGTGTGTGTGTTGGGGGGGGGGGGGGGGGGGGGGATGGTGGAGTGGGGGAGTGTGTGTGTGTGTTGGGAGGGGGGAGGGGGGATGGGGAGTGGGGGGAGTGTGTTGTGTGTGTTGGGGGGGGGGGGTGGGGGGTGTGTTGCTGTGTGTTGGCGGGGGCCTCAGGGGTAGGGTGGGGGGGAGGGGGGAGTGGCGTGTGTGGGGGGGGGGGGGATGGGGGGAGTGGGGGGAGTGTGGGGGAGGTGGGCGGGATGTGGTTGTGGATGGGGGGGGGGGATGGGAGTGCGGGAGTGTGTGTGTGTGTTTGGGGCTGGAGTGGGGTGGGGACACGGGAGGGGGTGAAGTGGGGGCGGATGGGGGGGGAGTGTGGTGTGTTGTTTGGGGGGGGGGGATTGGGTGACTGCTGTGTGTTGCGGGGGGCGGCTGGGGGGAGGCGGGGTACGTGTGTGGGTATCGGTCTCTCTTCGTGATGGGGAGTTGGTGATCTCAGGGAAACGTTCCCAGGGAAGCATTTCACTGTCCTTCTGTATGTGTGTCGTGTGTGGGCCTGGTGTGTTGGTGGGGTGGGTGGGGGGGGAGTTGCCTGAGCCCTTGTTGCCTTCTAAGCAGGGGGGCGGGCGGCTGTACTTCCCTTGCTTCCATTCCAGGTACTGCGCCAAGGTCAGCAATCACACATCAGCAATGGTGTGTTGTGTGTGTGGTGTGTGTGTGTGTGTGTGTGCTGTGGGGCGGGGGGAGGTGATGGGATTGGGGTTGGGGATCGCCACAGGAGGGGAGTACTGTGGTGTGTATGGTGGTTTTTGGGTGGACGGGGAGGGTGGTGTTGTTGTGTGTTATGTGTGTTTGGTGATGGGGAGTGGGTGGAACAGGGGCAAGGAAGAAGGGTGTGTGGTGATGGTGGTGGGTCAGGGGGGGGGTGGGGTGAATGGGAGTGTACGGTGGTGTGTGTATGGTGTGTGATGACGGTTGGTGAGGGGTCGATGGGGAAGGAATAGGGGTGGTGATGGTGTGCGGATGCGTGGTAGCGGGTGAAGGCGATGGGGCGTACGTGTGTGTATGGTGGTGAGAGTCGGTGTAGGGGAGGGAAGGAAGAGGGTTGTATGGTTGGGAGGGGGGAGGGGTGAAGGGAGGGTACGGTAATGTGTGTGTAGGCGTTGATGAGGTTGGTATGGGAGGGAAGAAGAGTGTGGTTATGCTGTGGAGGGGGGTAAAGAAGGGGGTACGTGTGGTGTATGGTGGTGATAAGGTTGATGATGAGTAAGAGGTGTGGTGATATGAGGGAGAGGTGTGTGTGTTTGTTTGGTGGTGGTGTGTGTGTGGAGGGGGCGTACATCCTATGCTTCCATCCCAGGTACACGAAGTCTGGGCTCTCGGTAAGTAGACCATTAGCCATCTGCGCTTAGGGAGTGGTGCGAGAAGGAAGAGGATGTGGTGATGGTGGTGTGGTGGCGGGGGGGCGGGGGGCGTGTACTTCCTTGGCTTCATACCAGGTACCCGAAAAGTCGGGCCCCCTCTCGCAAAGACCGCATGTAGCATCTGGCGCTAGGGGATGGTGGAGGTGAAGGAAGAGGGTGTTTGATGTGGTGGTGGGGGTTGTGGTGTAGGTGGTTGTTGTGGGTTGGTTGGGCGGGGCTGTTACATCCTTGGCTTCGATACCAGTAACTGCGCAAGTCGCATCATAGACCAGACATGCATGTGTGCCGTGCGTGTTGTGCATCTGTGTGTGTCTGTTCGTGCTTGCCACTCATTCGATCACCACTCATACAAATCATTAAGCAGAAGACTACAACCCACCACCATGCTGGTTCCTAAGATTCCTTTGACCTTAATGAGATCATAAAACAAGCAAGACTCAATACAACAAGCACAAGCACAAAAAAGCACAACACAAACAAGCAAAACACACATAGACACAAACACAAAGAAGCACAAGCACAAACAAGAACAAACAAGCACAGGCCACAAGCACCAAGCACAACAAGAAACAAAACAAGCACAGGCACACAAGCACAAGCAAAAAACAAGCAAAAACACCATAGCACAAAACACAGATAAGCATAAGCACAAAGCACAAGCCAAACAAGCACAAGAACAAGCAAAACACAACAGACTCGAGCACACACAAGCACAAACAAGCACAAACATACACAAACACAAATAAGCATAAGCACAAAGAAGCACAAGCACAAGCACAAGCAAAAACAAGCACAAGAACAAGCACAAACTAACGCAAATATACTTCAAAACGCAAATAGAGCATAACACAAAAAGCACAAAGCACAAACAAGCACAAGCACAAACTAACGCAAAATATACTCAAACGCAAATATACTCAAACGCAAATAAGGCCATAAGCACAAAAATAAGCACAGCACAAACAAGAAACAAGCCACGATTACAAACAACAGAACTCAGCACGAGCACAAGCACAAACACAAATAAGCCGACAAACAAGCACAACACCAATGAGCAACAAACAAGCACAAATACAACGAGCACAACATACACAAACACAAAAAGCACAACCAAGCACAAACACCAAACACACAAACATACACAAACACAAATAAGCATAAGCACAAAAAAGCACAAGCTCGAACAAGCACAAGCACAAGCACAAACAAGCACAAACAAGCACAAACACAAATAAGCACAACCACTACAAATATGTAGGAAACAGAAACTAATAATAGTATTTGAAAACTAATATTAAACTAATATTATGAGTGTCACAATAAAATATTTCAAATAAATTCGAAACTGTGAAACAGCCTCATCCCGACATAAATTATATAATATATAACATCATTACTTTATTCACTAGTATATATAACACAGCCGACCCTTACAAATATGGGCGCGTCTCGTCACCCTTTCTGACCCCTACGGCACCCCCTTATACACACAAGATTAGCGGAACGGCAACATGATTCAATGATAGATGCCGGCCAGTCTGACTAGCCAAAGTCACCAATTTATGTACAATATAATTTGATGAAATTGTATGATATCATATGATATCATGCTCGCTTTTCAAAATCATATGATATTATTTATGCCGTCTTAACACCGAATACACTCTGAAAGCCAAAAACGAGCTGCCTGAGACCCCCCGAATTTCATGAAGCACAAACAAGCAAACTCAACCACTCTTTTGCGCACGACCCCCTCTCGGGCGGTGGGACGCCCCAAAGTCACCGCTTTGTCCAAGTTGTCTGTCTGTCTGTCTTCTTCTTCTGTCTGTCTGTCTGTCTGTCTTCTGCCTGTCTGTCTGTCTGTCTGTCTGTCTGCCATGTCTGTCAGTCACGTCCAACCCGCGCCTCGTAAACCCACTCTGCAACCTCACAAGCCTAGAAGCTCAAACCTCGCCAATTTTGAACCCACTCTCCGCCAATTTTCTCGTCACTTGCAAACTCACCCATGCTTCCTTTCAGCTACGAGCAAGCAGGCTTCTAGCAGCTCCCTGACTGGCTATTCAGCCAAACCTGATGCAAGATCTAATGCATCTTATAGTTTGTCACAACCAGCCTCCATTCTGTCGACTAATGGTCTTACCCGGTGGCTCAAGCAAGCTGCCACAAGTGTTGAAAAAAGCCGAAAGAAACTGGCTGGCCCCTCTACCTCACAACCCTCACCATAAGTGTAACATGTTGCCAGTGCTGAAAATATGCTTGGTGAGAGAGAACGATATCTCTACTGCCTTTCCATGTCCAGTGTGCGTGTACTGCATATCGTTATGTCAGTTTTGGATATGGTTTGTTAGTTCAGTTCTTGGTTGGATTCCGGTTTCTATTCTTGTACGCACAAAAGACATCCTGCCTCTTCCTTGTAATTTTACCACAGCAGTACTTCCATTGACCAAATTAGCCAGCGCATTAGCGCACTTGAAAAAAACAAAATCTGCGCTTTGTAGTGCAGAAAGCGCAAAAATCTTTCCCCACAGGGGGTTGCAAAAAAACTGCACGAATCGCGCATGGCCAAAAAGCAGCTGCCAGCGCGCAAAAGCGTGAGTGCTTGGAAGTACCCGGTTAACAGCTTGTCCTGTTTCCCGTTGCGCTCCACTCTCTTCTTCTCCTCAGCCCATCATAAGAGCGTTCCGCACAGCTTGCTTGCTGCAATATGGCTTTCTTTTCTAGGATATTGGAAGACCCCCTCCCGGATGAGGTGGAGCGGCTTATCTCGGGCCAACAATGCCTGCGATACAATGCAATAATGTATTATTATTTATCACTGGACTTAACACGAGCTCACCTTGTCGTCGGGTACAAAGAAAACTCCCTTTGGGCATAGAAACGAAGTAGTTCTTGTTGTTTCCCTGACAGTGTACACACGAAGATGGTGAGTGTCAAGGGTCACGGATAAGGAGCATAGGAACGAATAGGTTCTTGTTGATTGCCCTACAGTTGCACATTAAGAGGTGAGTGACAGGTCAAGGAGAAGAAGTAGGGTTCTTGTGATGCCGTGACAGTGTGTGTATGATGATGGGTAGAGTCAACAAGGGATCAAGGCAAGGGGCATAGGAGACAGGTAGTGCTTTGCTATTTGCCCTACAGGTGGTGCATGCGATGGGTACGATCACAAGGTCAAGGAAGACAGTAGGGTCTGCTAATTGCCCTTACATGGTCAAAGATGATGGGTTGATGACAAGCGGTCAAGAGGTATGTAGATCTCTCT
>CM039465.1:5798465-5804798 GCA_022414725.1 Microglena sp. YARC | reverse complement strand
CCCCTCCAACCAACCAAACCAACCCGAACCAAGCCAATCCTGAACAACCGGGCAGGTATAATGATAGGTTTTTTGATATCCTCGTCCTCGGCCTCCCAACCAACGCTAACCCCACCAACCACCAGACCAACGTCTACCAACCAACCACACCAACTCAGTATAATTGATGTTGTATATCATCTCCCTACCATGCCTCCCTAACCACCAACCAACCAAGCCAATCAACGCAACAAACCCAAAGCGCAACAAACCACCAACTGCAGTAAGTAATGGATGTTGGTGATATAATCTCGCTCCCCCTCCTAACCAACGAACCAACTCAACCACAACCCAACAATCCAATTAACCAAACCTCAGTAATAATGGTAGGTTGGTGGATATCAATCTCCCCTCCCGCCTCCCAACCAACCAACCACCATACCAATCGCAACCGAACCATCCGAACCAACCAACCAAGTGGGCCGAGGTATAAGGATAGGGTTGGGGGATATCATCTTCCTCCCCTCCATACCAAACCAAACCACCAACCAACCGCCAAACACCATACCAACAACCAATCCAACCGGGGCTAGTATAATGAGTAGTTGTGATATCACTCCTCTCCATCTCCAACCAACCAACCAAGTCCAATCACCAACCAACCAACGCACACCAACTGGGGGCAGTATAATGATAGTTGTGATATCATCTCCCTCCCCCCTCCCAACCAACCAAGGGAACCAACCAACCACCAACAACCCAACCAACCAACCGGCAGGTATAATGATAGGTTGTGGGATGATCATTCTCCCTCCCTCCCACCAACCACCAACCAACAACCCATACCAACCTGGCAGGATAATGATAGTGTGATATCATCTTCCCCCCTCTCCAACCACTCAACCAACCAACCAACAACCGGCAGTATATATGATAGGTTTGTGGATATCATCTCCCTCCCCTACCAACGCAACCAACCAGCCGAACCAACCCTAACGCACCATCAACGCGGCAGGGTGATAATGATAGTTGTGAAATCATCTCCTCCCCTCAGCCAACCAATCCACCATCCAATCCAACCAACGCAACATACCGAACAACCGGCAAGTAATACATGATAGTTTGTGATATCATCTTCCGCTCCCCTCCTCAATCAACCACACAAACCAACCACCAACCAACCATGCAACCAACCGGCAGTATATTATGATAGTTGTGATATCATCTCTCCCCTCCCAACCGCAACTCAACCAACCAACCAATCCAACCAACCAACCAACGCAGCCATACCAACCAGACTGCAGTATGAATTATAGTTGTTTGTGCATCATCTTCCCTCCCCTCCCACCAAACAACCAATCCAGAGCCATGCCAACACTCAATCCAACCAACCGGCAGTATAATATAGTTGTGATATCATCCCCTCCCGCCTCCCAACCAACCACCAACCAACAACCAACCATACCAACCGGCCAGTATACATGATAGTTGTGAATACAATCTCCATCCCCTCCAACCTAACCAACCAACCACCAACCAACTAACCAAACAACGCAACCAACCGGGCATGTATAATGATAGGTTGTGATAATCATCTGCCCTCCCCCGCCCAACCAACCAACCAACCAACAACCAACAAACCACGAACAACCAACCAACCGGCAGAGTATAGATGATAGTTGTGATATGATCTCCCTCCCCACTCCCTAACCAACCAACACAACCAACCAACCGTGGTATAATGATAGTTGGGGGGGGGGTGATATCATCTTCCCTCCCCCCTCCCGACCAACCAACCACCGAACCAACCAACCAACCAACCTAACCACCGGCAGTTAGATGATTGTTGTGATATCGATCTCCCTCCCCCTCCCAAAACAACCAAATCAACGCAACCATACGAACCACCAAACCGGCAGTATAATGATAGTTGTGATATGGATTTTCCTCCCCCTCCCCAACAAACCAACTAACAACCAATCCAAGCCAACCCAACCAACCGGCAGGTTAATGATAGTTGTATATCATTCCCTTCCCCCCTCCACCACCAAACCAACGACCACGCAACCACCAACAACCAACGGTAGTATATTGAAGTTTGTGAGTACTCATGTCCTCTCCCCCTCTCCAAACAACCAACCATACGACCAACCACCAACAACCAACCGGTGCAGTATATTTTATGATAGTTGTGATTATCATCTTTTCCTCGCCCTCCAACCACTAACACAACAACCAACCAACCAACAACCAACCGGCAGTATAATTGATTAGTTTGTTGGATGACATCTCTTCTTTCCGCTCTCTCCAACCAACCACCAATTCCAACCAGACAACCAACCACCCAAACAACCCAAACAACCAATGGCAGTTATAATTTGATGTTAGTTGTGATGATCGAGTCTCCCTCCCGCCTCAGCGCAGCACCAACCATTACCAACTCAAGCCAACCACCACCCACCAACCAGGGGGCACGGCAGTATAATGAAGTCGTGATATGCATCTCCTCCCCCCCAATCTAACCACCACCAACCAACCACCCACTCAACCAATAAACGAACCAACGCAATCCGGCAGTATATATGATAGTTGTGTATCATCTCCCTCCCTCCCCGAACACCAATACAAACCAACCAACCAAACAACCAACCAGCCAACCAACCAAGCCAACCAACTGGATGTATAATGATCGTTGTGATATCATCTCCCTACCACTCCAACCAACCCTCCCAACCAACCAACCAACAAACCACGAACCAAACCAACCAACCACCGGTAGTATAATGATAGTTGTGATATCACTCTCCCTCCCCCTCCCACCAACAACCAACCAACCAACCAACAACAACCACCGGCAGTATAATGATAGTTGTTGATATCATCTCCCTCCCCCCTCCCAACCAACCAACCAACCGAACCACAACCAAACCAACCAACAACTGGCAGTATAATGAGTAGTTGTGATATCATCTCCCTCCTCCCAACCACAACCAACCAACAACAACCAACCACCAGCAACGCACAAGACAACCAAACGGCAGTATAATTGATAGTTGTGATATCATTTCCCTCCCCCTCCCAACCAACCAACCTAAACCAACCAAACCAACCAACCAACCAACCAACCGGCAGTATAATGATAGTTGTGATATCATCTCCCTCCCCCTCCCAACCAACCCAACACCAACCAACCAACCAACCAACAACCAGCTACGAATGCATAGTTGTGGATATAATCTCCCTCCCCCTCCAACCACCAACCACCAACCAACAACCAACCCAACCGGCAGTATAATGATAGTTGTGATATCATCTTCCTCCTCCCAAACCAACCAACCAACCAACCAACCAACCACAACAACCGGCAGTATAATGATAGTTGTGATAACACCCCCCCTCCAACCGAAACCAACCAACCAACAAACCAACACCAACAAACCAACAACTGGCAGTATAATGATAGTTGTGAATATCATTCCCTCCCCTCCCAACCAACCAACCAACAACCAACAACCAACCAACCAACCAACCGGCAGTATAATGATAGTTGTGAATCATCTCCTCCCCTCCCTTCCCAAACCAAGACAACCACCAACCAACGCAGTATATATGATATTGTGATTATTAACCCAACCAACCAACAACCAACCAACCGCAGTATAATGATAGTTGTGTGATATCATCTCCCTCCCCCTCCCCAACCAACCAACCAACCAACCAACCAACCAACCAAAACCAACCAACCCGGCAGTATAATGATAGTTGTGATATCATCTCCCATCCCCCTCCCAACCAACCCAACAACCAACCAACCAACAACCAACCAATCAACCAAACCAACCAACCAACCAACGGCAGTATAATGATAGTTGTGATATCATCTCCCTCCCCCTCCCAACCAACCAAACCAACCAACCAACCAAACCAACCAACCAACCAAACCAAACCAACCTGGGCAGTTTAATTGATTAGTTCGTGATATCATCTACCTCCCTCCCAACCAACAAAACACCAACCAACAACACCGATGTATAATGATAGTTGTGATCCCAATATCTCCTCCTCCCAACAACCAAACAACCACCAACAAGCCAACCAAAAACCCCCTCCCCCTTCCAAACAACCAACCAACAACCAACAACCCAACCAACCAACCAACCGGCCAGTATATGATAGTTGTGATATCATCTCCCTCCGCCCTCCCGAACCCAACCAAAACCAAACCAACCAACCAACCAACAACCAACCAACCAAAACCGGCAGTTTATAATGATAGTTGTGATATCAATCTCCCTCCCCTCCCAAACCAACCAACCAACCAAACCAACCAACCAACCAACCAACCGGCAGTTATAATGATAGTTGTGTCCCATCCCCCTCCCAGACCAACCGGTAGGCATATAATGATAGTAGTGATTCATCTCCCTCCAACCACCAACCAACTCAACCAACCCCAACAACCGGCAGTTAATGAAGTTTGTGATATATCTCCTCCCTCAAAACCAAAACCAACCAACCAACCATCAACCCGGCAGTATAATGATAGTTGTGATATTCATCCCTCCCCTCCCAACCAACCAACCAACAACCAACCAACCAACCGGAGTATAATGATAGTTGTGATATCATCTCCTCCCCCTCAACCAACCAACCAACCAACCAAACCAACGAACAACCAACCAAACCAGTATAATGATAGTTGTGATATCATCTCCCTCCCCTCCCAACCAACCAACCAACCAACCAACCGACCAACCAACCAAACCAACCAACCGGCAGTATAATGATAGTTGTGATATCATCTCCCTCCCCCCCAACAACAACAATCAACCAACCAACCAACCAACCAACCAACAACCAACCAACCGGAAGTATAATGATAGTTGTGATATCATCTCCTCCCCCTCCAACCCAACCAACCCAACCAACCAACCAACCAACCAACCAACCAACCGGCAGTATAATGATAGTTTGTGATATCATCTCCCTCCCCCTCCCCCAACCAACAACAACCAACCAACCAACCAACCACCAACCAACCGGCAGTATATAATGATAGTTGTGATATCATCTCCCTCCCCCTCCAACAACCACCAACCAACAACCAACCAACCACCAACCAACCGGCAGTATAATTGATAGTTGTGATATCATCTCCTCCCTAACCAACCAACCAACCAACCAACCAACCAACCAACAACCAACCGGCAGTATAATGATAGTTGTGATATCATCTCCCTCCCCCTCCCAACCAACCAACCCCAACCAACCAACCAACCAACCAACCCGGCAGTATAATGATAGTTGTAATATCATCTTCCCTCCCCTCCCAACCAACAACCAACGCAAACCAACCAACCAACCAACCAACCCAAGCCAACGGCAGTACAATGATAGTTGTGATATCATTCCCTCCCCTCTCCAACCAACAACCAACCAACCCAACCAACCAACCGGTAGTATAATGATAGTTGTGATATCATCTCCCTCCCCCTCCCCAACCAACCAACCAACCAACAACAACCAACCAACCAACCAACCGGCAGTATAATGATAGTTGTGATATCATCCCTCCCCTCCCCCTAACCAACCAACCAACCAACCAACCAACAACCAACCAACCCAACCAACGGCAGTATAATGATAGTTGTGATATCATCTCCCTCCCCCTCCCAACCAACCAACCAACCAACCAACCAACCAACCAAACCAACCAACCGGCAGTATAATGATAGTTGTGATATCATCTCCTCCCCCTCAACCAACCAACCAACCAACCAACCAACCAACCAACCAACCAACCGGCAGTATAATGATAGTTGTGATATCATCTCCCTCCCCCTCCCACCAAACCAACAACAACCAACCAACCAACAACAACCAACCAACCGGCAGTATAATGATAGTTGTGATATCATCTCCCTCCCCCCTCAACCAACCAACCAACCAACCAACCAACCAACCAACCGGCAGTATAATGATAGTTGTGATATCATCTCCCTCCCCTCCAACCAACAACCAACCAACCACCAACCAACCAACCAACCCAACCGGCAGTATAATGATGTTGTGATATCATCTCCCTCCCCCTCCCAACCAAACCAACCAACCAACCAAAACCAACACGGCAGTATAATGATAGTTGTGATATCATTCTCCCTCCCCCCAACCAACAACCAACCAACCAACCAACCAACCAACCAAACCAACGGCAGTATAATGATAGTTGTGATATCATCTCCCTCCCCCTCCCAACCAACCAACCAACCAACCAACCAACCAACCAACCAACAACCGGCAGTATAATGATAGTTGTGATATCATCTCCCTCCCCTCAACCAACCAACCAACCAA
>CM039465.1:5770965-5793465 GCA_022414725.1 Microglena sp. YARC | reverse complement strand
CAACCAACCCAACCACCAACCAACCGGCAGTATAATGATAGTTGTGATATCATCTCCCTCCCCCTCAACCAACCAACCAACCAACCAACCAACCAACCAACCAACGGCAGTATAATGATAGTTGTGATATCATCTCCCTCCCCCTCCCAACCAACCAACCAACCAACCAACCAACCAACCAACCAACCAACCCGGCAGTATAATGATAGTTGTGATATCATCTCCCTCCCCCTCCCAACCAACCAACCAACCAACCAACCAACCAACCAACCAACCAACCGGCAGTATAATGATAGTTGTGATATCATCTCCCTCCCCCTCCAACCAACCAACCAACCAACCAACCAACCAACCAACCAACCAACCGGCAGTATAATGATAGTTGTGATATCATCTCCTCCCCTCCCAACCAACCAACCAACCAACCAACCAACCAACCAACCGGCAGTATAATGATAGTTGTGATATCATCTCCCTCCCCCTCCCAACCAACCAACCAACCAACCAACCAACCAACCAACCAACCAACCGGCAGTATAATGATAGTTGTGATATCATCTCCCTCCCCCTCCCAACCAACCAACCAACCAACCAACCAACCAACCAACCAACCAACTGGCAGTATAATGATAGTTGTGATATCATCTCCCTCCCCCTCCCAACCAACCAACCAACCAACCAACCAACCAACCAACCAACCAACCGGCAGTATAATGATAGTTGTGATATCATCTCCCTCCCCCTCCCAACCAACCAACCAACCAACCAACCAACCAACCAACCAACCGGCAGTATAATGATAGTTGTGATATCATCTCCCTCCCCCTCCCCAACCAACCAACCAACCAACCAACCAACCAACCAACCAACCGGCAGTATAATGATAGTTGTGATATCATCTCCCTCCCCCTCCCAACCAACCAACCAACCAACCAACCAACCAACCAACCAACCGGCAGTATAATGATAGTTGTGATATCATCTCCCTCCCCCTCCCAACCAACCAACCAACCAACCAACCAACCAACCAACCAACCAACCAACCGGCAGTATAATGATAGTTGTGATATCATCTCCCTCCCCCTCCCAACCAACCAACCAACCAACCAACCAACCAACCAACCGGCAGTATAATGATAGTTGTGATATCATCTCCCTCCCCCTCAACCAACCAACCAACCAACCAACCAACCAACCAACCAACCGGCAGTATAATGATAGTTGTGATATCATCTCCCTCCCCCTCAACCAACCAACCAACCAACCAACCAACCAACCAACCAACCAACCAACCGGCAGTATAATGATAGTTGTGATATCATCTCCCTCCCCCTCCCAACCAACCAACCAACCAACCAACCAACCAACCAACCAACGGCAGTATAATGATAGTTGTGATATCATCTCCCTCCCCCTCCCAACCAACCAACCAACCAACCAACCAACCAACCAACCAACCGGCAGTATAATGATAGTTGTGATATCATCTCCCTCCCCCTCCCAACCAACCAACCAACCAACCAACCAACCAACCAACCGGCAGTATAATGATAGTTGTGATATCATCTCCCTCCCCCTCCCAACCAACCAACCAACCAACCAACCAACCAACCAACCAACCAACCGGCAGTATAATGATAGTTGTGATATCATCTCCCTCCCCCTCAACCAACCAACCAACCAACCAACCAACCAACCAACCAACCAACCGGCAGTATAATGATAGTTGTGATATCATCTCCCTCCCCCTCCCAACCAACCAACCAACCAACCAACCAACCAACCAACCAACCAACCGGCAGTATAATGATAGTTGTGATATCATCTCCCTCCCCCTCAACCAACCAACCAACCAACCAACCAACCAACCAACCAACCAACCGGCAGTATAATGATAGTTTGTGATATCATCTCCCTCCCCCTCCCAACCAACCAACCAACCAACCAACCAACCAACCAACCAACCAACCAACCGGCAGTATAATGATAGTTGTGATATCATCTCCCTCCCCCTCCCAACCAACCAACCAACCAACCAACCAACCAACCAACCAACCAACCGGCAGTATAATGATAGTTGTGATATCATCTCCCTCCCCCTCCCAACCAACCAACCAACCAACCAACCAACCAACCAACCAACCAACCAACCAACCGGCAGTATAATGATAGTTGTGATATCATCTCCCTCCCCCTCCAACCAACCAACAACCAACCAACCAACCAACCAACCAACCAACCGGCAGTATAATGATAGTTGTGATATCATCTCCCTCCCCCTCAACCAACCAACCAACCAACCAACCAACCAACCAACCAACCAACCGGCAGTATAATGATAGTTGTGATATCATCTCCCTCCCCCTCCCAACCAACCAACCAACCAACCAACCAACCAACCAACCAAACCGGCAGTATAATGATAGTTGTGATATCATCTCCCTCCCCCTCCCAACCAACCAACCAACCAACCAACCAACCAACCAACCAACGGCAGTATAATGATAGTTGTGATATCATCTCCCTCCCCCTCCCAACCAACCAACCAACCAACCAACCAACCAACCAACCAACCGGCAGTATAATGATAGTTGTGATATCATCTCCCTCCCCCTCCCAACCAACCAACCAACCAACCAACCAACCAACCAACCAACCAAACCAACCAACAACGGCAGTATAATGATAGTTGTGATATCATCTCCCTCCCCCTCCCAACCAACCAACCAACCAACCAACCAACCAACCAACCCAACCGGCAGTATAATGATAGTTGTGATATCATCTCCCTCCCCCTCCAACCAACCAACCAACCAACCAACCAACCAACCAAACCAACCAACCGGCAGTATAATGATAGTTGTGATATCATTCTCCCTCCCCTCCCAACCAACCAACCAACCAACCAACCAACCAACCAACCAACAACCAACCAGCAGTATAATGATAGTTGTGATATCATCTCCCTCCCCCTCCCAACCAACCAACCAACCAACCAACCAACCAACCAACTGGCAGTATAATGATAGTTGTGATATCATCTCCCTCCCTCTCCCAACCAACCAACCAACCAACCAACCAACCAACCGGCAGTATAATGATAGTTGTGATATCATCTCCCTCCCCCTCAACCAACCAACCAACCAACCAACCAACCAACCAACCAACCGGCAGTATAATGATAGTTGTGATATCATCTCCCTCCCCCTCCCAACCAACCAACCAACCAACCAACCAACCAACCAACCAACCATCCAACTGGCAGTATAATGATAGTTGTGATATCATCTCCCTCCCCCTCCCAACCAACCAACCAACCAACCTACCAACCAACCAACCAACCAACCAAGCAATCATGATTATTGCAGGTCCCCCTCCCAACCAACCAACCAACCAACCAACCAACCAACCAATCAAACCAACCTACCAACCTACCTACCAACCTACCAACCTACCAACCAACCAAGCAATCTTGATTATTGCAGGGGAGCTTGTGCCGGTCCCAGACCTGCTGCTGCAGGATGCGCCACCACATCCTGGCAAGGAAGGCTTGAAGAGGTTGATGTTACTGGTGGCAGCGGTGGACATCCGGACAGCCGGGGCCACACTACCGGATCAGATTCCCTTCATCCACACCCTCCTGAGGATGCAGGTATGCGCACACCAGGGTACTTCAAAATGTATGTGTTAAATCGACAGCTGGGGCCTCATTGCCGGATCAGATGCCCTTCATCCACACCCTCCTGAAGATGCAGGTATGCGCACACCAGGGTACTTCAAAATGTATGTGTTAAATCGACAGCTGGGGCCTCATTGCCGGATCAGATGCCCTTCATCCACACCCTCCTGAAGATGCAGATATGCGCACACCAGGGTACTTCAAAATGTATGTGTTAAATCGACAGCTGGGGCCTCATTGCCGGATCAGATGCCTTTCATCCACACCCTCCTGAAGATGCAGATATGCGCACACCAGGGTACTTCAAAATGTATGTGTTAAATCGACAGCTGGGGCCTCATTGCCGGATCAGATGCCCTTCATCCACACCCTCCTGAAGATGCAGGTATGCGCACACCAGGGTACTTTAAAATGTATGTGTTAACTTGACAGCTAGGGCCACACTACCAGATCAGATGCCCTTCATCTACACCCTCATCAAGCTGCAGGTACGCGCCCACCAGGGTTCTTCAAAACATATGTGTTAAATCATCAGCTGGGGCCTCATTTCCGGATCAGATGCCCTTCATCCACACCCTGATCAGCTGCAGGTATGCGCACACCAGGGCACTTCAAAACGTATGTGTTAACTTGACAGCTGGGGCCACATTGCCGGATCAGATGCCCTTCATCCACACCCTCGTCAAGCTGCAGGTGTGCGCCCACCAGGCAAGGCAAGACTGGACCAACCGCCCCAACGAAATCTAACCTGGCACCCGCTATATATGGTTGATTTTCTCGCCGATCGAAGAGTTAGCACCAGCAACATGCTTATAGTGGTGCAGTGTTTACGTATGAATTATTTCGGAGTTTTTTTGGGGGGGGGGGGGGTCGTTTTAATCGCGAAACACCCTACAGGGTACTTCAAAACGTACGTGTTAACTTGACAGCTAGGGCTACATTGTCGGATCAGATGCTCTTCATCCACACCCTCCTAAAGGTGCAGGTATGCGCACACCAGGGTACTGCAGAACGTACGTGTCAACTTGACAGCATGTAAGCTTTTGGATCCCATCTACGTGATTCCTGATGCATGGAGCTGCCATGCTTCTAAACCACAAGCCCTAAACCCTAAATCATAAACCCTAAAACCTAGTGCATCGAGCTGCCATGATTCTAAACCACAAACCTAAACCCTAAACCCTGATGCATCAAGCTTCCATGCTTCTAAACCATTAACCCTACATCATAAACCCTAAACCCTGATGCATCAAGCTTCCATGCTTCTGAACCATTAACCCTAAATCATAAACACAAAACCCTAAACCCTGATGCATCAGGCTTCCATGCTTCTAAACCATGAACCCTAAACCATAAACCCTGATGCATCAATCTTCCATACACAAAGCCACTCACGTCTGAAGCATCCATAACAATGTGCATGTGGGCGGTATCACAGATTACAACCATCCTCTGGGGGAGAGGCTGCATGTGCTCATACAGAGAGCTTCCATGCACAAAGCCCCCCCCACCCCCACCCCCCCACCCACCCATAAAAACACACACATACAAGTACACACATATGAAACATCCACACAATGTGCAGGTGGGCGGTGTAGCTGATTACAACCATCTACTGAGGGAGAGGCTACCCGTGCTGATGTATCATACAGAGATCTTCCATGCACTCACTCACTCACTCACTCACTCACTCACTCACTCGTACCCCCCCCTACCCCCCCCCCCCCACACCACACACACACACACACAGACACAGACACACACACACGCGCACACACGCAAACACACATACATACAAACACAGACAGACACACACACACACTCACAACCATGTCTGAAACATCCATAACAATGTGCAGGTGAGCGGTATCGTATATTACAACCCTCTACTGAGGTAGAGGCTGCATGTGCTGATATACAGAGCTTCCATGCACAAAGTCACCCACACCCATAAGCACACACACACTCTCACACACACACACCATCACCACATACACACACACCACCCACGTGTGAAACATCCACACCAATGTGTAGATGGGAGGTATGGATGATTGCAACCATCTACTGAGGGAGAAGCTGCCTGTGCTGATGTATCAAGCTTCCATGCACAAAGCCCCCCCCCCCCCCCCAACCACCACACACACACACACACACACGCACACACACATACATACACACACATACACACACACACATACACACACACATACACACATATGAAACATCCACACCAATGTGTAGGTGGGCGGTATGGATGATTGCAACCATCTGCTGAGGGAGAAGCTGCCTGTGCTGATGTGTCAAGCTTCCATGCACAAAGCCCCCCCCCCCCCCCCCCCCCAACACACACACACACACACACACACACACACACACACACACACACATGAAACATCCACACCAATGTGTAGGTGGGAGGTGTGGATGATTGCAACCATCTACTGAGGGAGAAGCTGCCTGTGCTGATGTATCAAGCTTCCATGCACAAAGCCCCCCCCCCCCCAACCACCACACACACACACACATACACACATACACACACACATATGAAACATCCATACCAATGTGTAGGTGGGAGGTATAGATGATTGCAACCATTTACTGAGGGAGAAGCTGCCGGTGTTGATACAAAGAGCATTGGAAAACTCGCTTCAAACAAGTGCTGCTGATGGTGACTTCAGGTGAGCTACACACCAAAATATGTATACACACACACACATACACACACACATATACACACACACACGCAAACACACACACACATATACAAACACACACACACACACACACACATACACACACATACACACACATACACACACGCATACACACACACACATACACACACACACATACACACACACACACACACATACACACACATACACACACACATACACACACATACACACACACATACACACACACACATACACACACATACACACACACACACTGCTGACGGTGACTTCAGGTGAGCGGCACACCGAAACATGTATACACACACATACACACACACAATGATTTAGTACATACACGAACATGGACTCTAACACTAGCACTTACACAAACACAAACTTTAATACGAACACGAACATGAACTCTAACACCAGTATATACACTAAGTCTAACATGAACTCTAACACCAGCATGTACACTAAGTCTAACACAAACACAAACTCTAACACTAACACAAAGTCTGACACTAACACAAACTCTAACACGAACACGTACAGAAACTCCAACTCTAGCACTAACACTAACACAAACTCTAACACGAACACGAACAAAAACACAAACTCTAACACTAGCTCTAACACTACCACAAACACTACCACAAACACAAACAGAAAGACTAACACGAAATCTAACACTAACACAGACACTACCACTACCACAAACAGAAACACTGACACAAACACTAGCACTAGCACAAAAGCAATACTAACACCATCCCTCCACCCATAACCATCCCCAGAAGCGCATCAGAGCTGATCAGCACAAACTCTAACACTCACACTAACACCAACACCAACGCCATCCGTATCACTATCACAAACACTAACACCATTCCTCAACCCATCCCCATCCCCATCCCCATCTCAATCTCCAGAATCGCATCAGAGCTGATCAGCACAAAATCTAACACTCACACTAACACCAACACCAACGCCATCACTATCACTATCACAAAACACAACACCATCCTCAACCCATCCCCATCCCCATCCCCATCCCCAGAAACGCGTCAGAGCTGATCAGCACAAACTCTAACACTCACACTAACACCAACACCAACGCCATCCCTATCACTATCACAAACACTAACACCATCCCTCAACCCATCCCAATCCCCATCTCAATCCCCAGAATCGCATCAGAGCTGATCAGGGGTGGTGTCCAGTTCAAGGGCGATATACTTTCCTACTTGGTTGCATGCTCTGTTGGCAACCATGCAGCATTGATCTTCTTTTAGGTGTTGGGGGGAAAAACATTAACACATGCATACCAGTATGCATGAACAAAAACACTGGCACAAACACTAGTACTAGCACAAACACTGACACAAACACTAGTACTAGCACTAACAAGAACACTAACACTAGCACAAATACAAACACTGTCACTAACACCATCCTAAACCATCCCCATCCCCATCCCATCCCCATCCCCATCCCATCCCCATCCCCATCCCCATCCCCCTGAAAACTGTAACCACATGCATGCATATATATATATATATATATATGCACTAACACGAATACTAGCACTAGCACAAACACAAACACCGACCCTAACACTAACACAAACACTGACACTAACACTAGCACTAGCTCAAACACTGACACTGACACTGACACTGACACTGACACTGACACTGACACTGACACCACCCCTCCACCCGTCCCCATCCCCAGAATCGCATCAGAGCTGATCAGGGGTGTTGTCCAGTTCAAGGGCGGCTTACCTTCGTACTTGGTTGCATGCTCTGTTGGCGACACAACAAAACATGTACACACGCACACACACACACGTACATACACACACACTGCGTCCGGTTCAAGGGCGACTTACCTTCCTGCTTGGTTGCATGCTCTGTTGGCGACACAACAAAACATGTACACACGCACACACACACACACGTACACATACACACACACGTACATACACATGTTCATACACACACACACCATACAACATGCATACACCATACAACATGTACACACGCACACACACACCATACAACATGCATGCACCATAAAACATGTACACACGCACACACACACGTACATACACACACACGTACATACACATGTTCATACACACACACTGTGTCCGGTTCAAGGCGACTTACCTTCCTTCTTGGTTACACGTTCCATTGGCAACCATGCAGCATTGTTCTTCTCAGAGGTGTTGGGGATACAAAAAAACTATGAGCACAAGCATATGCATAAAAACACAACCTAGCACACAAACACTGACACTTACACTAGCACTAGAACTGCACTAGCACTACCACAAACACTAACAGGACCACTTCTAGTACAACCAACTCAAACACTGACACTAACACTAGCACTAGCACAAACACTGACACTTACGCTAGCACTAGAACTGCACTAGCACTACCACAAACACTAATATAACCACTTTTAGCACCACCAACTCAAACACTGACACTAACACTAGCACTAGCAAAAACACTGGCACCAACACCATCCCTATCCCCATCCCCAGAATTGCATCAGAGCTGATCAGAGGTGATGTCCAGTTTAAGGGCGACTTACCTTCCTACTTAGTTGCACGCTCTGTTGGCGATCATGCAGCATTGTTCTTCTCAGAGGTGTTGAAACTACCGAATGATGTACATGCACTAGATCTGTCAGGCCACCAGGGAGCTACCCCCTGCCAGAAGGTCAGGGATGAGGGCCTGTTGGACCTAGTTGACAGCCTGGCGCTCCTGACAGACTCTAGCCTCCCCGAGCAGCCTGGGGGGGCTGGGGGGCTTGGTAACGGGCGGTTTGTAGATGGGCAGCGGAGAATGTCGAATGCGGGTTTCAAGGGCCCACTCGTGGGGATCCGGGTGCCCAACCTAGGGCACCCAGGTGCCAGGCTGTTGTCGTATGGAGGTGCCAGGTTGTCGTATGGAGGTGCCAGGCTGTCAGCTGCAGGCACGAGGGGCGTGACAGGCAGCAGGGCAGCTTTGGGGAGCAGGGGTGTGCTGGGTAGCAGAAGCAGCCTACACAGCCGTCAGGGCAGACAACACAACTATGGTGGCGACCCCAAAGAAAACGTCTTCGGGGGAAAGAGAGGTTGCCAGTTAAGAACGCTGCTTTTGTCCAACAATGCAATTACGGATGTTGGGGTGGAGTCCTTGGCTCTGGTGAGTTGGATTGAGCTGAATAAATCAATCAGTAAAACAAGTTTTGCCTTCTATATAATTAATATGTTAATATACATACAATTATTGGCTCTGGCGAGTTGGATTGAACTAAGTACAGCCTGTCATCACATGCCTTGGGTGCACAGTTCAAGCTTCAGGGGTCCTGAGTACAGCCTGTCATCACATGCCTTGGGTGCACAGTTCAAGTTTCAGGGGTCCTGAGTACAGCCTGTCATCACATGCCTTGGGTGCACAGTTCAAGCTTCAGGGGTCCTGAGTACAGCCTGTCATCACATGCCTTGGGTGCACAGTTCAAGTTTCAGGGGTCCTGAGTACAGCCTGTCATCACATGCCTTGGGTGCACAGTTCAAGTTTCAGGGGTCTGAGTACAGCCTGTCATCACATGCCTTGGGTGCACAGTTCAAGTTTCAGGGGTCCTGAGTACAGCCTGTCATCACATGCCTTGGGTGCACAGTTCAAGTTTCAGGGGTCCTGAGTACAGCCTGTCATCACATGCCTTGGGTGCACAGTTCAAGCTTCAGGGGTCCTGAGTACAGCCTGTCATCACATGCCTTGGGTGCACAGTTCAAGTTTCAGGGGTCCTGAGTACAGCCTGTCATCACATGCCTTGGGTGCACAGTTCAAGTTTCAGGGGTCCTGAGTACAGCCTGTCATCACATGCCTTGGGTGCACAGTTCAAGTTTCAGGGGTCCTGAGTACAGCCTGTCATCACATGCCTTGGGTGCACAGTTCAAGTTTCAGGGGTCCTGAGTACAGCCTGTCATCACATGCCTTGGGTGCACAGTTCAAGTTTCAGGGGTCCTGAGTACAGCCTGTCATCAGTCACAGGTTGCCAGGTGAAAACGCTGCTGCTGTCCAACAATGCAATTACGGATGTTGGGGTTGAGTCCCTGGCTTTTGTAAGTTGGATTGAACTGAATTAAACTGAATAAATAAATAAATACATGTTACGCCCCAGTTTCACTCCGGTTACGGTTGTCAGGGCAGACAACACAACTATGGTGGTGACCCCAAAGAAACCCTCTTCGGGAGAAATAGAGGTTGCCAGTTAAGAACGCTACTGCTGTCCAAGAATGCAATTATGGATGTTGGGGTGGAGTCCCTGGCTATGGTAAGTTGTACTGAACTGAATAAATCAATCAATATGTGTTACGCCCCGGTTACGCTCCGGGTAGACACCTCAACTATAGTGGCGACCCAAGAGAGAACGTCTTCGAGGGAAAGAGAGTTTGCCAGTTAAGAACGCTACTGCTGTCCAACAATGCAATTACGGATGTTGGGGTGGAGTCCCTGGCTCTGGTCAGTTGGAGTGTAGTATATAAAAACCGAAATCAAACCCAAACCAAAACTCAAACTCAAACCAGACATCCCCTCACCCCCCCACCACCACCACACACACACACACACACACAGAGACACAGACACACACATGAAATGCAAGCACTCCTACTCCCTCCTCCTCCTCCTCCTCCCCTCCTCCTCTCCACCTCCCCACCCAACGCTGCCTTCTGTTCACTAAGTTGCAATTACGGATGTTGGGGTGGAGTCCTTGGCTCTAGTGAGTTGGATTGAACTGAATAAAAAAATAAAAAAATAGGTCAATGTTACGCCTTCTATATAATTTATATATTAATATACATATAATTATTGGCTACGGTGAGTTGGATTGAACTGAACTAATAAATAAATAGGTCAATGTTACGTCTTCTATATAATTTATATATTCATATACATATAATTATTGGCTACGGTGAGTTGGATTGAACTGAATAAATAAATAATAAATGTTATGCCCCCCACATACCCACCACCCCCACCCATTCACCTGTCCTGCATTCAACCCATGTACTCTTCAGCAACCGCCCACCACCTCACCCCCACATACCCACCAGCCCCACTTCCACCACCCACCCTGTCCTGCTTCCAATACAGGTGCTGGTCAGCAACTGCCCCACCTCCTCACCCCACCCCACACACACACCACCACCATCCAACAGGTCCTGGTCAGCAACCCCCCCCATCCCCACCCCCACCCATCCCCACCCCACCACCACCCACCGACCAATTACTCTTTAGCCCCCCCCCCAGCCCCCCCCCCCCCCCCCACACACACACCCCACTCCACCACCCACCAGGTCCTGGTCAGCGACCGCACCCCCCCCCCTACCCCCCCCCCCCACCCCACCCCCATCCCCCACCCCATCCCACCACCACCACCTCACCCACCACACCACCAGGTCCTGGTCAGCCCCCCCCCCCCCCCCCCCCCCCCCCAGCACCCACACACCCACGCACCCCGCCCCACCACCACACACCACCTCCCCCCCCCACCACCACCAGGTCCTGGTCAGCAACCGCCACCTTACCCGCCTGGACTTGTCCAACAATGACATCACTTGGGGGTGTGGTGCCGCCCTTGGCAACCTGCTATCAGTCAATCACGTCATCAAGGTGCTGAACATGAGCAACAACTGCGTCAGCAGCTTCCAGCACATGTTGGCTTTTGCAGAGGTGGGTGGAATTTTGATGATTTTGGTTTTTGGCTCCGCATGGGCACATCTAGAGTAGTCAGAAATACCCCCCCCCCCCCCCCCCCCCCCCAACCCAAACCAAACCCAAACCCAAACCCCATCATGTCATCAAGGTGCTTGATATGAGCAGCAACTGCGTCAGCAGCTTCCAGCACATGTTGGCTTTTGCAGAGGTGAGAGGGATTTTGTTAGTTATGGTTTTGGCTCCGCATGGGCACATCGTCAGAAATACCCCCCCACCCCCACCCACCACCCAACCCAACCCAACCCAACCCCAACCAACCCAACCCAACCCAACCCAACCCAACCCAGCCCAGCCCAACCCAACCCAGCCCAACCCAACCCAACCCAACCCAACCCAACCCAACCCAACCCAACCCAGTCCAACCCCATCATGTCATCAGAGTGCTTAATATGAGCAACCTCTGCATCAGCACATTCCAGGACATGCTAGTTTTTGCAGAGGTGGGTATGTCCTGGGAGGTGGGTGGGATTCTGTTTGTGCTGCTTTTGTTGGTTTTGTTGGATTTGGTAACGCATGGGTCCAGCTAAAGTAGTCTGAAATGCCCCCCCAACCCCCATAATGTCATCAAGGCTCTCAATATGAGCAGCATCTGCATCAGTAGCTTCCAGTAAATGTCTGCTTTTGCAGAGTTGGGCTTTTGTTGGTGTCAGTTTTGTTGGTTTTGGCAACGCATGGGTCCATCTAAACTAGTCAGAAATACCCCCCCCCCCCCAACCCCAAACCCAACCCCCAACCCCAACCCCATAATGTCATCAAGGTGTTCAATACGAGCAGCATCTGCATCAGTACCTTCCAGTAAATGTCTGCTTTTGCAGAGGTGGGCTTTTGTTGGTGTCGGTTTTTGTTGGTTTTGGCAACGCATGGGTCCATCGAAAGTAGTCAGGAATGCCCCCCCCCCCAACCCAACCCAACCCAACCCAACCCACCCCCCATCATGTCATCAGGGTGCTCAATATGAGCAATAACTGCTTCAGTTGCTTCCAGCACATGTTGGCTTTTGCAGAGGAGGGTAGGATTTGATGGTGTTGTTTTTGTTGGTTTTAGTTGGTGTCGGTTTTGTTGGTGTCGGTTTTGTTGGTGTTGGTTTTGTTGGTGTTGGTTTTGTTGGTGTTGGTTTTGGCAACGCATGGGCCCAGCTAAAGTAATCAGGAATGCCCCTCCCCCCCCCCTTCCCCCCCCAAACCCCATCATAGCATCAAGGTTCTCGATATGAGCAGCAACTGCTTCAGCAGCTTCCAGCACATGTTGGCTTTTGCAGAGGTGGGTAAGATTTGTTGGTTTTAGTTGATGTTGGTTTTTGTTGGTGTTGTTTTGTTGGTTGGGCAACGCATGGGTCCATCTAAAATATGTCAGGAATGCCCCCCCCCCCAAACCCCCCCCAAACCCAAACCCCATCATAGCATCAAGGTTCTCGATATGAGCAGCAAACTGCATCAGCAGCTTCCAGCACATGTTGGCTTTTGCAGAGGTGGGTAAGATTTGTTGGTTTTAGTTGATGTTGGTTTTGTTGGTGTTGGTTTTGTTGGTTTGGGCAACGCATGGGTCCATCTAAAGTAGTCAGGAATGCCCCCCCCCCCCCCAAACCCCAACCCCCCCAAACCCAAACCCCATCATAGCATCAAGGTTCTCGATATGAGCAGCAACTGCATCAGCAGCTTCCAGTAAATGTCTGCTTTTGAGGTGGGATTTTGTTGGTGTCGGCTTTTGGTGGTGGTTTGGTGTTGGTGTTGGATTTGTGTGTGTGTGTTGGTTTTTGAGGTGGGTGGGCTCTTGCTGGGGTGGGGTGTTTTCCAGTAGTGTTTCATCCCATATCTGGTTTTTGCTGATGTGGGGTGTTTTCCAAAATCGTCACGTTAAATCTCTTATTTTGGTGAGGGGCAGCTACCGAGCTATCGCCCCCGACCCCCCCGGCTCCCCGGCACCGGCACTATCCCCGACCCCCGGCACGTATCCCCCCAGCATGTATCCCCCCGACACCCCCGGCTCCCCGGCACCCCGGCACTATCCCCCGACCCCCCGGCACGTATCCCCCAGCATGTATCCCTCCGACCCCCGGCACTATCCCCCGACCCCCGGCACGTATCCCCCGACCCCCTGGCACTATTCCCCCGACCCCGGCTCCGCACTATGCGCTCCGCCATACGATGGCCACACATTACTCCTTAAACCAGGCGTGAGTAGCCCAAGTACCTACTCAACCTGGCCTTCATAAATCTGAATTTAAAAACACTGGTCGCCATGCCACAGGGACTTGAAGAGATTGCTGGTCTGGTTGAGCTGTACTTGAGCACTACATAAAGTACTTGAGCTGTACTTGAGCGGTACATAAATCTGAAATACAAAACACTGTTTGCCATGCCACAGGGTCTTGAAGAGGTTGTTGGTCTGGTTGAGCTGTACTTGAGCACTACATGAAGTACTTGAGCTGTACTTGAGCGGTACATAAATCTGAAATACAAAACACTGTTTGCCATGCCACAGGGTCTTGAAGAGGTTGTTGGTCTGGTTGAGGTGTACTTGAGCACTACATAAAGTACTTGAGCTGTACTTGAGCCATACGTAAATATTAAATACAAAACACTGTTTGCCATGCCACAGGGTCTTGAAGAAAATGTTGGACTGGTTGAGCTGTACTTGAGCGGTATCATGGCTGAAGACCATGGTCCAGCTAGCAGGTAGGTGGTTGAGCTGTACTTGAGCGCTATCATGGCTGAAGACCATGGTCCAGCTAGCAGCTAGGTGGAGATGGGTAAGCATAACTGTTCGGGTTCACCCACCCCCCACCGCCACCCACCACTAATACCACCACCCACCACCAATACCACCCACCACCAACAACTGCACCCACCTCCACCACCAACACCACCACTACCCACCAAAACCATCACCCACCACCCACACCCACCCACATACCCACCTACCGACCACCCACACACACCTACACACCACACACACACCATGTAAACTGCTGCAGGTATTGCACTCAGACCCAAATCGCCACCCCCCCACACACACACACACCGCCACCACCACCCACACCCACCCAGCCCTACTCCCCCCCCCCCCCCCCCCCCCCCCCCCACACACACACACACACACACACCACCAACCTACTCACCACCCACCCACCCGCACCCACCCACCCCACCCATGTAACCTGCACTTCAGGTCTTGCATTGAGATGCTGATGAAAGGCCTAGCTGGCATCTTTGCCAGTCAGTGTCTGGAACATCTGGACCTTAGTAATAACCTGTTGGGCAGGAGAGGGGCTGCAGTGCTGGCCAAGTGAGTAACTGGATTCACTCCTTTGTAAGGATTCGCTATTTTGTATGCATCGCATAAATACATACACTCTTATGTATTTATGGCATTTTTTTGCGGAGCCCCCCCTTCTGGGGGGAGGTTCACTCCTTTGTAAGGTTGACGTTTCTATTTGGGGCTACTCATGGCAGCTTCCAGCCAGCTCCATCATCCAGGCACTGGGACAAAAAGTATAGGGGCTGTAGTGCTGGCCAAGTAAGCCCGGATTTGTTTTGGGGCAAAAAGGATTTTCACCTCGCCTGGCCTGGCCTGGCCTCGCCTGGGGTGAGGTAGGGTGGGGCCCAAAAGGGTGGGTCACTGGGTCTCCCTGCACAAGTCCTAGACTGGAAGAATCACATTTGACATGGCGGAGCCTTTCCTACTCAGAATGAGGGAGTGGGTGCCCTTAGGTCGGTGGGAGGTGCCAATCCACGACTAATCACATCAGCAGCAGCAGCAGCAGCACCACCATCATCACCACCATCATCATCATCACCACCATCATCACCACCACCACCATCATCACCACCATCATCACCACCACCATCATCATCATTATCATCACCACCACCATCATCATCATCATCACCATCACCACCATCATCATCACCACCACCACCATCATCATCATCATCACCACCACCACCATTAGCACCATCCTCATAATCACCACCACCACCACCATCATCATCATCATCATCATCACCACCACCATCACCACAACCATCACCATCAACACCATCATCACCATCAGCATCATCACCACCACCACCATCACAACCACCACCATCACCACCATCATCATCACCACCACCATCATCATCACCGATTCCACCACCAGCACCACCACCACTACCACCATCATCACCACCTCTACCACCATCACCATCATCATCACCATCATCATCACCACCACCACCACCGTCACCACCACCGTCATCATCATCATCATCATCATCATCATCTGATCCACTATTTCAATCCTTGATACACAGAGGCCTGAAGCCAAAAAACAACCCAACCCAACCCAACTTACACAGAGGCCTGAAGCTGAGCCAAAGCCTGAGTTACCTGGACCTCTCAAAGTGTTCCCTCGATGCCCACGGCATCACCTCCCTATCAGCTGCACTGGAGGTAGGACTGTTTGTATGCATGCATGCATGCATGTATGTATGTATGTATGTATGTATGTATATATGTTCTAGTACATTGCCCGTGTGGCCGAGGCCACCCCGCCACACCACCCACCCAGGTTCTGGGTCCTGTTTCTGGCCTGGGTTACATAACGTGCATCGCCCTTGAACATACACCCTCCCCCCCCCCCCCCCCCCCCCCCCCCCCCCCCCCCCTTACTCACATGCACACAGTCAAGATATGTCCCCCTTTGCAAAATATCTATCACATGCCCACTTCCTTTCCTTACTAAAAATATAAATACTAAATATATCCTTCCACCCCCCACCCCCAGCCCCCAGGACCTGGGTAACATATCGGGTTACGTCCTTGTATGTACCCCTAGATGTAACACACACAAACCATTCCAACTCAACCCTAACCAGACCCACAGCCTCCACACATTTCTGAATCCCTCCTTGCCCCTCACTCCACCCCATGTACACACTTTCTCTTTCTTCCCCCTCCCCTCGCCCCAAGCATCCCCACTCATGGTGGGTCAACCTCCAGCTGTTGCTTTGACCCGGAAGTTCCAGCCAGTCTTCTATCGCAAAATGCTAAGCAACCGATGTATCAATGCTTGAAACAATGAAAAGAGATTGGATGAGGGGTGCAAGGGCCATATCGCGATTATATGGTAGAAATCTACGGCTTCCGTCCGATCAACACCTGCTGAATCAAAAATCGCAGCGCCGTGCTTAACGATCATCGATACAATGAAAAGAGATTGCATAGATAGGATTGCATAGATAGAAGCGGTCCAAGTGTGAGAAATGGGAAGGAAATGGCTGCTCGCATCCACTGGCTGCCAACCGTGACACAATTGATGCACAGGCATGGTGAAAGTGCGCATGCGTGAAGTGAATGGTGGCAACGCTCGCAGGCGGAAGAGCGTTGAGGATAGAATGGGCGCCTGACGAGATGAGAACTCAGAATGTATTTTGAGAATTCGAAAGCCCCTGGCTCTTCATGCGAGAGTCTGGGTGAGGAACAGGGGAGGGAGGTATGGATGCCTAGGCACAAAGATCTCTGGTGAGAAAGAATTGCGCATGATTGGGGAAAGAGATTTGAAGTTCCGGGGTTGCGAGAAAGTTGCGAGTATCTATTTCCATTCCCAGCTCGTCCAGGCTGACCTACAGCATTTGCCAAACGCCGTCTCTGATTTGCATCGCTCCTATGCTCTTCGGCATGTAGAGCTCGCCTTTCGCTGCGAAGAGCTCGCTGGCTGGCTGTATTCGTCGCCCGTCTGCCTACGTCTTGTTGATTGTGCGCATTCATGGCATCGAGGAGCAGAAGATTATAGACAATTTTTCTGAGCGCCATTCTTGGTTTTGACGCTCAGATCGAATGCGGAAGATGATTTATCGCTTCGCATTCACCTGCTCTGTCATTTTCAAAATCTCGGTAGGGAGTTGGATGGGTATTCGGCTCAGTCAAAAAGGCGGAAAGGGCGATGGCGCGCAGGTGTAATCTTGATGCGGAGGAGTGAAAGTTGCATCCTGAAAGCTGAACTGGGGATTTGAATTTTACGCACTCGGAGTCGACTCAGTCATGATAAGCTATTACTAACCCACGAATTCAGCCGATAGCCAGGGTGGGTTCGCTATGAGTCTCGGTAATTAAGCCAAAGCCAGCTAGCGTCGGAATGAAAAGTTCGCATGAAAAGTTCGCGAACTTTTCTCAGAAATCCGTGTATGTCTTTATATATATAGATGTATGTCCGTAATAGTACAGTAGCTCATGTGGCCTTAGCCACTTCCCTCCCCTCCCACCCAAACAAACTTGCCCCTTGCACACACACACACTCCTCCCTCTTTCTTTGCCCCTCCCTCTCTCCTCCCCCCAACCCCCACCCTGGTCACCCCTCCCTCTCTCCTTCATGCCTCCTCCCTCTTTTCTGTCTCCAACACCCCTCCCTTACTTCCCATTCACCCCCCCCCCACACCCACCCACCCCCCCTCACTCAGTCTCTCCTACCCCCCCCCCCCCCCCCCCTCTCTCTATCTGTCATCCTTCCCTCTCTCAGTCTCTCCTACCCCCCCCCCCCCCCCCCCCTCCTCACACACACACCACTTCCACAACACACACACGTCCCTGCTCCCCATCTCTCCCTCCTCCCCCTGCCCACCCCCAAGGCCCCAACCCCACAAAAACAAACACACTCATCAGTCTTTAACCAAGCAGATCCAATTCACCAAAGACTTGCGAACGATTGAATCCCGCGGAGAACACTGGCCTCGCGCAACCGCAAAGCGACTTGCCTGCAGCATCTTCTTTACTTGCGTTTGGGCCGGGAATCTGTCGGGTTGACCCCCAAAAGACCTCATCCAGCCAACTCTGCCTCGCCTTTGGTACAGCATAGTGCAGGACATTTACCCAATTATATGGTAGCAGATTGCAGAGATGGGATGAGAGATGCAAGGGCGGGAGCGCGCAGGGAGATGGAACGGCCATTGAGACATCAAGGAAGTCGACTAACTTGCGAGAAATACCAACCTGGCCTCCTGTCAGCTTCATGAAGTGCGGGGGCAAGACGTCAACGTTTGTTTGCTTCCTCCTATTACTCTGCAGTCCGGCAAGCCCAACTGGCCTGCTGGCTGGCAGAGTTTCGTGATGCACTGAAGATAGCTGAAAAAGCTGAAGGTAGCTGAAGATGCTCTGAAGATAGGACTAGTGATGAGGTGATACATGACCCAAGCTGACTGACATGGCTCGAACAAATCCAGGAGGGGGGAAGCTACCCTCCAGTGAGCTAGCATCCACAAGCCAGATCTCCTGAACCCTAAAACCTAAAACCTAAAACCTATATCCTAAAACCCTTAACCTGAAACCCCTAAACCCTAAACCCTAAATCGGAGGAGGATCTGGCTTGTGGATGCTAGCTCACTGGAGGGTAGCTTCCCCCTACCACAAATCCAAGGCCACATGATGAGCATACCACTCAAAAGCCCGGAATGCCCACTACACGTTTCAAAGTGGAACCGAGCCCAGATTAGCAAAAACAAAAGGTTGCCAGGCCAGGGAATGTTTGTGATTCTGAAAACCACACCGTACTCAAACCGTACTCTAATAAAACCGTACCGTATCTATACCGTATCCGTATCCGTATCAGTTTGCATGAAACCTGAATATTAGACCCTTGCTGACTGGTATGTCTCAAATAAATCCAATTGATACTGCAGAGCTAAGAATATGTTGCAACAATAATGACTACAACAACAAAAAAGTAGGCTTGGTAGAGGCTAATTGCGGACCAAATTAGCCCTAATAGGTCTAATACAGGCTAATAGCTACATTGGCCCTATTAGCTGTAAACTAATTTAGCCGAACAAAATAAAAGCAATCAACGACAACAACAACAATCAAAGATCAACAGCAACAACAACAACAACAACAACAACAACAACATCAACAACAACAACAACAACAACAACAACAACAACAACAACAGCAACAACAATGAAAACTGTGCAGGGCAACGATAAAGATTCTTGCCATCTCAATTGTCTCATCCTCTCCCAAAACGGCCTCAACGATGATTCTGTTAAGCTACTAGTGCAGGTAAGGTTGAATGGATGGATCATGATTTGGACATTTTGTGTGTGTGTGTGTGTGTGTGTGTGTGTGTGTGTGTGTGTGGGGGGGGGGGGGGGGGGGGGGGGGGGGGGGTACTTTTATAAACTGCATAAAGATAATAAACTGCATAAAGATAATAAACTGCATAAAGATAATAAACTGCATAAAGATAATAAACTGCATAAAGATAATAAACTGCATAAAGATAATAAACTGCATAAAGATAATAAACTGCATAAAGATAATAAACTGCATAAAGATAATAAACTACATAAAGATAATAAACTGTATAAAGATAATGATCTGTATAAAGATAATAAACTGCATAAAGCAGGCATAAAGATAATAGACTGTATGAACCCGAGCTACTAGTGCGGGTAAGGTTGGATGGATGATGGCTTGTACATGTGTTTGTGTTTGTTTGTGGGTTGGTGTTTAAACTGTATAAACCTAAGCTACTACTGTGGTTAAGGTTGGATGGATGATGACTTGTACATGTGTTTGTGTTTGTGCTTGTTTGTGGGATGGTGTTTAAACCGGACAGACCTAATCTTCTACTGCTTGTAAGGTTGGATGGATGATGTTTTGGACATGTGTTTTTGTTTGTGTTTGTTTGTGGGTTGGTGTTTAAACCGTATAGACCTAAGCTTCTACTGCTTGTAAGGGTTGGATAGATGATGACAAGGACATATTTTAGTGTTGGTATATAAACCTGTTTACAACTGTGTAAAACTGTATAAAACTGTTTACAACTGTGTAAACCCGTATAAAACTGTTTTCAACTGTGTAAAAATGTCAAAAACTGTATACACCTGTGTAAACTGTCTACAGCTGTATACACCTGTGTAAACTGCCTACAGCTGTATACACCTGTGTAAACTGCCTACAGCTGTATACACCTGTGTAAACTGCCTACAGCTGTATACACCTGTGTAAACTGCCTACAGCTGTATACACCTGTGTAAACTGCCTACAGCTGTATACACCTGTGTAAACTGCCTACAGCTGTATACACCTGTGTAAACTGCCTACAGCTGTATACACCTGTGTAAACTGCCTGCAGCTGTATACACCTGTGTGAACTGTATGAACCTAAGCTGGAATTGTTGTTGAGGTTCGCGTGCGCAAGACTCACCATCTTGCATTATGCGCATCGGATTGGGGGGGGGGGGGGGGGATGTCTGTATGTGTAGGGAAAGGCAATATGATATCATATGATGCTGGCAGTCTGAATAGGCTAAAGTTACCATGTATATACAATATCATGTGATGCAATTTGTATGATATCATATGGTGCCCACAGTTTGACAATGCTAAAGTTACCATGTATATACAATATCATGTGATGCAATTTGTATGATATCATATGGTGCCCACAGTTTGACAATGCTAAAGTTACCATGTATATACAATATCATGTGATGCAATTTGTATGATATCATATGGTGCCCACAGTTTGACAATGCTAAAGTTACCATGTATATACAATATCATGTGATGCAATTTGTATGATATCATATGGTGCCCACAGTTTGACAATGCTAAAGTTACCATGTATATACAATATCATGTGATGCAATTTGTATGATATCATATGGTGCCCACAGTTTGACAATGCTAAAGTTACCATGTATATACTACATCATATGATTCACTTTGTTTGATAACATATGATAGCATACTGGCCTTTTAAAAACATCAGATGATATTCCAGTCCCTAGGCATGTAGCAGTCCAGGGGTAGGCTAAATAGGCTAGGGGGACCTGCCCATTCATGCACAATCAAATGTTGGTGAGGAGCATCAGCTCAAGGTCCATCATGTTACATTATGGGCATTGGTTTTGGGGGGGGAGGACGTCTATGTTACAGTCCAGGGGTATCCAAAAAGGCTAGAGGGACCTGCCCAATCATGCACAATCAACTGTTGGTGAGTAGCATCAGCTCAAGGTCCATCATGTTACATTATGGGCATTGGTTTTGGGGGGGGAGGGGGGGTATGTCTGTATGTTACAGTCCAGGGGTATCCAGAAAGGCTAGAGGGACCTGCCCAAACATGCACAATCAAATGTTGGTGAGGAGCATCAGCTCAAGGTCCATCATGTTACATTATGGGCATTGGTTTTGGGGGGGGAGGACGTCTATGTTACAGTCCAGGGGTATCCAGAAAGGCTAGAGGGACCTGCCCAACCGTGCACAATCAACTGTTGGTGAGTAGCATCAGCTCAAGGTCCATCATGTTACATTATGGGCATTGGTTTTTTTTGGGGGGGGGGGGGGGGTATGTCTGTATGTTACAGTCCAGGGGTAT
>CM039465.1:5715965-5768465 GCA_022414725.1 Microglena sp. YARC | reverse complement strand
CTACATTATCAAATATAATTTAAAATGTCATCTAACACCAACTCATGTCAAGAACATTTAAATGTGTCATCAAACACCAACAACTGTCAACACACACACCACCACCACATTGTCAAACACAATTGTAAATGTTATCTAACACCAATACATGCCAGGTACATTGAAACGTGTCATCAAACACCGATGACTGTCAACGCGCACCACTTCATCAAATACATGTTTAAATGTTATTTAACACCAACACATGGCACATATATTTAAATGTGTCATCAAACGCCAACATGTGTCAACACACACAAACCACCACCAAATTATCAAATACATTTTAAACTTTATCTAACACCAACACATGTCAAATATATTCAAATGTGTCATCAAACACCAACAAATGTCAACACACACAAACCACCACCAAATTATCAAACACATTTTAAAATGTATCGAACACCAACACATGTCAGGTTTATGAAGGAGCTCATCTTTGATGACAACACCGTACGTTATGGATCTGGCTTCACGGCATTTGTGTTTCTGTTTGAGGGTGGGTGGGTGGGTAGGGGGGGGGGGGGGGGGGTCTTTCTGTCAACGCACACACACTCACCACCACCAAAGAATCAAATGCAGTTTAAAATGTTATCTAACACCAACACGTTTTAAAAATGTATCTAACACCAACACTTGTCAGGTTTATGAAGGAGCTCATCTTTGATGACAACACCGTACGTTATGGATCTGGCTTCACGGCATTTGTGTTTTTGTTTGAGGGTGGGTAGGGGGGTAGGGGGGGGGGGGGGGGGGGGTCTTTCTGTCAACACACACACTCACCACCACCACAGAATCAAATGCAATTTAAAATGTTATCTAACACCAACACGTTTTAAAAATGTATCTAACACCAACACTTGTCAGGTTTATGAAGGAGCTCATCTTTGATGGCAACCTTGTACGCAATGGATCAGGCTTCAAAGCATTTGTCGACATCGGATTTATGGAGACTCTGCAGGCTAGAGGTGAGTGGCAAGTTTCTCACCTTTTCCATGTATCTTCTAGGCAGCTCTCTGAGCCAGCCACTGCTACATCCTCTCTCACCTTTTCTATGTAGCTTCTAGGCAGCTCCCTGAGCCAGCCACCGTGCTACATCCTCTCTCACCTTTTCTATGTAGCTTCTAGGCAGCTCCCTGAGCCAGCCACTGTGCTACATCCTCTCTCACCATTTCTATGTAGCTTCTAGGCAGCTTCCTGAGCCAGCCACTGTGCTACATCCTCTCTCACCTTTTCTATGTAGCTTCTAGGCAGCTCCCTGAGCCAGCCACTGTGCTACATCCTCTCTCACCTTTTCTATGTAGCTTCTAGGTAGCTCCCTGAGCCAGCCACTGTGCTACATCCTCTCTCACCTTTTCTATGTAACTTCTAGGCAGCTCCCTGAGCCAGCCACTGTGCTACATCCTCTCTCACCTTTTCTATGCAGCTTCTAGGCAGCTTCCTGAGCCAGCCACTGTGCTACATCCCCTCTCACCTTTTCTTTTTAGCTTCTAGGTAGCTTCCTGAGCCAGCCACTGTGCGACATCCTGTCTCACCTTTGCTTTTTAGCTTCTAGGCAGCTCCCTGAGCCAGCCACTGTGCGACATCCTCTCTCACCTTTTCTTTTTAGCTTCTAGGCAGCTCCCTGAGCCAGCCACTGTGCTACATCCTTTGAATGGATAGATGAGTGGATGGATGGGTGGATAGATGGATGGATGAGTGGATGGATGATTTAATGGATGAGTGGATGGATGGGTGGATAGATGGATGCATGGATGGATAAGTGGATGGATGGATGATTGGGTGGATGGATGAGTGGGTGGATAGATGGATGCATGGATGGATAAGTGGATGGATGGATGAGTGGATGGATGGGTAAATGGATGAATGATTTAATGGATGAGTGGATGGATGGGTGGATAGATGGATGAATGCATGGATGAGTGAGTGGATGGATGGATGAGTGGATGGATGGATGAATGGATGGATGATTTAATGGATGAGTGGATGGATGGATGGGTAATTGAATGGATGAGTGGATGGATAGATGAATGGATGGATGGATGGATGAATGATTGAATGGATGGATGGATGGATAGATGAATGATTGAATGGATGGATAGATGAATGGATGGATGGATGAATGAATGGATGGGTGAATGGACGGATAGAAAGCTGATGAGGTTTGTGTTCATACTCAACTACCCTACAAATACCAAACAACTGACACGTAATTACCATGAATGTACATGTAATTACCATACATTTTCATGTACTTTCCAGTTAATTAGTGTTCTGTTGCTTTTTAGGCCATGGAAAGAAGGTGTCAACACTGCATAGCCTGAGCTTGCGGGACTGTGTCAAGGAGATGACAGGATCTATCATTCAGGTAAGGAAAATACAGTGTATTTTATATCTAGATCTATGTAGATGCACTTATTTTCTACATATATTATATATGTAGATTCCGGTTGATAGATAGATGGATAGATGGATGGATGGATGGATGAAGGGATAGATAGACAAATAGATAGATGGAAGGGTGGATGGAGGGAGGAAGGAAGGAAGGAAGGGAGAGAGAGAGAGAGAGAGAGAGAGAGAGAGAGAGAGAGAGAGAGAGAGAGAGAGAGAGAGAGAGAGAGATTTCACTTGTGCAAAGGTGGTATGATATCACAGTCAGATGAAGTGGCGAGTGCCCCAAACTGGGAGTACAGCTAGAGGGAACCCATAGCTTGGGCATAGGGGGAAAGATGGAATCGAAATTCGTCGTGACGTCAATATCAATCATCATATATGTTTGCATCAATGGTAAAAACATCACCCGATAGGCTGAAGACAGGAACTTTAATTGAGAATACATTCGACAAGACTATAACAACTTCTACCCCTCCAAAGGGACCCATGGCATGCCCATAACCATAATCATACCCATAAACATTATCAGAATTCATAATCACAAACATAATCATAAACATGATCATAATCATAAACATTATCAGAATTCATAAACATAATCATAAACATAATCATAATCATGAACATAATCATAAACATGATCATAATCATAAACATTATCATGAAGAAAATCATAATCATAATCAGAATTCATAATCATAAACATAAACATAATCATTATCATAAACATAATCATAAATATGAACATAATCATAACCATACCCATAAGCATAAGCATAAGCATAGGCATAAGCATATCCATAACTATAACCATAAGCATAACTGCATAAGCATAACCATAATCATAAGAATAATCATTAGCATCCGCACAAGCATAACCATAAGCATAACCGTAACCATACGCCTACCCTCAACCCTTACACTAACTCTGTTCCACAGGAATCCCATTTCGAGCAGACGCTTAGCGCGCTTTCCTTGCTGCTGCAATCATCACAGATCAAGAATCTAGACCTTGCAGGCACTGAAGCGGTGAGTGCACCAGGGTACTACATTTGTTATGTCAGTGTTTATGTCAGTATGTATGTCAGTATGTATGTCAGTATTTATGTCAGTGTTTATGTCCGTATTTATGTCAATAGTTTTTTAACTCAATGATCACTGTAGCACGAACCAGGGCCCTCGTCGGTAAAACGATTTTTTGGGGTTCAGATCATCAGTGCTTTTTCTTTTGAAGCCCTTCCTATCATGGTTGGGCAAGTCCCTTTAGCCTATTTAGCCTACCCCTGGACTGTAACATACATACATACAGTTGCTTATCAGTGTTTATGTCAGTATTTATGTCAGTGTTCATGTAATCACAGATCAAGAATCTAGACCTTGCAGGCACTGAAGCGGTGAGTGCACCAGGGTGCTACATTTGTTATGTCAGTGTTTGTGTCAGTGTTTTTGTCAGTGTTAATGCCAGTATTTGTGTCAGTATTTATGCCAGTATTTATGTCAGTATTTATTTCATCACAGATCAAGAATCTAAACCTTGCAGGCACTCAAGCGGTGAGTGCACACAATGATAAGATAATTGTTTTTCGGCGGAGCCCCTCCCTTCTTGGGGGCAGGGGCCCCCAGGCTCACCCCGTTGTCCGTTTGTTTGTTTGTGCGACCGCCCCCCCAAGACGAAGCTTGGCACATAAGTAGGGATCGGCAATATGATATCATATGATATCATGTCATCATATGATATCATATGATGCCGGCGGTCTGACTAGGTAACTTTGGCCTATGGTGTCATATCATATGACATTAAATCATATGATCTATGTATGATATCGTATGATATCATACTCGTCTTTAGTCAACATAATATGATTTGCCGGTCCCTACACACAAGCCAACATTCTTGTAAGTAACTAGTTATAATAAAAAAATAATTAACATTCTTGTAAGTAACTAGTGCTAATATACAAATACTAAACATTTTTGTAAGTAATAAAATAATAAACATTCTTGTAAGTAACTAGTGCTAATAAAAAAACATTCTTGTAAGTAACTAGTGCTAATAAAAAAACATTATTGTAAGTAATAAAATAATAAACATTATTGTAAGTAACTAGTGCTAATAATAAAATAATAAACATTTTTGTAAGTAACAAAATAATAAACATTATTGTAAGTAATAAAATAATAAACATTATTGTAAGTAAGTAATGCTAAAATGCTGAAATGCTAAAATAATCTAATAGTACATTAATAAACATTATTGCAAGTAACTAATGCTCATCCGGCTGCTCAATTCTGTTGCCAAAACTCTCCGCCAATTTTCCGCGTCGCTTGCACACCACACCACACCACACCCCTTTTCCTCACCTCACCACACCACACCACACCCCTTTTCCTCACCTCGCCACACTGCACCACACCACACCACACCACACCACACCACACACCCTTTTCCTCACCTCACCACACCACACCACACCACACCCCTTTTACTCACCTCGCCACACCACACCACACCTCACCACACCCCTTTTCCTCACCTCGCCACACTACACTACACCACACCACACCACACCACACCACACCACACCACACCACACCACACCCCTTTTCCTCACCTCAAAACCCCACACCACCCCTGTCCCATGACCTCTTTGTTGCAAGGAGATTGCACGGACCTTCACAAACATGCACTTTCTCCTCCCACCCCCACCTCACCACCCCACACCACCCCTGTCCCATGACCTCTTTATTGCAGGGAGATTGCACGGATACCCACAAACACACACTTTCCCCACCCACCCACCCACTCACCCACACCACCCCACACCCTTCTCCTCACCCCTGAACCGTAACCTCTTTGTTGCAAGGAGATTGCACAGACCTCCACAAACCCACACTTTATCCTCCCACTTACCAACCCACACCACACCACACCACTCCCCTTTTCCTCACCCCACCCCACACCACACCACACCACACCACACCACACCACTTTTCCTCACCCCACCCCACACCGCCCCACCCCACACCACACCCCTTTTCATCTCCCTCTTTGCTGCAGGGAGATTGCACGGACCTCCACAAAACACGCGCTTTCCCCTCCCACCCACCCACCTGCCTACCCCACCCCACATACTTCTCCGCACCCCTGACCCATAATCCCTTCATCGCAGGGAGATTCCACGGACCTCCATACACACACTTTCTCCTCCCACCCATCCACCCACCCACCCCTTCACCCACCCCACCCCATATACTTCTCCGCACCTCTGACCCATAATCCCTTCATTGCAGGGAGATTGCACGGACACCCACATCCAGCAAATGATGAGTTTCATGAAGGGGCGGCAATCCTCAAGCTCTGTCTCTGCAAAACACAACCAGAGGTGACCGGCCCAGGTTCATGCGCAGGTGGCGTGGGCCGAAGGCCTTGGTCGACGTCAAACCCTAGCTCTGTCTCTGCAAAACACAACCAGAGGTGACCGGCCCAGGTTCATGCGCAGGTGGCGTGGGCCGAAGGCCTTGGTCAATGCTGAACCCTTAGGTATAATCGGCACCTCCCCCACGTCCAGTAGTATGGGTGTCGTACCGAGATTGAGCATTATTTAGGGTTGTTAAACACCCCTAGCTGTCTTAATCTTCATGATCTATGGCATCTAGGGGTCTTGACAGGCTGGCGACACCGGGGTCTTGACAGGCGGACATACGTTTCCTCTCCCACATGCACCATACTTTTCCTCCCCCTCATTCAGCCTATGACACATGCCTTGAATGGCCGGCACTCCTTTGTCTCACTCACTTCAAGACACAAACTCACCTAGCTGTATGTCCTAGTTCTTCAGAATCTATGGCAGCTAGGGGTCTTGATAGGCTGGTGACTCCGGGGTGATATGCGAATACATTTCCTCCCTCCATCCAGAATCTGATACCTGCCCTGAAGGGGGGGAAGGGGGGGGGGGGCTCCCCCGGGGGCTCCTCAGGCTGCTTACCTCAAAAACACAAGCTCCCCTAGCTGTCTAATTCTTCAGGATCTATGGCATTTAGGGGTCCTGACAAGCGGACACACATTTCCTCCCCATCATCCAGCATATGACCCTTGTCTTGAATGCTCCTCAGGCTTCTTACCTTAAAAACACAAATCCCCATAGCTGTCTAATTCTCCAGGATCTATGGCATCTGGGGGGGTTCACAGGCTGGTGACGCGCGGATATACATTTACTCCCCCTTATCCACCGTATGAATATATGATAGGCGCCTTGGCCTTGACTTGACTTGACTTGACTTGACTTGACTTGATAAGGTGGGGGGTGGGATGGGGTGGGGCTCCTCAGGCTCCTCACCTTTGAGACCCAAACTCCCCAAAAGGTGGCGAATCTCGAGGTGTCTCGAGGTGGGGTCAAGGTGGGCCGAGGGGTTTTCCTAGACCCTAAATTTGCAGTAGGGTTGCTACCTTTTTGGCTGAGCTCTTCCTCCTGGGAGGCGGGAGCCCCTAGATTCACCCCTTTGTTTGTTTGTCCGACCGTCCGACCGTCCGCGTCCAAAAAATTTGAGCCTGACACATCAGCTAACTTTCTCATAACTAACTGGCTTCGGGCAGCTCCAGTCCGTTGCCACCTGTCGTTCCGTTGCTAGCACACGCCGCCAATTTTCTGCGTTGCTTGTGATGCTGCATAGGACTTGTTGAAACACGGGTGGTCATCATGACTACAAAACGTGATAGCTTGAGTTTGCTGGCAACTGCCAGCTTGCTCACTTAACCCACACTTACAAAATCCTGGCAAAAACGGGGTCGCAGGTAACGATTGCTATAGGTAGCGGGGGAAGCAGTCCAAGACGCTACTCTGTTCTTAAGGCGCTACTCACCATTTTGGACATGACTTGCGACTTGTTTGATCTCGAGGTTTTCGCGACTTTTCAAGCGACACACTTGATTCTGAATCCTGGAAACCTCAGTTGCTTGTATGCCTTGCCTTGCTTAACCGACGGGGGCCCTGAGTTCGTGCTACAGTGATAATTTAATTATATATAATATAATTAAATCATTGCTCAGATGGGATGATAATTTAATAGTGCGATTATTATCGCGTTTTTGTATAAATAAGAATTCTTGGATTTGAATTGTTATGATTTTGTGATTACATGTCCTGGTACGTATGATACTGCCGAAGACGGCGAGCAGACACAATGGCTGGAGCCATGTAAACAAATTCAAGTTGAAGTAGCCGGAGCATGTCTGCTCATTTCGTGGGACCGAAGCTGACCCTCCCCGACATTAACCCATTACATTTTCCATTACATTACATGTTAAAGTCAAACAACCCAGACCACCCACCGCACCAATCTCCCATATTGGGAACCCCAAATCGACTCCAACTGCCAAATACACTCCATCAACATTTACCTGGGGTACAAAGCTCTTGATCTTGACGAAATCCTAGACTTTTCTGTAAAATTAGACACTCATGTGCGCAACTATACGTGCCAACAATGGACCCTAGAAGGGCACTATGACAGTCTCACTGGTAACTATTCTAGCAATGTTATTAATTTCTACCTTTCTTCCAACAAATCTCACCTTGGCCTCCTTACTAAGCACACCAACCCAAGATACATTCCCACCATATTAGCCCCCACACAGAAATTGCAGGGACTTCACTGACCTACTCTGAAGGTATCATGCTGGGCAGCTCACAGATGCAGATCCTACAACGCATCCCTACCAACTGCTCTTGCTTCCTCCTACATTATCACTCTGGATATGGACATGCTAAGGCCATTAAGCAACTGGACGGTGAGTGGTGGGATATGAACTCTGAAGGCCCCTATTCCCTGAAGCCTCCTGACTGGCAACATCTTCAAGGGCACATTTACACCCTTACAGACACATCTGGACTACCCTGCCCTCAACTTTTCCAGCCTGAAATTTACTATGAACCAAACAACCCAACTCAAACTATCATTATAGACCTACCTACCACTCTTACTCACAATGCTACCGACTCCTCAGACCAGATAGTTCTTACAGACCAGATGGATCTTACAGACTCCTCACAACTTCAACAACTTCTCTCAGACCTTCCACACCCTACAGATCACATTCACCCTGCAGATCCTACAGAGCCCCCAGCTCCTACAGAAACTGTAGACCTTGTCTCTGATGATGAGGAGCCTCCCAAATCTAAGAAACCTAAAAGAACCTCTACCCGTTGCAACCCCACTTCCCTCCACTCAAACTCTACACATAAATCACCGACCACCAAAAAACACCCAGGGATACAACTCAACCTCCCAAGACTAACCTTCCTATCCCTACTAGACCTGCCATACCCGACAGCAACAAGATGCGCCAGAGCAGGATCTTTGGAGCAGAACCTCCTACCAAGAAACCTACTCCCCCAGACTCACCACAAAAACCCTTCCAACGAAAAGAATTAAAATAACCCACACTACCTCATATCCTGTTCAACAGCAGCAAACTGCACTCTATCTCACTAACATTATCACTTCCAACTGCAGAGGCATCTTCTCATCCTGGAAAACACTCTACGACCATATTCGAACTAATGAGCCAGACATTGCTATTCTCACCGAAACAAAACTCACCTCTAACAACACAGGTATAATTAATATGATCAAACAAGACCTATCTGACTACCACTTTCATCACAGCAGCAAAACCATTAAGCAAGCTACCAATGCAGACAACATTGTAACCCGCTCAGCTGGAGTTATCACACTTATAAAAAAGACTCTTTACTACACATCCAATTAAACATGAAGTCCCCACTGACATAGCTGGTCATCTCACTCATCAAACTATTAACAACACTACCCACATTTTAGGCGTCTACATGCCCTGCAATGACCCTGCCAAAAGAGCCCGAATTTATGAACACATTCACTACATTATATCCCAAAACCCTCTCATCACTATATTGCAGGGGGAGACTGGAATGCAGCCTACTACCTTACTGATAGAAGCAACACTATCAAGCACCTGGAGGACCAGCCCCACTATCAACACCTTAATAAATATCCAATTCACATTCAACCGTCACCACGTCCCACACTTACTCAGACAACACTTCCTATAGTAGCAGGATAGATGACATCATTCTCATCAACCCCCAACTGCAACCACGGTGACAGAAACTGCACACCAAATGGGAGACACACTGGACCACTTGACCCTGGAACAACACATTACCTCCTCTCTCTTTCCCCTCCTAACCTTGACATACCACCTCACAATCCAACACCTCAACTGCAGCTTCCTCTCAAGCAACAAGACATGGCCAAAGCTAAAGAAGCCATCTCTAATCAATTTCTCCATCAATTCCAGCACAGCCACATTAACATAGATAAAGCCTGGACTGTAGCACAAACTTTACTGGGAGAAGATAAAACATCTGCACACATTCAATCTATTAGACAAGAACTCAAAGCCACCATACCAGAAGACCTTAACAGCATGACAAATCATCTCATGGTCACTCTTCACTAAGCTCTCTCCATCATGACTGACACCTGCCCTACCAAGCCTAGTACACCAGGCACCTTCCTGCCAAGACAAACTGCCAAAACCTACAGAAGACTTAACTACCATATTAAACACATTAAAGCACTCCGAACAGCTTCCAACCACCTTGACCAACAACAATACATGGAACTTAGAAGCACACCTCACACGGCAGGCACATACTCACCTACCACTAAAATTAAAATACAACAGCACTTTCAAAATTTACTCCTCTCTGACTATTGTCTCTCCTTAACTGCTGATATTAAACAAAGTATTACATAATTACGTCACATGCAGGTTGCACTCAAAGAGGAGAGAGCAAACCGCCTCCATTAAGAAATTCCGACGCCGCCTCAGTACACAAGCACGACAAACTCACAGGTATATTTTCTCTCCTGAAAATCACACACACACACCCACTGCTCTACTGGACGCATCCACACACACACTCAGCACTAGCACCCAGGGTCTCCTGGAAGTTATGACTAAACATATGGGAAAACTCATGTCACCTCCCACTCCACCCATCTCAGATGACTATACACGACACGCCACCCCCCCTCCATGGGAATACACACAGACAAATACCACTTGGAAACTCCAGCCAACTCCATACAAAACACTGCCTCTCCCCACACCTTTCTCTCCTCCTCAACCACCTATGCTGACTGTATTAGGAAACTCTCTACCAACAAAGCCACTGGCCCAGACGGCATACCTAATGAATTACTTATGTGCCTCCCACAGGAAATGCACCTCATCATACACAAACTCATGCAGCTAGTATGGATCCTGGAGAAACACCAGACTGCTGGAAAACCTCACACACAGTCATGCTCTACAAAAAAATCAGATCCTTGCTTACCTCAAAACTACAGGCCAATAGGCCTTAACAATGCTGTAGCCAAACTCTGGACCTCCCTTGTTACTAACACTATTACTACCTACTCTGAAACCAACCACATTCTTAGCGCCTGCCAAGAAGGTTTCAGAAAAGACAAAAGTACCTATAGACAACTCTTGAACCTACTCCACAACATTGAGGACGCTGCCCTCTTCCACCAGGACCTCTATGCTGCCTACTTCGACTTTAGCTCTGCTTTTAACATGATTGATCACCAAAAACTTCTCTGCATCATGCACAGCTTGGGTTACACCCACGACACTTTAGACACTATTAAAGGAATCTACACAAACTCTACTACACATATTCTCCTTAACAATACACCTGGCTCCCCCATCCCCATCACTAGGGGCACCATCCAGGGGGATACTCTCTCCCCCCTACTCTTCATTATCTTTCTAGAACCCCTACACAGATGGCTCCGTTCTGGGGGACGAGGATACAGAGCAGCATCCCTACCCTCCAAAACAGCAAATGAACACCACACCAGCAGCTTGGGGTATGCTGACGACACTGCTGTCCTAACCGGCAGCTCAGAGGACCTTCGCATCCAATGTGGTAAAGTTCAAACTTTTAGCATCTGGTCGGGCATTCCTCTTAACGCCACCAAATGTGTGGTCAGTGGCATACTCCACAAATCACACCCCTCTCAACCTACTCACAACAACACTCTCAAACAAAGGCTAGATAAAATTCCACTAGGAAACTCCTATGCTACCTACCAGCCGCCTGACCAAGCCTACAAATACTTGGGGGTTCACATCTCACTTACCTTAGAAAATTCAACTCCACTCTACTATTGAAACCATTCACAATAAAGGGCTGAGTATCCTCACCAAAGCTAAAAACAGGGCAACCCCCACCCAATGCTTACGAATAATTTCACAATGTGTCAGAGCAGCTATTAAATACCCCACGATAGTAGCTCCCTTCTCACTAACCGACATTCACGTCATTGACAGAGCAGTATTAAAAACAGTTAAACTCTGTTGCTCCCTTCCCAGATCTTTTCCGACAAGAGCACTCCACCTCCCTAAAACAGAGGCAGGACTAGGGGTGCCCTCCCTACTCACTGAATACACCCAGATTACTGCAACAGCCCTCACCCAGTCCATGAACGACCAAGGTCACCTGGGAATCCTCACTAGAGCTCTCCTTAATAAATCAACTTCCACCATGACCACTCTAGATCCTCTCTCTCTATCCCGCAAGCAACTTAAGTATATGTCCCTAGCCCGCCAGCTGGAAATTATTAAAAAATCTGAAAATAACAATTTCTTGGAATGACACAGAACTTCTTGACAAACTTAACATACACTCTCTTCCTCTCCCTCCACAGGCAATCCCTGTATCACTCATGACTCCATTCCATGACCTGGCCATCTTTTCATACCATGACCTGGTCACCCCCATGGGAACTCACCTTGTCAGCACTACAGATCTCTCTCTTATCACCTTACACAAAGTTACTAAACACCACAAACGGTCCCTGAACCGCCTCACCGCTCACCTCTCCTCCCTCCAAACTGTCGCCTCCCCAATACACTCTGACCCACTTCCCCTCTTACACCGACAACTTGCGCCCGGTTACGCAATTGCGCAGAACACAACCGATAACGTTAAATCTCCTGCTTCTATTGAACCCTCCACCCCACCCACCCAGCGTTACCAACCTCACGCCACTGTTACTGACGCAGACTACGAGGCGGATTCCATTGGGGACCTGGAAGGAAACCAATGGTGGGCGTGGCCCACGCAGACCGAAGGCAGTCACGCGCACCAAGCATGGGGCTGCCCCAGCAGTGATGCCACCTGGGCAGCACGCCACTACTTGTGCAAATCCTGGATCCGTCACTCCTCCACCTCTAAATTTTACCGTGCATATAGAATAACTCCCACCTCACACCCTGACAGGATCCGCGAGGCCATGACATCCCCCGACAGCAGCGCACCTGCACCACCGGCGCGCCTGCTCCACCTTACCTACGGATCCCAATACAAAGCCCTGCACATCACGAGCTGGCGGGGCAAGCGCTCCTACAACGACGACAAACTAGTCACTTCCACTGTTGTCCACGTTCAATGGGCCCCAACCATCATGCACAACGAACATATCAACTCCTACACACACATGGGATACAGCATCCACCACAGCACATCTCTTACCTCCACTACCTCCACCATACATTGGAAACCCAATCTCACCATGCGTCTCACCTTGTTGAACTTTTGGGACAACCAGCATACGACCAATTAACCCACACTTTTAAAACTACTCCCCCATTAACCACACACCTCAACCCTAGGAAGGACACCCACCTTACTAACCTTCAACAACAAGGCCAATGGGCCACCTCCCCAGGATTTAATGCTGACAACCACAACCTTGTTCACAAACTTCTGAAAATTGACACACACGACAGGCACCCAGACTGGGACATTCAACCACCCTCAGCCTACATTATACAAACAGGCATTCTCACCACTCTGGATGACCAATCCACACACACACACACCAACGTTTCATATCTTTATAACCCCACTGGTCACTGTCTTGGCACATTCCCAACGACAGACTAACCTCTCTCAAACAAAACTATGACCACTTCAAAAATCACCACCCTACCAAATGAAACCAACTGACCCAAGGAGGAACATACCACACTGACTTAGCTGCCCTCTTCACCAGATACAGAGCTGCTCCTGCTGCTACCAACACTCTTTCTCCTTTTCTCTACCAAGCAGCAGCTGCTCTGGGCATTACTCACCATCGTACTTCTAACCCCCTTAGCTACGACCAAAGCCTCACCAGCTTCTCTTCTACCAGCCCTGCTGATCAGCTCTTTGGCTCCAACCAAGACCCCTTTCTTACCATCTGGACTGGGGCTCACTGGTGGACATTCCTAACTCCACGACACAAGCACACCAAGCTCTAAGGTGGGCCCTAGCCAGTGCTGACCATGCTGAAAATACTCTCAGCCCTACCTGCACCCTGATGCTCCTCCCTGACGACCTTGCTGCCCCTTACAAAACCCTCCTCCACCACTCCTGGATTCACTATATTGACTCCAGACCGCAGTCTGAATTTTATACTACCTCTGAAATTTGGCTTGGCAGCAAATATCACACTCCACCCTCCACCCACAAACTACACCTCATCCTTATATGCAACCCCCACAGCCAAGATACCTATTTTCCTAAACTCCCAGATTTTATTGACCAATGGACATACTACATGCAAAGCCTCTCCTCATCCTGGGAGCCCTCTACTATCACTCCACCTCCCACTCTTACCTTCTCTGACATTGTCATTACTTACCCCGGAAACTCAAATCTCTTGCCAAAAATCCTTGGCAAACTCCACTCCACCAACACCCTCCTCCCTCTCTTCTTACCACAACTCACCCTTGTCTTCACCTAGCTACCCCCTTCTCAGGCCTCCAGGTCTACACAGATGGTAGCCTAATAAAAGGTAAACCAGGGCACCCTAGTAAAATAGGTGCTGCAGTATATGTCCCGGCTGCAGGACAAAGCTACACCATCAACCCTGGGGAATAGGGGCCACCAAAACTAACAACAGGGCAGAACTGGTAGCCATCCACCAAGCCCTTCTCAACATTGACTACGACAAATCCCTTACACTCCATACAGACAGCCTCTGCTCTCTTCAACTTATTAAAAAAATGATTCATGACCCTACCACAACAACCAGTTCCATTCATACTGAACTTCTGCAATCAATTCAAAAACACCTCATTCAACGCATCCTGCATGGCTCACACACCACTCTTTGTAAAGTCCGTTCCCACACAGGTATCCTTGGAAATGACAGGGCAGACATTCTGGCACGCAAGGCAGCTGAGCACCCTGCCTCCACCAATTTTACTGACAACACTGGGGAAATCCCCCGCCACAATGTCTACTGGCCCACAGTTCAACCTCCTCGCACACCCATGGGAGATATTCCCCCACGCATCCTAGCACCTAACCTTACACAAGGTATCACCTCTAACCTGCCCACTAGCTGCCACCTTGGCCAACACCCTCTTAAAGGGATTTATGCAACCACCTGGGCTGATAACACTCCCCACCAACTTCCTCATGCAAGTAACAATTTTTGGACCTCAACCCTTATCCAACATAAAACTAAATTCCACATCCTTAAAGCCCTCTGGGGTAGACTGTGGAACCGTAAACTTGCATTCCGCTGGAAACTCCCTTATATTACAAGCACTCACCCACCCACGAACTCCCTATGCCCCATTTGCCACACCTGTGAGGACGGAGCGGGCCACATCCTGGCGGGCTGCACACACCGGACTTTCAAGGGGCTCTATATCAAGAGACATGACGCCGCAGTGCGACTCATCCACAAGGCCATTTGCACCGGAGCCCTGGGATCCTGCAGAATGATCATGGACGCTGGCAAGGAAGAGGACCTCCCCAGGGGGGTCCTGGGCAAACGTCTCCCTGACTGGTTACGCCCCTCCACTATTACTGTAGCGGACTGGAAGAGAATGAGACCTGATCTTGCCGTCCTACCTGACATAGACTCTCCTACCTGTATGTCTGATAAAGAACTCTGGGTTCTTGAGCTTGGATACTGCTCTGATACCAACCATGCTACTAAGTTTATCACTAAACACGCCCAGCATGTTGAATTAGTAAATGGCCTTAGATCGGCTGGATACCTCGTTCACTATGAAGTTATCACCGTTGGAACAACTGGTACTATTCCAACCTCTTTTTTGACTTCTATGACCACTCTTGGACTTCAGAGATCATGTGCCCTCAAACTGGCGGACACAGTCCACTCCCACACCATCACTAGCTTTCAGAGTATTTTACAGTGCAGACGTTTTATGGAAGCACACCCCGGGTCGATACCCGGGGACTAGCACACAGACCGTCCCCCCTCTCAGGTTTTGTCTTGCCAGCTGCATTGTGTCGGTGCTTCCCAACCGGGGTGAAAAAACCCCGTATTAAGCTGCACTGGCATGATGTGGCTACGGTGCCTGCCGGTCAGGCATCGGTGGTAATTCTTTTTACTGAGATGGCCCTACGGTGACTATAGCTAGCTCCGGCTTACGCTATGGTGTCCTTAACTTCACGTCCTGTGAGTAACGGTTCTACACGGATGTAACAATTTCAATTCCAATTTCTACTTGACACTGCGAGGGTGTGTGAGACTCTGTGCTTTAAATAAAAAGAAAAAGCACCCACATGAACCCATCCTTACCCCGGCCTTTTACCCCTTACCTCCGGCAGCCTTCTAAAAATAATAGGCACGCGAGCAATCGCCACCAACTGACAGAATGACACCGTTTGGTGGAGAGAGGCACAGATATTTGTTGACTCAAGGCAAGGTTACACACAAGAGCTGGACTAAGTCTAGCCTCCAGTCAACTATTAGATCAGGTTACGGGCTTAGGAATGCGGCTGTGTCGATGAGGACACGCCACTGTCAGTTAGACTGACCTAGCTGTCGCTTAATTCTGACACCAACTCGCCATCGGCCCGTCTGGCAACCTCCTGTGTGGCACCCATTGCCGACCCACCGCCCCGGGACTGGAGGGTAGAACTTGAGTTAGGCTATTAGCACCGCTGTTGTTTTCGTGGGTCCATCCTTGAGCCCCCCATATTCACCCCTTTCTGTCTGTCAGTCTGTTAGGTTGAGTGTTGGGGTTGGTTGGGTTGTGTCGGGTCTTGTCAGTCTGTTTTCAGAGGTTTAAGAGGGTATGATACGGTATGAGCATTGTATTATATATTTTCTGGTGTTCCGCAAAGTTTATGGCCAGAAAGGATAGGGGAAATCAGAATTTCGTGAAACCCACATTTTTAGGGGGGTAATTTGTGTGTGTTTCAAGCTGGTCATAGGTCCAAGTTTGGCTTATGACAACTAAACCGAATGGCAGGTTTTTGCTTGACTATGCTGTCCAACTTTGTCTACATTTGGGCAAACCTGACATTATGAGCGACACCCTTGAAGTGCCCTGTTTTTTATTGGGTTCTTGCGTGTGCATGGGGTGGGTGGGTGCTAGCCTATGGGGTTGTGTCATTGTGTGTTTGCAGGTGCGTGTGTGTGGTTGGGTGCATGTGCATGTGTGTGTGTGTGCGTGTGTGTGTGTGTGTGTGTGTGGTGGTGGTGGTGGTGGTGGTGGTGTGTGTGTGGGGGGGGGGCTTGCATGTGTGGTGTAATTGTGAAATTGAGTGCGTGGTCACTGCGTTCCACTTTATACACAGTCCAGATTCTAGCCAAGGGAAGAGCTTACCAAGATTGGGGGTCGTGAGGCATATTTTTTGTCCATGATACGTAGATTTTGAGGACAGTTACGTTTGACACTGTAGATTTTGAAGGCCCCTTGAACAACCCTTCCCCCCACCCTGCCCTGGTACCGCACTCCTCAGTGTCATCCAGTGGTATCAGAGAGGTATCCACCCCCTTTCCTAAACCCGCAACCTCCCCCTGGCAGTTAGGGCCAACATCCATTGTATGTCTTTCTACGTGGCGTGGCAAATTCCTACGACAAATCCTACCTGTGCTACATGTTGTCTAAGCGAAAGCAAAGCAGACTATCGAGCTGCAAATTTGGAACCTAGTTTAGCCTTTCAGTCCTGCCTGCCTGGACATTATGCTCACCCGAATGCCGCCGGCTTCCTTGAGCGCCCAGCGCTTTAGCAAGCAGGTGCGTGGTTGCGATCAGAATCGCATCGAAAGCTGCGGAAGCTCATATTGCTTCGAAAAGCGGATATTACCTCGTTTTGTAACTGTCGCCCTGCCCCATGCCCCGAGCGCAATTAGTAGTACGTCTCTATGTGCGCAGGTGCCATATCCTTTCGTTAGCGCTCTCCCAGGAAGAGCCTCTGTCCTCCCGGTGAGTCGCGCAATTATATCACGTAGGGCCCCTGCTGCTCATTTCATCTGCTCGAGCGACACTGTAATTGCGTCAGTGAACCTTGGTCCAGTGCTGTCTAACATATTCATGCATTGCCGTTATTCTTGTTGGGGTTGGAGGGGCTGGAGAGAATGGCTTTGGGTGTATGCATAGGAGGTTGGAAGACCTACTTGCTTGATGCCCAGTCCTGTTGCAGTCTACCTGTGTGTGCGCAAGAGATAGTGTATGCGTGTGTATGTGTGTGTGAAAGAGAGAGAGAGAGAGAGAGAAAGAGAGAGAGAGAGAGAGAGAGGTTGAAGGAGCGGGAGAGAAGGGCTTAGGCTGTTTATGCTTAATGGTTAGAAGACCCTAAAAGGTTATAGGTTGTAGTCTACCTGTGTGTGCGAGTGTGTGTGTGAGAGAGGGAGAGAGGGGAAGAGAGAGAGAGAGAGACAGAGACAGAGACAGAGAGACAGAGACAGAGAGAGACTCCAAACCTGTGTATAGAAGTGCAACCACCGTATCAAAACCACAACTTGTTTTCTAAACTATTTTTAGGATTTGTTTGAAAAACCCTCCCAGATGTAGTGGAGCGGGCTTGTCTTAGATCAACTATGGTCTGTCGATGTCAATGTAACACTGCGTATTGTAATTTAATGTATCGAAGCCACAGGACCTGAAACCCTCAATTTACCCCCCACCACCACCACCACCACATACACCCATACACCCAGACTAACCCACAGGACCTGAGACCCTCAACTCTATCCCACCACCACCACTACACACACCCATACACCCGTACACCCACACACACAGACCAACATACAGGACCTGACACCCTCAACTCTAACCCACCACCGCCACCACCACATACATGCACACACCCAGACCAACCCACAGGACCTGAAACCCTCAACCCTACCCCCCCACCACCACATGCACCCATACACCCAGACCAACCCACAGGACCTGAAACCCTCAACCCTACCCCCCCACCACCACATGCACCCATACACCCAGACCAACCCACAGGACCTGAAACCCTCAACCCTACCCCCCCACCACCACATGCACCCATACACCCAGACCAACCCATAGGACCTGAAACCCTCAACACCACGCACACACACACCTCACGTTATCACCCCTTTCTTCCTCTCGACCCAGATTTCCAGACCATGCTCACTAGATTCAAGTTTTCCGTCTAGATTCCTCTTCCCCAACAGTACTAGCAGCATTACCAGCAGCAGCAGTAGTAGCAGCAATCGCATGGGAGTCCCTCCTGCTGCGCTGCCCCCCCACCTTTCCTACATCCCCCCCCTGGCCATGGTCAACGTGGACTTTTCTAACCCGTCACTGGTGTTGGGCATTGGCCTCATAGGATGTGGTATAGTTCTGTTGCAGGTAGGGAGTGGGTGGCTGGGTGGGGGGGGTAGAAAAGCGTGTGTGTGAGGTGTGGGTGGGTGGGGTAGGAGTTGTGTTTGGGGGAGTGTGTTTGGGGGGGCGGGGGGGGGGCTGTGATTATTCACTGTTTGGTGGAGTTTTCGGCTAAACCAGGGCTAAACTAGTCAGAACTGCCCCAGTGAGTGACCCAGGCTCGGAGAGGGTTGGCGGGCATCGCGTCACACTGGCGTTGCACTAAGTGACTCATCAAGGTGTGACGCATCGCACGAAAAAACGGTGGAAGTGGGTGGATATCCCCGGGAGAGCTTTGTGGGCCTGGCATGGGACATGGAAGCATGATCTGGACCCATATCATTGGGGTGCTGTGTTGTGTTCACCGTTTGGTGAACTGGGTAACTGTTGGGTGGAGTTTTGTTTGTCAATTAAAGATTTGTTTTCGGGCACGGAAAAACCCCCAGTGGAAGTGGTTGAATACCCCCATGAGGGCTATGTTGGATTGGCATGGGTATGGTAGCATGATTTGGACCCATATCATGCTATGCATGGGAAGGCTATTCGGCGAAAAACTGTTCCTGCGACCACACCCGCCCGATTACGATGATGAAGATGGCGTACTTCTTAAGCAGTACGTGCGAGGGGGCAGCGTGCGAGGGGGAGTTTGTGAGTCAACGCGCCCAAAATGTTAATCAACGTGCAGGATACTACTAGGGTTGGCCCGACATATGAATGTATGATCATACATTCAAATATTTATACGTATATTCATATGTATGATTTTTTCTCGAAACGAATACTCATACGTATGTCCAACGTCGACGTCACGTCGACGTCTTGAGGGGGTCATGGTTTAGGGTGTAGGGGTTAAGGGATTGAAATTAGTTAAATTGACAGCAGAATGTGACATTCAGATTTTTTCTCGAAACGAATACTCATACGTTTGTCCAACGTCGACGTCACACGTCAAAAAGTACAGCTCGCTACCCGGCATTTAACTTTCTCGTTTTTCATTCAATTTTTGATTTAGATAGCTCATTGGAAAGCTACGGACCTTTACTAGTACTGTATGCAATAAAATTAACCTTTCAAGTGTACCATTTTGCAGTAAAATTTTGCAATACAATTTGTGTACCATTTTGCAAAAAACATTGCAATAAAATTAACCTTTAAAGTGTACCATTTTGCTTAAATTTGGCCCAAAGTTTGGTTTAGATAGCGGGTTATCAGGCACAGATATCAGAGTGTCACCTAGCCTTCCATTCCATTGAGCTCCCATGTGGGCTCGGTGGATTGATGGTACAAGCCTAGTGCAATGTGAACATGGACACTATTGCACTATAGTTGTATACTTACATTGTTTTACCCGTATGCAGCTATATACTAAACCAACTGGCGATGAATGGCTCCCTTAAATTGGCACCGCGCTTCTCGATCGGCGCGCTTTCTGGTCGTGGTTTCTTTATCTGAGAGTTGGACAACCTAAACTTGCCTGATTACTTTTTTAAGAGTTGATATGTGATGTCAATGAAATTAGCTACATGGCAATACCTTTAAACATGTGTGAAAGTATTTTCTCTAGAAGTACATTTTCTCCAAATTCTCATACGTTTTCATACGTTTATATGCATACGTTCATGTTTTCATAAGTTTCCACGGCAGATATTTTCAAAATCAAAATGTACGCTTGCTTTCCAACCCTAGGTGCAACCCGCAGTACCCGCCTAGGACGGACAGTTGAGGTGCTGTGTTGTGTTCACTGTTTGGTGGCGTGGTTTTTCTGCTAATGAAAGGATTTTCACCAAGGAAGGGGTGCTGTAATTTGTTCACTCTTTTGTGGGGTGGTTTTTTTCTTCTTCTATGAAAGGTACCCCCCAGGGTCACCCCGTTGTCCGTTTGTTTGTTTGTGCGACCGCCCCCCAGTCAGCCAATGGTCTCGTAACTAAACAGCATTGGTCCGCTCGATTCCGTTGCCAAGTCTCTTCGCCAATTTTCTGCGTTGCTTGCGACGCTACCTAGGGCTTGTCACCTAGGAAAAGGTGCTATGTTTTGTTCACTGTTTGGTAAAGTGGTTTTTTCTTCTTCTATGAAAGGAGTTTCTCCCAGGAATGGGTGCAATGTTTTGTTGTTCACTGTTTAGGGGAGTGGTTATTTCTTCTGCTACCTCTCACCACAGCTGCGCAACATGCAAACATTCTTGTCACGCCCTCACCCACTCACCCACTCACCCACTTAACTACTCACCTACTCACCCATTCACCTACTCCCCCACTCACCCACTTAACTACTCACCTACTCACCCATTCACCTACTCACCCACTCACCCACTTAACTACTCACCTACTCACCCATTCACCTACTCACCCACTCACCTACTCACCCATACACCCACCCACCCTGTCCCGCCTTCCTGCATCACAGCTGCGCAACATGCAAACACGTGTGTCACGGGACGCAGACATAGTAGTAGCTGCGATGGTAAGCATCGTCGGCAGCACTCTCATCTTCCAAGGTTGGCGCCTGGACCCCCTCCTCTTGCTATGCCAAGCCCTAACCACATCCGTAGCTGTATGGTACGGCTTCGAGGCCTTTCAGTTACGGTCCGCCCAGGATGACTTCGAGGATGAGCAGGAGCGCTTCCTGCCCCCTGCCCAGGAGGGGCTAGGCCCCCCCCAGGAGCCAGCCTCTTTCTCAGGGCAGGATATCTCCGCCCAGGCCTGGGGGGCCAGCAGTAGTCAGGACAGTGGGCAGTACAACGGGGGCATGCCCCAATGGCAGCCCCAATCACAAACGCGACAACAACCATGGTCTCCCCAGCAACAGCAGCAGCAACAGGGGGGGGGTAGCTACCTACCACCTGGTCAGGAGGCAGGAGGTTACCCGTGGGGGCAGGCCCAGGGGCAGCAACAGCAGGTGTCGTGGGGCAGTCCGCAGGCGCAGCAACAGACTTGGGAGAGCCAGGCCTATGATACCGCAACTATCAGGTGAGCAGCTGGTTGGGAGAGGTGTTCATCACCCTAAACCCTGAAACGTGCACAAATAGTGTTCACAAATTGGAAGTCACCTGTGTGTATGTGTGTTTGTGTGTGTGGGGGGGGGGCAGGTGGCATGGGGCAGTCGGCAGGCGCACCAACAGACTTGGGACAGCCAGGCTTATGATACCGCAACTATCAGGTGAGCAGCTGGTTGGGAGAGGTGTCTATCACCCTGAAACGTGCAAAAATAGTGTTCACAAATTGAACCTCAAGGGGGGCACCCGTTAGGGGGGCGGGGGGGGGGGGGGGGGGGGGGGGGGGGGGCAGGTGTCGTGGGGCAGTACGTAGGCGCATCAACAGACTAAGAATAGCCAGGCTTATGATAGCGCAACAATCAGGTGAGAATAAATAGGGGTCACAAATTGAACCTCAGGTGGGCACCCGTGGGGTGGGGTGGGGGTGGGGGTAGGTTGCATGGGGCAGTCCACTGGAGCAGCAATAGACTTGGGACAGCCTGGCTTATGATACCACAGCAATTAGATGAGAAGGCGGTTGGGAGGGTGTTCATCACCCTAATTGAATCTGAGGGGGTAGGTTGCCCCAGGGGTCAGGGGCAGGGGCAGGTGGGGGGGCAGGTGTCATGGGGCAGTCCACAGACGCAACAGCAGACTTCAGACTGCCAGGCTTACGATGCTACAGCAACCAGGTAAGAAGACGGTAGGGAGGGGTGTCCATCACCCTAATTGCATCTGAGGCGGTAGGTTGCCTGGGGGCAGGTGCAGGTGGCATGGGGCATTCTTAAGACGCAACAACAGGTTTCTGGTGGGCCATCATCATCATCACCACCATTACCACCATCACCACCACCACCTCCTCCATCATTATCATCCTGCACCCGCCAGGCCATCCTCATCCCCACCACCTCTCTCCCCTCAGATATGACTTCTATGGAAACCCAATTCCAGAGGCAGGGACCTCCACACCCGGTGATCATCATCGTCGTAGTCGTCATCACCACCATCATCGCCCCCCCCCCCCCCCCCCCCCCCCCCCCCCTACCACCACCACTACCCCACACCCGCCAGGCCATCCACATCCCCACCACCTCTCTCCCCTCAGGTATGACTTCCACGGGAACCCAATTCCAGAGCCAGTGACCTCTACCCTGGTGATCATCATCGTCGTCGTCGTCATCACCATCATCACCACCATCACCACCACCATCACCACCATCACCCCACTCCCACCAGGCCATCCACATCACCACCACCTCACTCCCCTCAGGTATGACTACAATGGAAATCCAATTCCAGAGCCAGGGAACTTTGTCCCGGGTGATCATCATCGTCTTTGTCATCCCCCCCCCCCCCCCTGAACACCACCACCACCACCACCACCCCACTCCCACCAGGCCATCCTCATCCCCACCCCCTCTCTCCCCTCAGGTATGACTACTATGGAAACCCAATTCCAGAGCCAGGGGCCTCCGTCCCGGGTGAGGCCCCCTACAGCTCCGCCGCTTATGAAGACACTTATGAGCCGCAGGACTACGCAGGGGAGGGCGTCAACACATACTCATCACCTCAGGGGGGGTACCCTCCTCAAGGCGCCGAGGCTTACAGAGCACCTGCAGGATCTGATGTTCGAGGGGGGGCTGTGTATACGGGGTCGATCGGGGTAGCGGGAAACAGGGGTGCAGCTGATGTTAGTCTAGCTCCTCGTAGACAGGCCCCTGAGCAGGTAGATGACTGGGAATAGAGTTTGTGTGAGTGTGTGTGGGGGGGGGGTATAACATTACATTACATCGCATTACTGCCCCCTAAGACTCACTCTACTGCGACAAGGAGAGCCTGGAGGGGGGGGGGGGGGGGGGGGGGGGGGGGGGGGGTATAACATTACATTACATCACATTGCTGCCCCCTAAGACTCACTCTACTGCGACAAGGGGAGCCTGGAAGGGGGGGGGGGGGGGGGGGGGGGGGGGGGTATAACATTACATTACATCACATTGCTGCCCCCTAAGACTCACTCTACTGCGACAAGGGGAGCCTGGAAGGGGGGGGGGGGGGGGGGGGGGAGGGGGCATATAACAGTACATTACATCACATTACTGCCTAAGTCAGGCTGTATATGACCCAAGACAAGCCCGCTCCTAAACATCTGGGGGGTCTTTCAATGCATGTGTCAAACAGGGACGTGAAACAGGGTAGCGGGAAACTGGGTAGCAGGAAACTGGGGTGCAGCTTGTGCTAGTCAAGCACATCGTAGACAGCCCCCCTAGCAGGTGGATGACTGGGAATAGAGTGTTTGAATTTGAATTGTTACATGGTTCATCAGTCAGCTCTGGGCTGCTCACCTGGTAATAGAGTGTGGGCACTGTAGGTACGGCTACTGGCTCAGAGAGCTACCTAGAAGCTGCAACAGTTCTGCTTGTAGCTGAATAGAAAAACAGTGCTCCAAACCTTTTCCTTTCGGCTACCAGCAGCAGCTTCTGGAAATATGATTCTGGTCAGATTCCACAGTAACATCATTTATCATGTTCCACAGAAATATGATTCTGGTCAACAGTACTGGAAATATGATTCTGGTCAGCTTCCAGGTGCACTCCGTGCCATATTGGCTGGGTAGCAAGGCAGGGGAGCTACCTAGAAGCTGCTGCTTGTAGCTGAAAAGGAAATCTATGAAGGTGAGGCTCCCTTGCATGTTAGTATGAAACAGTCCAGGGGTGGCCAATTAGGCTGAAGGGACTTGGGGCAAGGCTCCTATGTATAATTGTATTTCAGTGCGAGTACAATTATGTAACATGACATTATTGTCATGTACAGCCTATTGATGACCCAAGACAAGCTCGCTCCAAGCATCCGGGGGGGGGGGGGGGGGGGTCTTCCAACCAGCTTCAAAACCACAGGGTTAAAGCGATAAAGCAATATATGTTAATTTGTATTAGTATGGGTGTTCCGTATTATCGTATATTTTATTATGTGGTCTATCAGCCTCCAGGCTGCTGACCATCAGACCATTCTTCAGTACAAGCACACAGTCTTGTGCCAGAAGACTTAGGCTGTTAGGTATGGCAAATAATATAGGCCTCATGTGTCCTCAGGTCACTCAGGGGCCTAGTGTACTCAGGTCACTCTGGGGAGAATTCCCATATAGCCTTTGGGCTTCGGGACTTTCAGCACATTCCTAAGTACAGAATGCTCACATGGGCATAGACTAGAACTTGATGTTGGTTACATAGCTTCAGCCATCAATTTAGGGGCATAGACCCTTTTACAGAGCATTTAGGGGCAAAGGCATTTTACATGTGCCTAGTGCCTAGACTCAGGGGTCTCCTAATACTTAGTACTTCAACTTGGTAACTCTACCACAGGCCTTTTTCCTTTTTGCACTTTTTTAGAGTTTTGATTGGGTGAATGCCATCCTGAAATATCAGAACCTGATTGCCCCAATCGAGAACAAATCGATTCCTCTCCATGATTTGATGTAAGGAGACTACCTTTGATTAACAATGCTTGTAACCAGGGTTGGATTATATTGGATTGTTACATTATTTTTCAGCCAAATCTGAGAAGCTTGCGGTCTTCCAATTCAAGTCCCCGTGCGTGCTACTCAGAAAATCAGGGAGCATATCAGGGTTGTTCAGGCCGCTCCGTCCTGTGTCGCAGTCGTAACATCGTAGGGTCCGTTGCGTCACAGACGCAGCTTTAGTGGGTTGGTTGCGTCGCAGACCGGGGGGATATGGGTCAGTTGCGGGTCGGTTGTGTCTCAGGAGTCAGGACGCAGGCTATGCTGGATCGGTTGCGTCTGAGGACGCAGGCTACACAATTGGTTGCGTCTTGCGCTAGGGGCCCTCCTGGACAACCCTGGAGCAAACTAGGCGGATTGACCAATACCTAAAATGCCTAAAACCCGCTCAGAAACAGATTTAGGAGGTTCCTTCGCGTTGCTAATGTAGAATTGGGGTCTTGACTCATGAGACGCAGATTTTGGGTCATGAAACGTACATTTTGAAAACAGTTGTCTCACAACATAGCTTAAAGTACCATTGACAAACCCGGGTTGTCAGTTTGTCATTTGATTACTTGAAAGAAAATATTCGAAACCGGTATAATGAAGGTTCTTTTTTGTCTACGAATGGTCTGGGCAAGTCCTTCAAAATTGAAAATTGAAAATTGAAAATTAGAACATCCAAATAAGTCACACTGCCGGGGACAGTTGACCCTACTAAGGACGTGGTTTTATCGACACCGGTTCGTAAGCTCACCTTGCTCGAGGTTGGCAACGAGGCTAGGACCAGTCACGTTTCATGCAGTTGACGGCCACCGTGAGAACCGAAACGCTCCTGACGGGGTTCGAACCCGGCATCTCCTTCGGTCAAGGCCGGATACTCTACCATTGAGCCACTCCGAGTCCGGATCGGGGGTAAGTCCTTCAAACTGTCTACTCCGCGTGCCGTATGCAGGTATATTGATGGCGGTCTTTGAACTTGGCGCTTTTGAAAAAAATGAAGGCTTCGGTGACCGGAGTTCGAGCCCCGCTGCCGGAAGACGGCGGGTGGTTTCTCGAGTCCGACTTTAGGGCGGTGTTGTTTCACTGCTAGGACATGAGCCCCTTGTAATAAAATAAAAAAAAAAAGCGAACGTCCTTTGAGCATCCATAAATTCTGCTGAAATGAACTTACAAGGCTCCCTTGTGAATGTGTACTGCACTGAATTGCTGTGCTCGAGCACAAATATTGGCGGTATATCCGGTTTGGGGCTCGAACCATATGTTGGCCTACAGGCCAACTTTGCCTGCTGTTGCCGGTAGGGGTACCGCCAAATGAGCAGCCGACAATATTGGCGCATACGGTGGTATTTTTCCCCTGGCAACTGCTGGCAATTATTTATCTGCCGAAGACGGCGAGCAGCCAAATTGGCTGGAGCCATTTAACCAGGTTCAATCCCTTCTAACCAGGGTACTTCAGGAGGACCCTCAGCTCTGTTGCCTGAGACGCAACCAATTGCGACCTGCGATGCAACGGACCCTTCCTTCTGGTCAACGGACCCTCCCCACGTTGTTTCCTGCGACGCAACGGACCCTTCAACGTTGAGTCTGCGACGGAGGACGCAGCGTCCTGAAGAACCCTGCTGCTAATCTGCTTTCAGCGCCTATCGCACGGGGGGACTTGGAATTAGAAAGCGGTATGCAGTTTGCAGCCCAGAGTTGGCTGAAAACCATTTATCAATTAAATCCGAACACTTGTGTTAAAATGGGTGCGCACCTTTTGACAGGGACGTGCGTGTGTGTGTGTGGTGGTGGTGTGGACGGAGGGGGGGCTCTGTGAGTGCCACGTAAACTCTTTGAGGACTTTGAACAGCCATGCTTCTGTTATGAAGGGCTTGTAAGTGCCACTGCCGAAGACAATGGGCAGCCTAATCGCTGGCTGGACCTATGCAACCAAGTGCAAGGTGTATGCTTACTTGCTGCTACTGCCCAAAGCGATGAGGGTTGTTGCTGGATCTGTGCACAATTTGAAGAATGCTCTGATTTGAGTTGGTTATGTACAGCCGAAAACTGATATAATCTAGAAGATGTCCGCGTCTACTTTTTTCCTGTGTGTTTTCATTTGCCGCCGAAGATGACGAGCAGCCAAATTGCCAGCTGAAGCTATGTAACGAAATTCAAGTTAGGCGAAGACGGTGAGCAGCCTTCCAGACTGGAGCCATGTACCCAAGTTCAAGAATACGAAGCCGACATATTGGGAGCATTTTACAGCCAACCTAGGTTTTTGAAATCCACGCAGACGGCTTTATTATCACGAGGCAGGGAGATCCCTCTTGCCCGGGCCACAGCAGTCCCCAGGACTAACACAAATACAACAGAAGTACAGCTGGATTGCAGAAAATGTGCAAGCCCAACACACGTACACATATTCAAAAGCAGTACACTTCCACACTCCACCAACACATGTTCAAATCCAGTGCCCTTCCACACTCACACAAACGCAGACAGCTACACAAGCGTATCAGTAGTAGTACAGCTGCATTGCAAAACACCTGCAAGCCCAGCACACACACACATTCAAATCCAGCACACTTCCACAATCCACAAACACATGTTCAAATCCAGTGCACTTCCACACTCACGCAAACACAGACAACTACACAAGCACGTCAGTAGTAGTACAGCTGGATTGCAGAACACCTGCAAGCCCAACACACACACATGTTCAAATCCAGTGCACTTCCACACACAGACTAGCCCTGACTCAAGGATTTGTACCTCTTGATTCTAGAAGTGAAATCTTAGTTGACTTGGTGAAGTCAGCATGCCAGGATTCAGTTTAGCCCCTCCTGATATCAAGGTTGGATTAGTCCCTTTAGCCCATTTGGCTACCCCTGGACTGTAAAATACAAATACACATACATGCCAACCGAATTGTGGCCCGAGACGAGATCTCGTGGCCCGAGTAAATGATGTTCCGGTATAATCAATGTTTGCACTGTCCAAAATGAGAGCCCCAACTTTTGCACCACTCATCGAGCCCACGCCACTCTCACCCGTGTGGCCCAAGTAATCAATATCAATGACCCCCCCCCCCCCCCCCCGGATGTTGTGGAGCGGGCTTGTCTTGGGCCAACAATGGCCTGTTGATGATAGTGTAATTGTTATGTACTGTCGGCACTGTTCAAAACGAGTGCCCCAACTTTTCCATTACTCCTCGAGCCCACGCCACTCTCACCCGTGTGACCCAGGTAGTCAATATCGGCACTGTACACAACTAGCCTCCCAACCTGCCCATCCCTCGACACCACTTTTTTCTGTCCAGTTACGTACAGCAGCTTCTAGGTAGCTTCCTTGGCTTGCTATGCAACCAATCTGGATGCAAGAAAGTGCAACTGGAAGCTGGCAGTATCAGCTGTCCAGCAAGCTGATATATTAGAGCCCAGCCCAGCAGCTGGTGTAGGGAGCTGCCTAGAAGCTGCTGCAGCCAGCACAGCAGCTTGTGTAGGGAGCTGCCTAGAAGCTGCTGCAGCTCTGCTTGTAACTGAAAAGAAAAACAGTGCTCCATAGCTTTTCTTTTCCGCTTTTATGAGCAGCAGCTTCTAGGCAGCTCCCTAAGTCAGCCACTGAGCTAGGCCCGGAGATATCAGCAGTGCTGGAAAGGTAATTATGCCAGCTTCAAGGTGCACCAGGTTACTTGAGGTTTAGCTAAAGTAAGCCAGGGGAGCTACGTAGAAGCTGTTGCTCTTAGCTGAAAAGAAAAGCTATGCATTGTTCCACGCATGAATATACAACTGCAGACTGGCGCTAGAAAAAATGAATGCAGGAATTAAAAAGCACAAAATACCAGAAGTTCAGATAGTACAACATAAGGGAAATGGCAATATGATATCATATGATGCTGTTAGTCAGACTAGGCTGAAGTTACCATTTATATACAATATTCAAATGATGCAATTTGTATGATATCATATGATGCCGGCAGTCTGACTAGGCCAAAGTTTCCATTTATATACAATATCATATGATGCAATGTGTATAATACCATACTCGCTTCTGGTCAACATCATATGATATGCCGGTCTGTATACAACATGCCATGCACATACTGTTACCCAAATCAAAAGTGATATGATATTGTAAACCTCACATCATATGGCATATGTATATAATAAACCCCATATCATATCGTAGGGCAAGTCCTATATAGTAAGCCCCATAGCATATCATATGGGAAGTCCCATAGCAGAGCGGAATGCTCGCGTAATTCTCACTGACATCCACCTTCTAATTGTGCCTCTGAGTTTGCTTCAGAGGTAGAGCACAAATCACAACAGATGCGTTATGTTGCTTCATCACGATGATGACAACGATGATTGTGTCACGATCCTGGTGCCCCCTGGGTTTCCAAACATACGCAATGATGACGGTGATGGTCACAGTATTTGGCACCTTCTGGGTTTCCAAATATATGTAATGATGATGACGATGGTCACAGCATCTTGGCGCCCTCTAGGGCACTAGGTTTGCGATAGCTAGATGGTGTGGGTGGGGGGGGGTCAGATGAGGATGTATGGGAGGCCAGAGAGAGAGCCGCTCATGAGTTCCATGCAGAGAATGACCTCCTTCGACGGGATAAGGACAAGTGGGGCGATGCACACACAATGTCCAAAACCAGTGCCCCAACTCTACATGCACGCTCAACCAAGCCAAGGGGGACGTATGAACCCCATTGCCGGGGAGATGGACCGTGAAAGTCATTGGACTTGTCCGCCTTGCTCTCAGCTTCAACCACTTCATCAAGCTTAAAATCTTTATGGCTCGGGACGGGATTCCAACACTTATGGGTCACCTTGCTGGGGAGATGGACTGTGACAGTCATTGGGCTTGTCAGCCTCCATCTCAGCTTCAACCACTTCATTAAGCTTACACTCTCCAAGGCTCAGGTATCCTACACTTGTAGGCCCCATCGTTGAGGAGATGGACCGTATCAGTAATTGGGCTTGTCAGCCTCCATCTTAGCTTCAACCACTTCATTAAGCTTACACTCTCCAAGGCTCGGGTATCCAACACTTATAGCCCCCATCGTTGAGGAGATGGTCCAGGGAAGTCATTGGACTTGACAGCCTCCCTCTCAGCTTCCACCACCACCTCGTTAATAAGCTAATAGTCTCGATGGCTCGGGACGGGAGTCCAACACTTATGGCCCCCATTGCTGAGGAGATGGACAAAGTTAGTCATTGGACTTGACAGCCTCCCTCTCAGCTTCCACCACCACCTCGTTAATAAGCTTACTGTCTCCATGGCTCGGGACGGGAGTCCAACACTTATGGCCCCCATCGCTGAGGAGATGGAGCATGGAAGTCATTGGACTCGTCAGCCTCCCTCTCAGCTTCCACCACCTCATTAAGCGTCTGAGCCCCATGACTTCGAAGTCTAACACTTATGGGCCCCATCGCTGAGGAGATGGGCCTGGGAAGTCATCAGACTTGTCAGCCTCCCTCTCCTCCATTGTGCCCAACAAGCTCTGAGACTCCACCACCTCATCTATCCTTGCGTGCAGCACCAAGGCGTTGTCGATGGCCTGGTCAAGCTTGGCAAAGTATCCCTCCGGGTCCCTCGCCCTGGCCTCCTCAATGGACTCCTCAAAGTCCTTCAGGTTGGGCAGTGCTCCGAGCAGCCAGACGGCAGCTAGCACCGACGCAGTGGCGCCGATGGGGATGGCTGACTTGTAAGTGTTTGCTGTGAATGAGGCATCTGCCTTGAAGCTTGGGAGGCTGGCGTGCTGGCTGGCAATCATGGGGTAGGAGGAAAACAGCTTCTGCATGAAGGCGTCTTCAGGGGTGACGCCGTCAGCGCTGCCTGTGAGGGACCAGTACGGTGGTGGTGGTGGTTGTATGGTGGTGGCAGTATGATGGTGGTATGGTGGTGGTGGTTGTATGGTGGTGGCAGTATGATGGAGGTATGGTGGTGGTGGTTGTATGGTGGTGGCAGTATGATGGAGGTATGGAGGTGGTGGTTGTATGGTGGTGGCAGTATGATGGAGGTATGGTGGTGGTGGTTGTATGGTGGTGGCAGTATGATGGAGGTATGGTGGTGGTGGTTGTATGGTGGTGGCAGTATGATGGAGGTATGGTGGTGGTGGTTGTATGGTGGTGGCAGTATGATGGAGGTATGGTGGTGGTGGTTGTATGGTGGTGGTGGTTGTATGGTGGTGGCAGTATGATGGAGGTATGGTGGTGGTGGTTGTATGGTGGTGGCAGTATGATGGAGGTATGGTGGTGGTGGTTGTATGGTGGTGGCAGTATGATGGAGGTATGGTGGTGGTGGTTGTATGGTGGTGCAGTATGATGGAGGTATGGTGGTGGTGGTTGTATGGTGGTGGCAGTATGATGGAGGTATGGTGGTGGTGGTTGTATGGTGGTGGCAGTATGATGGAGGTATGGTGGTGGTGGTTGTATGGTGGTGGCAGTATGATGGAGGTATGGTGGTGGTGGTTGTATGGTGGTGGCAGTATGATGGAGGTATGGTGGTGGTGGTATGGACCTTGGTAGGGTGGTGGTCTGGTGGTGGTCTGGTGGTGGTGGTATGGACCTTGGTAGGGTGGTGGTGTGGTGGTGGTATGGTGGTGGTGGTATGGACCTTGGTAGGGTGGTGGTGTGATGGTGGTATGGTGGTGGTGGTATGGACCTTGGTATGGACCTTGGTAGGGTGGTGGTATGGCATCAGTGCTTCCTGCAAGGGACCAGTATGGTATTGATGATGATGATGATGAATATAATGATTACATTTTTCCTGGTGCCCTACTGGACACCAAATGAGCCCTCATCTTGACAGAGTCCAGTCAAGCTCTGCAAAATACATACGTGCAAATGCAAACACATTAAGACCTGGAAATACAAATACACACATGCCTGCAAATGCAAATACATACCTGTAAATACAAATACAAACATGCCTGCGAATGCAAATGCATGCTTAGAGATGCAAACCTGCAAAAGCAAATGCAAATACATACCTGTAAATACAAATACAAACATGCCTGCGAATGCATGCCTACAAATGCAAACCTGCAAAAGTAAATGCAAATACATACCTGTAAATACAAATACAAACATGCCTGCGAATGCAAATGCATGCCTACAAATGCAAACCTGCAAAAGCAAATGCAAGTACATACATAGCAGCAAACGCATGCCTGCAAATGAATACGTACCTGTAAATACAAATGCAAATACATACATACCAGCGAATGCATGCATGCGTGCAAATGAACACATACCAGCAAATACATGAATGCCTGCAAATGCATGCCTGCAAATGAATCCATACCTGTAAATGCAAATGCATGCCTGCAAATTAATACATACCTGCAAATGCATGCGTACAAACGCATACCTGCAAAAGCAAATGCAAATATATACCTGTATATGCAAATGCAAATACATACATACCAGCAAATGCAAATGCATACCTGCTAATGCATGCCTGGAAATGAATAGATACCTGTAAATACAAATGCAAATACATACATACCAGCAAATGCATGCATGCCTGCAAATGAATACATACCTGTGAGTGCGCTGATAGGGGCCTTAGCGGATTCCATGACAGTGGAAAGTAGGTCCTGGAATGAATGGGGGGGGATGAAGGCACTTGCGTCCTGGGTGAGGGCAGGTGCGGGGGTGGTGAAGGCACTGCTCCTAGTAGAGGAGTCACCAGCCTGCTGCTGCTGCTGCATGTCTCTCTGAGTTGCGTCCACGACAGTGGACAACAAGTCCTGGGTAGGGGCGAGTGTGGGGGTGGTGAAGGCACCTATAGGGGCCTCAGCAAACTCCATGACAGTGGGCAGTGCGTCCTGGGTAGGGACGGGGGTGGGGGGCGAAGGCGCTGGTGGTAGCCTCCTGGGTAGGGGTGGGGGTTGTGAAGGCGCTGATAGGGGCATCCTGGGTAGGGGCGGGGCTGGTGAAGGCGCTGATAGGGGCATCCTGGGCAGGGGCGGGGGTGGTGAAGGCGCTGATGGGGGCCTCAGCGGACTCCATGACAGTGGACAGTACGTCCTGGGTAGGGACAGGGGCGGCAGGTGCCGTGGCAGGGGTCTGCTCATCAAGAGTTGATACAACATTCATGGCAGTGGAAAGCACGGCCTGGAATGAGCCAGCAGGCTCCTCAGCCTTGGCAGTTGTGACAGAATCCTCAGTATCCTCGAGAGCTGTAACGGCATACATAGGAGTTGATAGCATGTCCTGGAAAGGTTGAGCAGGCTCCTGGGCCTTGGCAACGATGACAGCTTCCTCGGTGTCCTCAGGAGCTGTAACGGAATACATAGGTGTTGACAGCATGTCCTGGAGGGAGTCAGCAGGCTCCTGGGCCTTGGCAGCTATGGCAGACTCCTCCGTATCCTTGGGAGCTGTAACGGCGTACATAGGCGTTGACAGCATGTCCTGGAGGGAGTCAGCAGGCTCCCCTACCTGGGTAGCCTTGACAGCTTCCTCACTATCAGTAAGAGCCAGTACGGTGTTCAATGTTGTTGAAAGCATGTCCTGGAGGGGGTCAGCAGGCTCCTGGGCCTCGGCAGCCATGACAGTCTGCTCACTGTTATCAAGAGCCCGTGTGGTATTAATTGTATCGGGCATAGGGGCCTCCTGGATAGTGGTTGCAGCGCTAGCCTGGGCAGTGCCCTCCTGCTCCTCTGCAACCCGCATGACATTGGTGGTGGTTGACATCGTGTCTTGGATTGACTGGGCGGTGCTCATGGCAGCTGGCTCCTGGGCCTGCGTGGTGGCTGCAGCTGGCTCCTGGACCTGAGCTGTGGCTGCAGCTGGCTCCTGGGCCTGAGCGGTGGCCGCAGCTGGACTCATCCGCTGTGAATAATTGAGTGGGTAGAGGGTCTGGGGATGAGTGACTGAGTTGAAAAAGTGGGAAACTGAGTCTCCGGCAGAGGTGAGGTAGGGAGCAACGGGAGAAGGTTGCTTAGACTGAACAGCTGCAGGCTTGGTTGGGGCTGGAGCAGGGTTCTGGGCTTGGGAGGTGCCTTCTGTTGGCTTTGCCTGCTCTGGAGGATTGAGTGGGTAGAGGCTCTTGGGATGTGTGACGGAGTCGAAGAAATGAGAAACTGAATCCCCAGCGGATTTGAGGTAGGGAGCAGGGGCAGAGGCCTCCTGAGAAAGAATAACAACAGGCTTGGAGGGGGCTGGCTCCTTGGCCCGGGTGGTGCCTTCAGCTGGCTTTACACTCTCTGTAGGGTTGAGTGGGTAGAGGCTCTTTGGATGTGTGACGGAGTCAAAGAAGTGAGAAACTGAATCCCCAGCGGATTTGAGGTAGGGAGCAGGGGCAGAGGCCTCCTGAGACAGAATAACAACAGGCTTGGCTGGAGCTGGTTCTTGGGCACGGTTGGTGCCTTCAGCTGGCTTTGCACTTTCTGTAGGATTGAGTGGGTACAGGCTCTTGGGATGAGTGACGGAGTCGAAGAAGTGAGAGAGATACTCCTCAGCAGAATTGACGTAAGGGGTGAGGGTAGAGGGCCCCTGATATAGATTGGCATTGCTCTTGATCGGAGCTGCCTCGGGCTTCTGGGGTAAAGCTTGCTCCACTGTCCCTGAAGCAGCTTGTTGCTCTGCAATGGTGCGGATGGTGTGGAGGGTATGAAGGGTGTGGAGAATATAGAGGGTATGGAGGGTATGGAGGGTGTGGAGGTTGTGGATAGCTCAGAAAGTGATGACAGCTCAGATAATGATAACAGCTCCGGTAGTGATGACAGCTCAGATAGTGATGACAGATCAGACAGTGATGATAGCCCATATAGTGATGACAGCTCAGATAGTGATGACAGCTCAGATAGTGATGACAGCGCAGATAGTGATGACAGCTAAGATAGTAATGACAGGTCAGACAGTGATGAAAGCTTCGATATTGATGACAGCTCAGACAGTGATGACAATGATGACATGGTATTGGTGCCCTGCTGGTCTCTTAATGTGCCCCCAGGTTGAGGAAGTCAAGGGGGGCTAATGAACAGTGATCACCATCGTCTTGTTGTTGCTATGGTGTGATGATTGGACGAGGAGAGCTGAGCGTGTGAGAGAATATGAAGTCAGACACTGTTTCTTTCTTGGGCTACACATTGCAGCTTCCAGCCAGCTCCAAGAGACAGCTACTGGTTCAAGATCAGAGCTTTCAGCTGCGTTGGAATACCTGTCATGACAGCTTTCAGACGCACTAGCTAGCTTCAAGTTAGGTCAAAGGGCAGTTAAAGTTAAAGTTTGCCATGATGGATGCCAGTGATGGATAACGATCCTCACGTTCCCCTATCGTTCACCACGTTGTCCCCTTTGGTTACAAGTAGGGGTTGGCTATATTAAATAATATTAGTCGGACGAGCAATCTCACCAGAATTTCGAATTTATTTGAAAAACTAATATTATTGTGACACTAAAATAATATTAGTTAATATTAGTTTTCTAAACGCTAATATTAGTTGCCGTTCTCTAGTTACAACCCACCTGCAGCTGTGGTGACAGCATCAAAACGAGCCATCTGCTCAGACCGGCTGGATGAGTTTGACAGAATAGCCTTGTACTGCTGCAGCCTAGTGGTGACATCAGTACTATCGACCTGGGCCAGAGATGGGCGGCTGGCATCTTGGTTTTGGGTTCGAATCTCCTCTGTGTTAATAACTGGTCGTGGATAGACTAGCTGGTTGGCAGCCCTCATGCCGCTGTAATGCTCCAGAAGGAAGCCTGTGTTGATCAAGGGCACATAGTCCTGCGAATGAGATGGAGGTGGAAATGGTGGTGGAGGTAGAAAGAGGACGTGTGGTTCATTCATGGGTGCGCATCACATTCACTTAGTATGTGCCCAGTACAGTCTGCATCAAAGGGTGCACACCACCTTCAACAAGTATGTGCCCAGTGCGGTCTGAAAAGTACGCCCCCCCCCCCCCCCCCCCCCCCCCCCCCTCCACCCTGCCTCCCAGGATATGCTAAGGCAAACAGGGTGTATATCTCTCCACCTTCCATTTTGTTTAGCTTGGCTGTGGTACCAGTTCTGACATATGAAATTCCTTGAAGGATATTTGAAACGGTCATATGTTCCACGCACCTGGGCCTTGGCTCCTTGCGCATCGCTGAGGAAAAGCGTCGAGCCCAAAACCAAAGGGAGGAAGATATCTTGTGCATGCCCTGCTAGCTTCGAGCCGGAGGAGTCCTGTCAATTGAATCGGATTAGAAAGCAGGAATGCAAAGAGGGACGCGCTGGGATGCGTGGTTTCAAGAGCAGGGAGCGGATTAGGACAAACGAGGCACAGCTGACAGCTGGCCGTTGACAGCTGGAAGAGCTTCTGTCGGGACTAGCAGTCGAACAAGTGTTGCAGAGAATAATACGTTAGCTGATGCTGTTGTGACTGCCGAACATGGCACCGCGAACATGGCGAGTAGCCTGAAGGCTGGCGCCACGGCACCAAGTTCAAGTGCGAAGTAGTCATCAACTCAATTGTCCTCACCTTGGGTTGCGCAGCCAGACGGGTGCGCACAATAGGGACCTGGAATCGACATCGCTGAACGCAGGCAGGAGCTCGCCGCTGCTGCATTCGAACGCCTCCACCTAACATGGCATGTCGTCTCATCATTTTCGAAGTCAAATGGCGAATTGGGAATCAGCAAACTTAGGGCAACAGGCGTTCTGTTGTCGACAGTGAACTTGCGTAAAGATGCGGATAAATAGCTATGAGCAGGCAACTGCTCTGACTAGTCAACGGTAACAGCGCAACCCCGGGAAGGAACCACCAACCCTGCCCGACCCTGCCCGACCCTGCCCGCCCCAGGGCCCGCCCTGCCCCCAACCGAGCTCATCTGTCGTCGTTGACGTGGCAGCAACAGGTCAACAAAATCCCGATTTGAAAACACCCACTCCAGACCTCTAAGGGCCGTCCGGGGCCGCCCTCCATTCGCCGACCGCGTCCGCCTCTATCGGAGCCTCAGCCCGGCCTCCGCCATGGCTGTTCTAGACCGCTGGTTCTAGACGCTGCCGGACGCCTTCAGACACAGACGCAGATTTGAGAGGGTCCGTTGTGTCGAAGATGCAGATTTTGAAACCGGTTGCTTCTCATGATGCAGATTTTGGAGCGCCCCAGAACAACCCTGGCCTCGATCCCCCAACCGAATCGCAGCTTCAGTACCGGAGCCTGCCAGTCAGAGCGAATAGGCACCTGGCCAGTGCCCACCAGTTCAGCTGTTCAGTTCTACTGTCCTCCGATGGAAACATATCCGGTGTAGCAGACACTAGACAGTCTCGTTGACTTGCATTGAGCTGCTCAGCTTTTGCTAGGAGACAGTTCTACCTGGTACCTACATCTGGTTCGAGGTTGCTTTAAAATATACGCTCTGAGACTGTCCCCAGTCCCTGCCCCCTTAACTGCCCCTATACCTGCCATACAAGTTCTTTGCCAATCTATACACGGTGCGGACCAGGGTTGTTCAAGGGTCCTTCAAAATCTACGTTTTGAGATATCATAATCTAAACATCATGAGCCCGATTTTATGTATCACAGCTGATTATACCGTACACCCAATTTACGTTTCCAGTGGAAACGGCCATCCAAGATCATTGTTTGAGAATTAGAAGAAGAAAAATGAAAAAGAAAAAGCGATTTGTTCGCGTTTACATTTTCTTGGTCATATTTAGACGAGCAGCTAAATTACTGGCTGAAGCTATGTAACCAACTTCAAGTTCAAGTTCAAGATCTTTGTTCGAGAGTTAAAGACTTCAGGCAGATCCTTTTTAGCAACCCTGGTATGGACGTGAATGATGTTCTCGAAGCTCATGAAACGTAGATTGTGTAGGACCCTTGAACAGCCCTGGAGGTGGTTCACCCCAGGAGGTGGGTCTCCCGTCACAATGGCAGGAACAAGCGTGGGTATGTATGTATGTATGTATGTTACGGTCCAGGGGTATGCCAAATAGGCTAAAGGGACTTGCCCAACTGTTAGGAAGCGCTTAAAAAGAAAAGGCACTGGTGAACTGAACCCCAAACAATTGTTTAACCGACTGGGGGGCTTGAGTTTGTGCTACGGGGGCCCAGAGTTCGTGGGTGCTATGCAAGCTTTCAGTCCAAAGACCGTGTGTCCAATCAAACGAAGTCTACACATAGAAAGCTCCGTCAAACCGAGGCCAAATTTGGATTCCAGTAGTTAAAAACTGGAAAATGTAATCAACATCATCATCATCATTAAAAAAGGGCAGAAATTGTCGCAGTACTGCGCCCACATTTTTAATGTAAGGATTTTCACCACAGGCTGGCCCAGCAGGATGTGGCCGCCTGTACATAAACCAGCGCCCACCAAGGATTAAGAAAGAAAGGCGGAGGAGCTCCTACGAGTAGGCAACCGTTGGAAAGGCGGGGCATGCCAGACCACTTGCCTATAGACTGACCAGGCTAGAACTGCGTCTTTTACTATTTACAGGTGATTGAAGCCTGTCACGTCAGCCAACTAACTGGCTTCGGTCAGCTCCAGTCCTTTGCCACCCTTCGTTCCGTTGCCAACACACTCCGCTAATTTTCCGTCGCAATCGACGCTGCATAGGACTTGTAGAGATGGAATGGGTCTTCGTGCTCCGAAGGGATGCCCCCCCCCCCCCCCCCCCCCCCCCCCAAGATCTTAGTTAGATGGCTTACTATACTTTCTCTATAATGGGTTGCCTACATGACTTTTTGATAAGGTTATTTTATATTGTTCAGTGCCAGCTATTATTCTTACTATTATTATTATTATTATTATTATTATTATTGCAACTCGCCCCACCTGTCCCCACTCACTAGGCCACCGACCAACACACACAAAACTCTCTCTCTTTCTCTCTCTCTCTCTCTCTCTCTCTCTCTCTCTCTCTCTCTCTCTCTCTCTCTCTCTCTCTCTCTCCTCTCTCTCTCTCTCTCTCTCTCTCTCTCTCTCTCTCTCTCTCTCTCTCTCTCTCTCTCTCTCTCTCTCTCTCTCTCTCTCTCTCTCTCTCTCTCTCTCTCTCTCTCTCTCTCTCTCTCTCTCTCTCTCTCTCTCTCTCTCTCCCCTTCTCTCCCCCCTGTCTCACACACACACACATATATACAAACTTATTCACGCTCACTCAAACACACGACACAGAGAACATGCTCTCAGAATCCCAGATCATGCAACAGTCCTTGGACGATGTACACAAACAGCCAGGTGCCAGCCACGACAGTGACCTCAGGGGCGTACGGGACACCACCACCTTCCTCCTCTCCGTAAATCAGAGCAAGTCCCTTGGGCGGCCATGTGGGGGGGTCATAGCCTCGACCACCTGCATTGTGTGTATGTATGTTGTTGTTATAGTTGTGGTTGGTGGTTGGTCATGGTGGCTGGTGGGTGTGTACAGGGGCAGGGCAACCATGTCAACCGCAAGGATGATGATGAGAGTACAGTCCAGGGGTACGCCAAATAGGCTGAAGGGCATTGCAACGAAACCAGTACTTGTTCAGCTGTACTGCACATTGTCACATGATAACAAGCGTTTTGATCAAAGACAAAACTACGTCAAAAGACTGCAGCATAGGGTTTTTCTTTTTGGCTTTTCTTAGCACCTTCCTGAGCCAGTGACTGTGCTACACTAAAATAGTTCCGCAGTTCTGGACAGCTGGTTGTGTCAGCTTCAAGATGCAAGATGCAGCGTTAGGTTTGGCTGCATAGGCAAACAGGGGGGCCGCCTAAAAGCTGTTGCTCGTAGCCGAAATGAAAAGCTAAGCCGCAGCATGCATCGAGCATAGGTCTCCTGACCATCCACCACTAGAAAAAGCTAAGCCACAGCATGCATGGAGCGTAGGTCTCATAACCATCCACCGCCTGATTAGTGCAAACAAAGTGTCCTGTGGTACAGGGCTCTCTTTTTGGCGGAGCCCCCCCTTCTGGGGGGCGGATGCCCCATGTGCTACCCTGTTGTCCGTTTGTGCGACCGAAAAATTGAAGCCTGACACGTCAGCCAACTGTTTCACAACTAACTGGCTTCGGTCAGCTCCATCGTTGCCACCTTTCATTCTGTTGTCAACACACTCCGCCAATTTTCCGCGTCGCTTGCGACGCTGCAAAGGACTTGTTCAGCCTTTCTCAGCAGCTTCTAGGCAGCTCCTTGCACCAGCCACTGGGCTAATCCCCAAGATTGCACCAGTGCTGGAGAGCTGACTATGCCAGCTTCCAGCTGCACTATATTGATTTAGGTTTGATTGGATAGCCAGCCAAGGAAGCTGCTTAGAAGCTGCTGGTCGTAGCCGAAAATGAAAGCTATGCTGTGGTGTGGTGGTGGTGTGTGGTGTGATGTGCTGGTGACTCGGAGTTATAGGCACTGACGCATAGAAGTTTAAAGGCATGGGCATGTAGGAACATGAAGGCATAGTATGAATCATTGAAGTAGAGAGACTTTGGCATGGGAGGAAAGTGTAGAAGCAAAAATGCACTGGCACATAGAAGTTTAAAGGCATGGGCATGTAGGAACATGAAGACATAGTCTGAATCATTGAATCATTGAATCATAGAGACATTGACATTGGAGGAAAGTGAAGAAGCACGAAGGCACTGACACATAGAAGTTTAAAGGCATGGGCATGTAGGAACATGAAGACACAGTATGAATCATTGAATCATTGAAGCATAGAGACATTGGCATTGGAGGAAAGTGTAGAAGCACGAAGGCACTGACACATAGAAGTTTAAAGGCATGGGCATGTAGGAACATGATGGCATAGTATGAATCATTGAATCATTGAATCATAGAGACTTTGGCATTGGAGGAAAGTGTAGAAGCACGAAGGCACTGACACATAGAAGTTTTAAGGCATGGGCATGTAGGAACATGAAGACATAGTATGAATCATTGAATCATTGAAGCATAGAGACTTTGGCATTGGAGGAAAGTGTAGAAGCACGAAGGCACTGACACATAGAAGTTTTAAGGCATGGGCATGTAGGAACATGAAGGCATAGTATGAAGCCTTGAAGCATAGAGACATTGGCATTGAAGGAAAGTGTAGAAGCACGAAGGCCCTGGCACATAGAAGTTTAAAGGCATGGGCATGTAGGAACATGAAGGCATAGTCTGAATCATTGAATCATTGAAGCATAGAGACTTTGGCATTGAAGGAAAGTGTAGAAGCATGAAGGCACTGACGCATATAAGCTCAAAGGCATGGGCATGTAGGAACATTAAGGCATAGTATGAAGCATTGAAGCAGAGAGACTTTGGCATGGGAGGAAAGTGTAGAAGCACAAAGGCACTGATGCATATAAGCTCAAAGGCATGGGCATGTAGGAACATGTAGGAACATGAAGCATTGAAGTATAGAGACTTTGGCATTGAAGGAAAGTGTAGAAGCACGAAGGCACTGCCGCATAGAAGCTTAAAGGCATGGGCATGTAGGTCAAGTTCTATGCAGCGTCGCAAGCGACGTTACAAATTGGTGGAGAGGTGTTCACAACGGAGCTACAGGTGGCAACGGAAGCGAGTTGGTTACAAGACCGTCGGCTGACGTGTCAGGCTTCATCTCGGTCAGACGGATGGATGGTTGGATGGTCAGCCGGACGGGCAAATGGGTAACCCTGGGGGCTCCCTCCCCCCAGAAGGGGGGGCTCCGCCAAAAATGAAGGCATGGTCTGAAGCATTGAAGCATAAAGACAAGCAGATGTTCATATTTTGGATACGGGTAGGTGCATCTAGGCTTCTTTGGGGCTCTGTGTGTGTGTGTGTGTGTGTGTGTGTGTGGGGGGGGGGGGGGGGGGGGGTGAAAGTGGGGGGTTTGAAGCATAAAAGCATAGAGACAAGCAGATGTTATTATTTTGGATACGGGTAGGTGCTTCTAGGAAGCTCCCTGTCCCTGTCCTTGGGCCAAACCTGAAGCTAGCTAGTGCATCTGAAAGCTGACACGACAGGCATTCCAATGCAGCTGCAAGCTTTGGGTTTGAGTCAGTGGCTGGCTAATGGGGCTGGAGGGAAGCTGCCATGAGTAGCCCAAAAAAGAAAGAGTGGTCTGAAGCGTAGAAGCATTGAGGCATAGAGACAACTTGTCTCAGACAAGCAGATGAACAAGCATGAAGGCATCGAAGTACAGTAGCATAGTCCTTAAGGCGCAGATGTACAAGCATGTAGGCATCGAAGTACAGAAGCATAGTCCTTAAGGCGCAGATGTACAAGCATGAAGGCATCGAAGTACAGTAGCATAGTCCTTAAGGCGCAGATGTACAAGCATGAAGGCATTGAAGTACAGTAGCATAGTCCTTCAGGCGCAGATGTACAAGCATAAAGGCATCGAAGTACAGTTGCATACAGGCCTTAAGGCGCATATGTACAAGCATGAAGGCATCGAAGTACAGTAGCATAGTCCTTCAGGCGCAGATGTACAAGCATGAAGGCATCGAAGTACAGTAGCATAGTCCTTAAGGCGCAGATGTACAAGCATGAAGGCATCGGAGTACAGTAGCATAGTCCTTCAGGCGCAGATGTACAAGCATGAAGGTATCGAAGTACAGTAGCATAGTCCTTCAGGCGCATATGTACAAGCATGAAGGCATCGAAGTACAGTAGCATACAGGCCTTAAGGCGCAGATGTACAAGCATGAAGGCATCGAAGTACAGTAGCATACAGGCCTTAAGGCGCAGATGTACAAGCATGGAGGCATTGAAGTACAGTAGCATAGTCCTTAAGGCGCAGATGTACAAGAAAAAAGGCATCAAAGTACAGTAGCATACAGGCCTCGAGGCCAGATGTACAAGCATGAAGGATCAAAGTACAGTAGCACACAGGCCTCGAGGCCAGATGTACAAGCATGAAGGCATCAAAGTACAGTAGCACACAGGCCTCGAGGCCAGATGTACAAGCATGAAGGATCAAAGTACAGTAGCACACAGGCCTCGAGGCCAGATGTACAAGCATGAAGGCATCAAAGTACAGTAGCATACAGGCCTCGAGGCCAGATGTACAAGCAAGAAGGCATCAAAGTACAGTAGCACACAGGCCTCGAGGCCAGATGTACAAGCATGAAGGCATCAAAGTACAGTAGCATACAGGCCTCGAGGCCAGATGTACAAGCATGATGGCATCAAAGTACAGTAGCACACAGGCCTTGAGGCCAGATGTACAAGCATGAAGGCATCGAAGTACAGTAGCATACAGGCCTCGTGGCCAGATGTACAAGCATGAAGGCATCAAAGTACAGTAGCACACAGGCCTCGGGGCCAGATGTACAAGCATGAAGGCATCAAAGTACAGTAGCATACAGGCCTTAAGGCGCAAAGGCATTGATAACTCACTCCAAGGGTTGCATCGTAGGATTCTCCAGCCTGTCAGGACAGACCCTTGCCAAAAACCTGCAGGCATCATCAGTGATTTTTTTTCAAATCTGAAAGTGGGGGTTTTCTAGCTTTATGGTTTTAGTCCTCCTCCAGGGACAGCATTGAAGTGCCTTTTATAGCTTTTATAACTTATGTTAGCTTTTTGGGTGCATTTAGGGCATTGCAAGAAATTTTTTTATAGCGATAATTTTGCGAAAAGGGGGTCAAAACTAGCGATCGCTCCAACCAGTCATGACAGACCCTTGCCAAAAACCTGCAGGCATCATCAGTGATATTTTTTTGATCCTGAAAGTTGGGGTTTTCTAGCTTTATGGTTTTAGGCCTCCTCCGGGGACAGCGTTTTAGTCCTTTTCATAGCTTTTATGCCTTTTTGTAGCTTTTTGAGGCCATTTATGACAATTTTGTTTTTTTAATTATAGACAATTTTGCTAAAACGGGGGTAAAAACTAGCGATTGCTATATATTTTGCTCCAACCTGGCAGGACAGTGCCTTGCCAAAATCCTGCAGACATCAAGTTGGGCAGAAACATGATTAGGAGTAGGGATTGTTTTGCTGCCTAATACAATGCTACCCACTACGTCATAGACTTCAGTCTACATTTCGTTTTATTGAACGGATTATTGGCGGAGCCCCCTCTTCGAGGGGGCGGGAGCCCCCATGTTTACCCATTTGTCTGTCCGACCATCCGACCGACCAACCATCCGTCTGACCGCGATGAAGCCTGACACGTCAGCCAACGGTCTTGTAACTAACTCGCTTCCGTTGCCACCTGCACCTGTAGCTCCGTCGCGATCACTCTCCGCCAATTTTCAGCGTCGCAGGCGACGCTGCACAGAACTTGTCACACCAGGAAGTGGGACCCCGTACACAAACCAGCGCCACTGCATCACAGGCTTCGGCTTCGGTCTACTGAACGCTGGCTTTGAAATAAGCCCAACCCAACCCAACCCAACCCAACCTAGCCCCGTACACAAACCAGCGCCACTGCATCACAGGCTTCGGCTTCGGTCTACTGAACGCTGGCTTTGAAATAAGCCCAACCCAACCCAACCCAACCCAACCCAACCCAACCCAACCCAACCCGACCCAACCCAACCTAGCCCCGTACACAAACCAGCGCCACTGCATCACAGGCTTCGATCTACTGAACGCTGGCTTTGAAATAAGCCCAACCCAACCCAACCCAACCTAGCCCCGTACACAAACCAGCGCCACTGCATCACAGGCTTCGGTCTACTGAACGCTGGCTTTGAAATAAGCCCAACCCAACCCAACCCAACCCAACTTAGCCCCGTACACAAACCAGCGCCACTGCATCACAGGCTTCGGTCTACTGAACGCTGGCTTTGAAATAAAAGCTTGCTGACAAGTGGAAACTGGAAACATGATTAGGAGTAGGGCTTTTCTATTCGGCTTTTCTTAGCAGCTTCTAGGCAGCTCCCGAGCCAGCGACTGTGCTACACTCAAATCTTTCAGCAGTTCTGGACAAGATTAAGATTAGTTAGCTTCAAGATGCAATAGGCAGCATTAGGTTTGGCTGTATAGGCAGTCAGCGGAGCTGCCTAGAAGCTGTTGCTCATAGCCGGAAAGGAAAGCTAAGATTAAGAGTGCTTGTTTACAGTCGCGTGGCGTTTCCAGCTGGCTCTGTTCGCCAGACACTGGGTCTATCCCCAAGATTTTAGCTGCATTGGAATGCCCGGCATGTCATCTTTCAGAAACATTAGCTGGCTTCAGGTTTGGCGCACGGACGGGGCAAGGGAGCTGCCTAGAAGCAGCTACGCGTAGCCCCCAAAAGAAAGATTGCATGATTATAGACCATCAGAGGATAACACGTCATTTCCACCTACCAAATTTCTTGTATGATTGGACTGAGTACTCGCTGCAAGTTGGCAGGTACCTGCATGCACATGAGTGAGCTGGAGGTTAGGTTGGGCTGGGTTGGGTTGGGCTGGGTTGGGTTGGGCTGGGTTGGGTTGGGTTGGGTTGGGTTGGTTGGGCTGGGTTGGGTTGGGCTTGGTTGGGTTGGGCTGGTTGGGTTGGGTTGGGTTGGGTTGGGTTGGGTTGGGTTGGGTTGGGTTGGGTTGGGTTGGGTTGGGTTGGTTGGTTGGGTTGGGTTGGCAGCAAGCATCTATTGAGGCAGTGGGTAGCACAAATGAGCTGGAGGTTGGGTTGGCAGCAAGCTAATAAATCATTGGCTTGTGCGCAAGCATCCATTGACGCACTAGCTTGCACACAATGGGCTGGAGATTGGGTTGGCAGCAAGCTAAGGATACGGCTAAGAAATCATTGGCTAGCACACAAGCGCCTTATGAAGGCACTAGCTGGCACACAATGAGCTGGATGTTGGGTTGGCAGCAGGCTAAGGATACGGAAATAAATCATTGGCTAGTGTGCAAACGTCCATTGAGGGACTAGGTGGCACACAATGAGCTGGAGGTTGGGTCGGCCACAGGCTAATAAATCATTGCTAGCGTGCAAGCCTCCATTAACGCACTAGCTGGCACACAATGAGCAGGAGGTTGGGTTGGCCGGAAGCTAGGGATACGGCAAATAAATCATGGGCTAGCGTGCAAGCGTCCAATGAAGCACAAGCTGGCACACAATGAGCTGGAGCTTGGGTTGGCAGCAAGGTGAGGATACATTGGCTAGTGCGCAAGCGTCCATTGAGGCACTAGCTGGCACACAATGAGCTGGAGGTTGGTTTGGCAGCAAGCTAGGGATACGGCAAATAAATCATTGGCTAGCGTGCAAGCCTCCATTAACGCACTAGCTGGCACACAATGAGCTGGAGGTTGGGTTGGCAGCAAGCTAGGGATACGGCAAATAAATCATTGGCTAGCGTGCAAGCCTCCATTAACGCACTAGCTGGCACACAATGAGCCGGAGGTTGGGTCGGCCACAGGCTAATATATCATTGCTAGCGTGCAAGCCTCCATTAACGCACTAGCTGGCACACAATGAGCTGGAGGTTGGGTTGGCAGCAAGCTAGGGATACGGCAAAAAAATCATTGGCTAGCGTGCAAGTATCCATTGAAGCACCAGCTGGCACACAATGAGCTGGAGGTTTGGTTGGCAGCAGGCTAAGGATACGGAAATAAATCATTGGCTAGTGTGCAAACGTCCATTGAGGGACTAGGTGGCACACAATGAGCTGGAGGTTGGGTCGGCCACAGGCTAATAAATCATTGCTAGCGTGCAAGCCTCCATTAACGCACTACCTGGCACACAATGAGCTGGAGGTTGGGTTGGCAGCAAGCTAGGGATACGGCAAATAAATCATGGGCTAGCGTGCAAGTATCCATTGAAGCACCAGCTGGCACACAATGAGCTGGAGATTGGGTCGGCCACAGGCTAATATATCATTGCTAGCGCGCAAGCGTCCATTGAGGCACTAGCTGGCACACAATGAGCTGGAGGTTGGTTTGACAGCAAGCTAAGGACACAGCTAATGAAGCATTGGCTAGTACGCAAGCGTCCATTAACACACTAGCTGGCACACAATGAGCTGGAGGTTGGGTTGGCCGCAAGCTAAGGATATGACTAATGAAGCATTGGCTAGTGCGCAAGCATCCATTAACGCACTAGCTTGCACACAATGAGCTGGAGGTTGGGCAGTCAACAAGCTAAGAATACATTGCTAGCGCGCAAGCGTCCATTGAGGCACTAGCTCGCACATGATGAGCTGGAGGTTGGGATGACCGCAAGCTAAGGATACATTGGATAGCGTGCAAGCGTCCATTGCAGCACTGGGTGGCGCACAAATGAGCTGGAGGTCAGGTCGGCCACAGGCTAATAAATCATTGGCTAGTGCGCAAGCGTCCATTGACGCACTAGCTGGCACACAATGTGCAGGAGGTTGGGTTCGCAGCAAGCTAAGGATACATTGGCTAGCGTGCAAGCGTCCATTGAAGCACTGGATGGCAGAGTACTAGCAGCTAGGGAAGTTGCTACCAAGCTGCTGGCTATTCAATAAATAAATGGTGCACCTTATAACGAGAGTGAGTTGCAGGGTACTTCAAATGACCAAATTGGCCAGCGCTTTAGCGCACTTAAAAACATTAAAAACTGCGCTTTGTAGTGCAAAAAGCGCAAAAAATGCTTGCAGCGCCCACAAGGGGTTGCAAAAAACTGCGCTTCAAGCGCAGAGGGGGTCAAAAAGTCAGCGCTCAAAAGCGCAAAAGCGCGCACTTTGAATTACCCTGTTGAGTTGCTATGTTATTGTCAGACCCCCCCACCTACCCACACCCACAACACACCACTGTATGGATGAACCTCTATGTCATAGTGAGGGTTTTTTTCCGCTATATATAGCAATCGCTAGTTTTGACCCCGGTTTGGCAAAATTATTGCTGTACAAATGTAAAATAAAGTTGTTTTTTGCCCTAAATGGCCCTACAAAGCTATAAAAGGCTAGAAAAGCCAGGATGGAAGCCTAGAAAGCCCGAAGGCCTAGAAAGCCCGAAGGCCTAGAAAAGTCAGGATGGAAGCTATACAAAGCTGTAAAAGCATTAAAACGCTGTCCCTGGAGGAGGTCTAAAACCATGCAGCTAGAAAAAACCCACTTCCAGATTTTCAAAAAGGCCCTGGTCACTGAATGTGTCACTTTGCTACGGAGTGCTGCTGGAGGGGCTAGTGGAGGGTCATTTTCTAAATAAATAAATAAATAAATAAATAAATAAATAAATAAATAAATAAATAAATAAATAAATAAATAGTACGCCTCATTACTTATGTACTGCTTAGCTGGTGAGAGAATGAGTGGCTACAAGGTTTTGAATACTGACTTCATAAATCTGAAAGGTGCGTGTAATACTAGCTACCAAGTGGTGTGATGTTGACCACCAAATGAGTGACTGCAAGGATTTGAACAAAGACTTAATAAAGCTGAAAGATGTGTAAACTACTGGCTACCAAGTGGTATGATGTTGACCACCAAATTAGTGGCTGCAAGGTTTTGTACACAGACTTAATAAAGCTGAAAGATGTGTAAACTACTGGCTACCAAGTGGTATGATGTTGACCACCAAATGAGTGGCTTCAAGGTTTTGAACACTGACTTCATAAAGCTGAAGGGTGTGTCTAATACTGGCTACCAAGTGGTGTGATGTTGACCACCAAATGAGTGACTTCAAGCTTTTGAACACTGACTTCATAGAGCTGAAAGGTGTGTGTTATACTGGCTACCAAGGAGTGTGATGTTGACAACTAAATGAGTAGCCGCAAGGTTTCGAACACAGACTACGTAAAGCTGAAAGGTGTGTGTAATACCGGCTACCAAGTAGTGTGATGTTGACGCCCAAACGAGTGACTGCAAGCTTTTGAACACAGACTTAATAAAGCTGAAAGGTGTGTGTAATACAGCCTAACAAGGAGTGTGATGTTGACCACCATTTGTTCTGCTGTCCGCAGCCTTTCGCCTCCTGTCCTCTTGTCTCTCGTTCTTGTCTCTTGTTCTTGTCTCTCGTTCTTTTATTTCTTGTCTCTCGTTCTTTTTCTTTTCGTCTCTATCCTTCACTCATTTTTGTCTCTCGTGCTTTTCGTCCTCTCGTTCTCTTGTTCTTGTTTCTCGTTCTTTTGTTTCTTGTTTCTCGTTCTTTTGCTTTTCATCTCTATCCTTCACTCGTTCTTGTCTCTCGTTCTTGTCTCTCGTTCTTGTCTCTCGTGCTTTTTCGTCCTTTCGTTCTCTTGTTCTTGTTTCTCGTTCTTTTGTTTCTTGTTTCTCGTTCTTTTGCTTTTCATCTCTATCCTTCACTCGTTCTTGTCTCTCGTTCTTGTCTCTCGTTCTTGTCTCTCGTGCTTTTCGTCCTTTCGTTCTCTTGTTCTTGTTTCTCGTTCTTTTGTTTCTTGTTTCTCGTTCTTTTGCTTTTCATCTCTATCCTTCACTCGTTCTTGTCTCTCGTTCTTGTCTCTCGTTCTTGTCTCTCGTGCTTTTCGTCCTTTCGTTCTCTTGTTCTTGTTTCTCGTTCTTTTGTTTCTTGTTTCTCGTTCTTTTGCTTTTTCATCTCTATCCTTCACTCGTTCTTGTCTCTCGTTCTTGTCTCTCGTTCTTGTCTCTCGTGCTTTTCGTCCTTTCGTTCTCTTGTTCTTGTTTCTCGTTCTTTTGTTTCTTGTTTCTCGTTCTTTTGCTTTTCATCTCTATCCTTCACTCGTTCTTGTCTCTCGTTCTTGTCTCTCGTTCTTGTCTCTCGTGCTTTTCGTCCTTTCGTTCTCTTGTTCTTGTTTCTCGTTCTTTTGTTTCTTGTTTCTCGTTCTTTTGCTTTTCATCTCTATCCTTCACTCGTTCTTGTCTCTCGTTCTTGTCTCTCGTTCTTGTCTCTCGTGCTTTTCGTCCTTTCGTTCTCTTGTTCTTGTTTCTCGTTCTTTTGTTTCTTGTTTCTCGTTCTTTTGCTTTTCATCTCTATCCTTCACTCGTTCTTGTCTCTCGTTCTTGTCTCTCGTTCTTGTCTCTCGTGCTTTTCGTCCTTTCGTTCTCTTGTTCTTGTTTCTCGTTCTTTTGTTTCTTGTTTCTCGTTCTTTTGCTTTTCATCTCTATCCTTCACTCGTTCTTGTCTCTCGTTCTTGTCTCTCGTTCTTGTCTCTCGTGCTTTTCGTCCTTTCGTTCTCTTGTTCTTGTTTCTCGTTCTTTTGTTTCTTGTTTCTCGTTCTTTTGCTTTTCATCTCTATCCTTCACTCGTTCTTGTCTCTCGTTCTTGTCTCTCGTTCTTGTCTCTCGTGCTTTTCGTCCTTTCGTTCTCTTGTTCTTGTTTCTCGTTCTTTTTGTTTCTTGTTTCTCGTTCTTTTGCTTTTCATCTCTATCCTTCACTCGTTCTTGTCTCTCGTTCTTGTCTCTCGTTCTTGTCTCTCGTGCTTTTCGTCCTTTCGTTCTCTTGTTCTTGTTTCTCGTTCTTTTGTTTCTTGTTTCTCGTTCTTTTGCTTTTCATCTCTATCCTTCACTCGTTCTTGTCTCTCGTTCTTGTCTCTCGTTCTTGTCTCTCGTGCTTTTCGTCCTTTCGTTCTCTTGTTCTTGTTTCTCGTTCTTTTGTTTCTTGTTTTCTCGTTCTTTGCTTTTCATCTCTATCCTTCACTCGTTCTTGTCTCTCGTTCTTGTCTCTCGTTCTTGTCTCTCGTGCTTTTCGTCCTTTCGTTCTCTTGTTCTTGTTTCTCGTTCTTTTGTTTCTTGTTTCTCGTTCTTTTGCTTTTCATCTCTATCCTTCACTCGTTCTTGTCTCTCGTTCTTGTCTCTCTCGTTCTTGTCTCTCGTGCTTTTCGTCTTTCGTTCTCTTGTTCTTGTTTCTCGTTCTTTTGTTTCTTGTTTCTCGTTCTTTTGCTTTTCATCTCTATCCTTCACTCGTTCTCGTTCTTGTCTCTCGTTCTTGTCTCTCGTTCTTGTCTCTCGTGCTTTTCGTCCTTTCGTTCTCTTGTTCTTGTTTCTCGTTCTTTTGTTTCTTGTTTCTCGTTCTTTTGCTTTTCATCTCTATCCTTCACTCGTTCTTGTCTCTCGTTCTTGTCTCTCGTTCTTGTCTCTCGTGCTTTTCGTCCTTTCGTTCTCTTGTTCTTGTTTCTCGTTCTTTTGTTTCTTGTTTCTCGTTCTTTTGCTTTTCATCTCTATCCTTCACTCGTTCTTGTCTCTCGTTCTTGTCTCTCGTTCTTGTCTCTCGTGCTTTTCGTCCTTTCGTTCTCTTGTTCTTGTTTCTCGTTCTTTTGTTTCTTGTTTCTCGTTCTTTTGCTTTTTCATCTCTATCCTTCACTCGTTCTTGTCTCTCGTTCTTGTCTCTCGTTCTTGTCTCTCGTGCTTTTCGTCCTTTCGTTCTCTTGTTCTTGTTTCTCGTTCTTTTGTTTTCTTGTTTCTCGTTCTTTTGCTTTTCATCTCTATCCTTCACTCGTTCTTGTCTCTCGTTCTTGTCTCTCGTTCTTGTCTCTCGTGCTTTTCGTCCTTTCGTTCTCTTGTTCTTGTTTCTCGTTCTTTTGTTTTCTTGTTTCTCGTTCTTTTGCTTTTCATCTCTATCCTTCACTCGTTTCTTGTCTCTCGTTCTTGTCTCTCGTTCTTGTCTCTCGTGCTTTTCGTCCTTTCGTTCTCTTGTTTCTTGTTTCTCGTTCTTTTGTTTCTTGTTTCTCGTTCTTTTGCTTTTCATCTCTATCCTTCACTCGTTCTTGTCTCTCGTTCTTGTCTCTCGTTCTTGTCTCTCGTGCTTTTCGTCCTTTCGTTCTCTTGTTTCTTGTTTCTCGTTCTTTTGTTTCTTGTTTCTCGTTCTTTTGCTTTTCATCTCTATCCTTCACTCGTTCTTGTCTCTCGTTCTTGTCTCTCGTTCTTGTCTCTCGTGCTTTTCGTCCTTTCGTTCTCTTGTTCTTGTTTCTCGTTCTTTTGTTTCTTGTTTCTCGTTCTTTTGCTTTTCATCTCTATCCTTCACTCGTTCTTGTCTCTCGTTCTTGTCTCTCGTTCTTGTCTCTCGTGCTTTTCGTCCTTTCGTTCTCTTGTTTCTTGTTTCTCGTTCTTTTGTTTCTTGTTTCTCGTTCTTTTGCTTTTCATCTCTATCCTTCACTCGTTCTTGTCTCTCGTTCTTGTCTCTCGTTCT
>CM039465.1:5703465-5710965 GCA_022414725.1 Microglena sp. YARC | reverse complement strand
TCCCATATGTGCTCCCTTTTTCTCCCCCCCCCCCCCCCCATGATATCATACTCGCCTTTGGTCAACATCATATGATATGCCGGTCCCTGCCCATATGTGCTCCCTTTTTCTCCCCCCCCCCCCCATGATATCATACTCGCCTTTGGTCAACATCATATGATATGCCGGTCCCTGCCCATATGTGCTCCCTTTTTCTCCCCCCCCCCCCCCCCCCATGATATCATACTCGCCTTTGGTCAACATCATATGATATGCCGGTCCCTGCCCATATGTGCTCCCTTTTTCTCCCCCCCCCCCCCCCATGATATCATACTCGCTTTTGGTCAACATCATATGATATGCCGGTCCCTGCCCATATGTGCTCCCTTTTTCTCCCCCCCCCCCCCCCCCCCCACGATGAAGCGGCCGCAAGTTATGCTAATATGGACCAGACTCGTACATATGTCATTCCCAGGTCAACTTAACTCTTAGCTCTAAGAGCTCTTGCAATTTATATGACATGAATATGTCATTACCAGGTCAACTTAACTCTTAGCTCGTAGAGCAATTGCCATTTATATGACATGGGTATGTCATTCCCAGGTCAGCATAACTCTTAGCTCTTAGAGAATTGCGATTTGTTTTGGACCTGGTCATCAAGAGCTTGCTATATCATCCCCTCATGACAGTTTAGCTTCCATGATGATGCGGCCGCAATTTATGTTAATATGGACCAGACTCGTACGTATGTCATTCCCAGGTCAACATAAGTCTTAGCTCGTAGAGCTCTTGCAATTTATATGACATGGGTATGTCATTCCCAGGTCAGCATAACTCTTAGCTTTTAGAGCTCTTGCAATTTATTTTGGACCTGGTCATCAAGAGCTTGTTATACCATCACAGCCCCTTTCAGTTATGTACATTGGTCTAGTGGTAGACCAAATCGCTTGAGGACGAAGAGTCGGGGGGTCGTTTCCCCCTACGGTCGCTCTTAGCGTTGCAGGTCGTTGTCAACCGAGATGGTAGCTTGTCCAGTTGAGGTAGAAGGCCGCTCTCTACCCGCATACGACGGGTTCCCTTAACACCACGCCCCACCAGGCGTCATCAAGTGCTTGCTGTACCATCACCTCATGACAATCGATCATTGTTTTGATTTTACTTGAACTTGAACTTCGTTACATGGCTCCAGCCAGCAATTTTCACCTCTACTCCTGTTTTGAATTGTTACATGCATTCAATATGGCTAGGAACCGATTTTTACATGGTTTTACAGCAGGCCTGGGCAGACTGTAGGACCCAAGTAACAAACTCTGTGAACATATAAGAAAGAAATGGAACACAAACAAAACAACCCTTTGCCAACTGTATTTCAGGTCTCAACTTGAGTCGGTTCCAGCCATGGATCCCTTTGCCAAGTTATTTTTGCCATGCTTTTCTGAGACCCCTTTTAAGGAAAATGGACCCATTTACCAATACATGTTCTTGCCACTACTTCAGGTGTGTATGGAATTTTAATTTTGTTTAACTTGGGGGTGCGTTTCGGAGAGATTTTGATCCCCACAAAAATCAAGAAAATTAAATACGGATGGAAGCGCATGCAACCGTCTAATTTATCACACAGGGTGGTGGTTTATTCTGAACTATTATTTGATTTACATTTCCCATACAACTTCAATGAAGACCAGAATTAAAATATGTTAATGGATTTGTTGTCTTTAACACAGAGTTAGCGTGAAATGAGGTGGGATGAGTGCAAAGACCCATAGGTGGGATGAAGTGGGATGAGTGCAAAGGACCATAGGTGGGATGAAGTGGGATGAGTGCAAAGGCCCATAGGTGGGATGAAGTGGGATGAGGGCAAAGGCCCATAGGTGGGATGAAGTGGGATGAGTGCAAAGGCCCATAGGTGGGATGAAGTGGGATGAGTGCAAAGGCCCATAGGTGGGATGAAGTGGGATGAGGGCAAAGGCCCATAGGTGGGATGAAGTGGGATGAGTGCGAAGGACCATAGGTGGGATGAGGTGGGATGAGGGCAAAGGACCATAGGTGGGATGAAGTGGGATGAGGGCAAAGGCCCATAGGTGGGATGAGTGCAAAGGCCCATAGGTGGGATGAGTGCAAAGGCCCATAGGTTGGATGAAGTGGGATGAGGGCAAAGGCCCATAGTTGGGATGAAGTGGGATGAGTGCAAAGTCCCATAGGTGGGATGAGTGCAAAGGCCCATAGGTGGGATGAGGTGGGATGAGTGCAAGCGCCCATAGGTGGGATGAGTGCAAAGGCCCATAGGTGGGATGAGGTGGGATGAGGGCAAAGGCCCATAGGTGGGATGAGTGCAAAGGCCCATAGGTTGGATGAAGTGGGATGAGGGCAAAGGCCCATAGTTGGGATGAAGTGGGATGAGTGCAAAGGACCATAGGTGGGATGAGTGCAAGCGCCCATAGGTGGGATGAGTGCAAAGGCCCATAGGTGGGATGAGGTGGGATGAGTGCAAGCGCCCATAGGTGGGATGAGTGCAAAGGCCCATAGGTGGGTTGAGGTGGGATGAGTGCAAAGGCCCATAGGTGGGATGAGGTGGGATGAGTGCAAAGGCCCATAGGTGGGATGAGTGCAAAGGCCCATAGGTTGGATGAAGTGGGATGAGGGCAAAGGCCCATAGTTGGGATGAAGTGGGATGAGTGCAAAGGACCATAGGTGGGATGAGTGCAAGCGCCCATAGGTGGGATGAGTGCAAAGGCCCATAGGTGGGATGAGGTGGGATGAGTGCAAGCGCCCATAGGTGGGATGAGTGCAAAGGCCCATAGGTGGGTTGAGGTGGGATGAGTGCAAAGGCCCATAGGTGGGATGAGGTGGGATGAGTGCAAAAGCCCATAGGTGGGATGAGTGCAAAGGCCCATAGGTTGGATGAAGTGGGATGAGGGCAAAGGCCCATAGTTGGGATGAAGTGGGATGAGTGCAAAGGACCATAGGTGGGATGAGTGCAAGCGCCCATAGGTGGGATGAGTGCAAAGGCCCATAGGTGGGATGAGGTGGGATGAGTGCAAGCGCCCATAGGTGGGATGAGTGCAAAGGACCATAGGTGGGATGAAGTAAGATGAGTGCAAAGGACCATAGGTGGGATGAAGTGGGATGAGGGCAAGCGCCCATAGTTGGGATGAAGTGGGATGAGTGCAAAGGACCATAGGTGGGATGAGTGCAAGCGCCCATAGGTGGGATGAGTGCAAAGGCCCATAGGTGGGATGAGGTGGGATGAGTGCAAAGGCCCATAGGTGGCGTCAGGTAAGCACAGATTTAGCTTTCCCTCATAGTAATCTGTTCAGTCGTCGGGCATTTTATCTGCTCCCATACCTCCCATCCCCATGCAACCCCCTTAACTCACTCCATCTGGATCCCCATTTCACCAATATACCTTCCCCCCCTCCTCCACCCCAAACACATCCACATACCACCACAAGCATCTCTACCCCCCCCACACCACCCCCACACACACCTCCCCAAACACACACAAAACCATCCCTCGCCATCATCACCCACTGCGATCACCCACCACCACCACCACCACCACCACCACCACAATTATTACCCCCCCGCACCACACCACACTAACCTTACACCACCAATCCACAATTATTACCCCCCACCCCAACCCCCACTTGTACCAAACGTCCACACCACCAACCTGCAAGGGTACCTGATGGCAAAGTTGTGCTCTTCTTCTTCCTCTTCCTCTTCCTCTTTCTCCCGCTTCTTTGGATCAGTGGATGCCCCTCCTCCCTTTGCTGCCCCTCCGCACCCCACCCGACCCCACCCGCACCACACCACCAACCCACAAGGGTACCTGATGGCAAAGTTGTGCTCTTCTTCTTCCTCTTCCTCTTTCTCCCCCTTCATTGGATCAGTGGATGCCTCTCCTCCCTTTACTTCCCCTCTGCACCCCACCCCACCCCACCCGCACCACACCTCCAACCCACAAGGGTACCTGACGGCAAAGTTGTGCTCTTCTTCTTCCTCTTCCTCTTTCTCCCCCTTCTTTGGATCAGTGGATGCCCCTCCTCCCTTTTCTGCCCCTCCGCTGCCTGTTTCCATATCATCGTATTGGGGCAGCTTCAGGTTTGGCACGTCCGGGTCGGAGTCAGAGTCCAGTGAGCTAGCCTTGCCTCTGGTTGATGTTGCATCTAGTGGGGTGCGGTGAGGTGAGGTGAGGTGAGATGAGGGGAGGGGAGGGAAGAGGGGAGTTATCATTGGGGCCCTTTTTCTGTATGTTGGGCATCTTCAGGTTTGGCATGTCCGGGTCGGAGTCAGAGTCCAGTGAGCTAGCATTGCCTCTGGTTGATGTCGCATCTAGTGGAGTGAGGTGTGAGGTGAGGTGAGGTGTGGGGAGGGGAGGGAAGAGTGGAGTTATTATTTGGCCCCCGTTTTTGTAGGTTGGGCTAGTTCAGGTCGAGCATGTCTGGGTCAGATCCAGAGTCCAGTGAGCTAGCCTTGCCACTGGTTGATGTTATGTCTGGTGGGGTGAGGTGATGTGAGGTGAGGTGAGGTGAGGTGAGGTGAGGTGAGGTGAGGTGAGGTGAGAGTTGAAGTGAGTTGAGGTTTGTGGTGAGGTGAGGTGAGGTGAGAGGTGATGTGAGGTGAGGTGATGTGAGGTGTGGGTTGAAGTGAGTTGAGGTGTGTGGTGAGGTGAGTTGAGGTGAGGTGAGAGTGGACTTATTATTAGGCCCCTGTTTTTTTGGGTTGGGCAAGTTCAGGTTGGGCATGTCCGGGTCGGAGTCAGAGTCCAGTGAGCTAGCCTTGCCAGTTGATGTTGCATCTGGTGGGGTGAGGTGAGGTAAGGTGTGAGGTGAGGTGAGTTGTGAGGTGAGGTGGGGCGTGAGGTGTGAGGTGTGAGGTGTGAGGTGTGAGGTAAAGGGAGGTGAGGTGAGGTGTGAGGTGTGAAGAGGTGAGGTGAGGTGAGGTGAGTTGAGGTGAGGTGGGGTGTGAGGTGCGAGGTGTGAGGTGTGAGGTAAAGTGAGGTGAGGTGAGTTGAGGTGAGAGTGGAGTTATTATTGAGTCCCTGTTTTGTTGGTTGGGCAAGTTCAGGTTGGGCATGTCGGGGTCAGAGTCAGAGTCCAGTGAGCTAGCTTTGCCACTGGTTAATGTTGCATCTAGTGGGGTGAGGTGTGAGGTGAGAGTGTAGTTATTATTGGGGCCCCGTATTTGTAGGTTGGGCCAGTTCAGGTTGGGCATGTCCGGTTTGGAGTCACAGTCCAGTGAGCTAGCCTTGCCACTGGTTAATGTTGCATCTGGCAAGGTGAGTTGAGTTGAGTTGTGAGGTGAGGTGAGGTGAGGTTGGGTGAGGTGAGGTGAGGTGTGTGGTGAGTTGAGTTGAGTTGAGTTGTGAGGTGAGGTGAGGTGAGGTGGGGTGGGGTTTGAGGTGTGAGGTGTGAGATGTGAGGTGAGGTGAGGTGAAGTGGGGTGAGGTGAGGGGTGAAGTGTGAGGAGGTGAGGTGAGAGGTGTGAGGTGAGGAGTTTAGAGGTGAGGTGAGGTGAGGTAAGGTGAGGTGAAAGGTGTGAGGTGAGGAGGTGTGAGGTGAGGGGAGGTGAGATATGTGAGGTGAGGAAGTAAGAGGTGAGGTGAGGTGAGGTGAGGTGAGGTGAGGTGAGGTGAGGTGAGGTGAGGTGAGGTGAGGTGAGGTGAGGTGAGGTGAGGTGAGGTGAGGTAAGGTGAGGTGAGGTGAGAGGTGTGAGGCGAGGAGATGTGGGGGGAGGGGAGGGGAGGGGAGAGGTGTGAGGGGAGGAGGTTGGAAGTGAGGTGAGGTGAGGTAAGGTGAGGTGAGGTGAGAGGTGAGATGAGGTTAGGGGAGGTGGGGTGAGGTGTGGTGTGTGGTGAGGTGAGGTGAGGTGAGGTAAGGTGTAAGGTGAGATGAGGTGATGTGTGTGGTGAGGTGATGTGTGAGGTGAGGTGAGGTTTGAGGTGTAAGGTGAGATGTGAGGTGAGGTGAGGTGTGTGGTGAGGTGAGGTGTGATGTGAGGTGAGATGAGATGAGAGAGTGGATTTATTATAGGAACCGCATTATTGGGACCCTGTTTTTGTTGGACCCCATAATAGGGACCCCATGATTATTGGCACCGCATTATTAAAACCCTTATCATAGTTTTAATTTTTGGCTATGAGCAGTAGCTTCTCGGCAGCTCCTTAAGCCAGCCACTGAGCTAGAACCCCAATATTTGGGCTCTTCTGGACAGCTGAATGTGTCAGCTTCAAGGTGCACTAGGCCGCATTTGGTTTGGCTCAATAGCCAGTCAGGGGAGCTGCCCAGAAGCTGATGCTCGTAGCGGAAAATAAATGCTATGTATGAAACCTTCAAATTTAAATTCAAATCAAGTTCATTTGTAGCAAAATTACCCAAATCCACACCAAAAGTATGTTACACATGAAAGGAAAAGCTATGGCCCAATTAGTGTTGGCCCTTCATTACTGTAACCCCATTACAGTTGCACATGATCAAATTCATTCATACCCATACCAAAATCACGTTCTACAAGAAACGAAAAGCTATGACCCTATTAGTGTTTGCCCCTGATTACTGGGGCCCCCTTATTGTCGCACTTAATCAAATCCATCCATCATACCCATACCAAAATCACGTTATACAAGAAACGAAAAGCTATGACCCTATTAGTGTTTGCCCCTGATTACTGGGGCCCCCTTATTGTCGCACTTAATCAAATCCATCCATCATACCCATACCAAAATCACGTTATACAAGAAACGAAAAGCTATGACCCTATCAGTGTTTGCCCCTGATTACTGGGGCCCCCTTATTGCCGCACTTAATCATATCCATCCATCATACCCATACCAAAATCACGTTCTACAAGAAACGAAAAGCTATGACCCAATTAGTGTTTGCCCCTGATTACTGGGGCCCCCTTATTGTCGCACTTAATCAAATCCATCCATCATACCCATACCAAAATCACGTTATACAAGAAACGAAAAGCTATGACCCTATTAGTGTTTGCCCCTGATTACTGGGGCCCCCTTATTGTCGCACTTAATCAAATCCATCCATCATACCCATACCAAAATCACGTTATACAAGAAACGAAAAGCTATGACCCTATTAGTGTTTGCCCCTGATTACTGGGGCCCCCTTATTGCCGCACTTAATCAAATCCATCCATCATACCCATACCAAAATCACGTTATACAAGAAACGAAAAGCTATGACCCTATTAGTGTTTGCCCCTGATTACTGGGGCCCCCTTATTGTCGCACTTGATCAAATTCATTCATCATACCCATACCAAAATTGCAATAAAAATAAAAATAAAAGCTATGACCCAATTAGCGCTGGCACCACATTACTGGGACCCCCTTACTGACGCACTTAATCAAATTCATCCATCATACCCATATCAAAATTGCAATAAAAATAAAAATAAAAATAAAAGCTATGACCCAATTAGTGCTGGCACCACATTACTGGGACCCCTTACTGACGCACTTAATCAAATTCATCCATCATACCCATGCCAAAATTA
>CM039465.1:5508465-5700965 GCA_022414725.1 Microglena sp. YARC | reverse complement strand
TTTTTGTTGGTGTGTATATTATTATGTGTATGCATGTGTTTCTGTGTGTGTGTGCAGGCTTGTGTTTGTAGGGCTATGGAGACGAGGGGCTACACATACTGTTAAGCCCAACCTTCTCCTCCAACCTCCCACCCTCCACCTCCCACCTTCAAGCAAGCTTCCTTAGCTGGAGTTAGGCGTTTGGGATCAATGAGTTGCCTCGAACTCGTATTGGGCTGAGTGAGGCCAAGCCAACACTTATAGCATGCATGGACTTGCATGGGCACACGTCGAGGGGGGGCCGAGCTGCTGGCACCTGCACCCCTTGACGCTGACACTGCATTTCGCATGGTTCGTATCTACCTAGAACGCTCGCAAGGTTTTTTCAGGTGTGAATATGGGTTAGCAAGGTTTGAGTAGTCGAGGGGTGCAGGTGGGCGCCTAGAAGAGTCGTCGAGAGTAGACGTGCGCTTAAGCCGTTCAGAGTTTAGTGGTCGAGAGCTGGGGAGGTGAGTACAGTTTGGAAAGAGGAGCTTGCTACGAGGGAGAGAAATAGTTGGACGACCAAAGGGCAGAGCACCTACTGCTGGGCTCCGGCTTGGCTTATACGGGTACGTCTCTGGTTACGTCACATGCTGACACAAAGCCCGGGGGGGGGGGTGAGGGCGGGGGGGCGAGGGCGGGGGGCGAGGGCGGGGGGGGCGAGCCCAAAACCAGATCTCTGCCCAAAATTTGTAGTAGGAGAGTGACCTAGGTGTGACCGCGACCCGTCCGAGCCAAATTCTCATCCCGTCCGACCTCCTCAATCCTCATAGACCGAGCAACCGATTATAAAAACCCCAAGAATTGTATCCTTGGACGGTCCGACCGGAATTATCCTTGGACAGATCAAATACAGCTTTTAATGTGGAGGAGGCAGATTTGTACAAGGTAAAATTGCTTGACTTCTTAGAGTATACCCTCTTACCATTTATTGATTTATCCTCCCTTGCCACACTAATTAACGCTGCCCAGCTCTCAAAATCGAGTTTGTTCATGAACTCGGTCCGCTGTTTCCGCATCGACCTAGACCAGGCCCTGTTTCTTCAAAGACCTTGTTGTCTCTTCAACGACAAGGTATTATTGGGTTCCCCTACGCTCACCCTTAGCGTTGCAGGTCGTTGTCAACCGCGGTGGTTGCTTGTCCAGTCGAGGTGGTAGACCGTTCTCTGCCCGCGTACGACGGGTTCGCTTAACACCACGCCCCACCAGGCGTTATCGTTACCTGTTGGGGTCGCAAGGAGGCGCCCTTCCTTCTTCTGCTTGATCCTGGCAAGGTAATTATGTGCAGATAATGTGTACCATGTTTTTCAGGAGGGGCGACAGCCAAGTGAAATGTAACAATACAGATAGTCCGCTGCATTTTTCTGGTGTCACAAAGACGTGAAGTCTCTTTGTTCGTTTTTCGTCAGTTTTAACGAATGCGCAGTAATAACCATTCCGAGCTATAGGCCTTTTTAGAGCTATAGGCCTTTATAGGCCTTTATAGAGCTACAGGTCTTTATAGAGCTACAGGCCTTTATAGAGCTATAGGCCTTTATAGAGCTATAGGCCTATATAGAGCTAAAGGCCTTTATAGAGCTATAGGCCTATATAGAGCTAAAGGCCTTTATAGAGCTATAGGCCTTTATAGAGCTATAGGCCTTTATAGAGCTATAGGCCTTTATAGAGCTATAGGCCTATATAGAGCTAAAGGCCTTTATAGAGCTATAGGCCTTTATAGAGCTGTATATATAGATATGCCCACACACCCCTCCAATATGATATCAACACATCAGAATACTGAAAATACAGATACACCACCGTACACCATGATAATTATGACCAATGAGCATAGGAATACATATCAATATATATTTACTTCCTAAGAGCAGGCCAGGGTATATTAGTATAAGCGCGTCGAAACATATCTGATTTGCTTGTTGTTCTCTGCTCAGCAGCAGCAGCAGCAGCAGCAGCAAAGACATCAGAATCATTATAATAATCACCACGAAATCCTTACCAACATCAGCCATCTTCAATTCTTGATCCAACACTATATTTCAGATTGATATTCAACTTCAGATTGTAAGGAGGGCTATTTGATGATGGTGGTGATGGTGGTGATGATGATGGATGCTGATGAAGGATGCAATATTATATTTAATTGTCTCTGAAGGAGACTTGTCCTCCATAAAATTGGGATTGAGCATGGTTACATGGATCCAGCCTTCATGCTATTCACCATCGTTTGGAGTGTGTCCAACATTCAATGCTTTCTTCTGAATGATCAAGTAGCTGATGATTGATCAAGTAGCTGATGATTGATCAAGTAGCTGATTGATCTAGTCTCTTCCAGGGTAATTCAAAGCACGCGCTTTTGCGCTTTTGAGCGCTGACTTTTTGACCCCCTCTGCGCTTTAAGCGCAGTTTTTTGCAACCCATTGTGGGCGCTGCAAGCAATTTTTGCGCTTTTTGCACTACAAGCGCAGTTTTTTTTGTTTTAAAGTACGCTAAAGCGCTGGCCAATTTGGCCTTTTGAAGTACCCTGGTCTCTTCATTCAATCATTGACCATCCAAGGCAAGTGTAGAAATGCTCGTGATCTTCATTGCAGACCATATGACTAATAATTCACTACCTGCAAGCTTCTGTCAGAACTAGATGACCGGTAGGTCAGTCTCACTGACAGTGGCGTGTCCACGTACATGGCAGAACTAGATGACCGGTAGGTCAGTCTCACTGACAGTGGCGTGTCCACGTACATGGCAGAACTAGATGACCGGTAGGTCAGTCTCACTGACAGTGGCGTGTCCACGTACATGGCAGAACTAGATGACCGGTTGGTCAGTCTCACTGACAGTGGCGTGTCCACTTACATGGCAGAACTAGATGACCGGTTGGTCAGTCTCACTGACAGTGGCGTGTCCACGTACATGCAGACGTGGTCGTAGCCGCAGTCCTAAGCCCGTAACCTCATCTAATAGTTGCTGACTTGAGGCGGTGAAAGTCCAGCCTCCATGTGTAAACCTTGCTCGAGTAACTATACTTCTATCCCTCTCTCCACTCATAGAGTGTCATTCTCTTAGCTTCTACATCCAAATAATGAATGAAGATTCTAAATCTAGCCATATTGCATGCTGGTCACTCCATCCCACGGCGAAATGTAACTTTCTCTCAGGGTAAAGGATGATGGTGCTCAAGCCAAGGATTATGATGCACTCAAGGCTGGTAGCACCCACCGTGCCGGTCATCGGCCGGCGTGGTAGCAGGCAGAGCTGGACACCTGCCCCCGCCCCACATGTGCACTTTGCCAGCCTAGGTAGGCAGTAGGACCTGCCCACTCTTTCTTTTCCAGATGGCTGATGAAAAAGATAGTTGAATTCATGAAGTAGCGCTGAGCACAGCATTGATCGATTTTACTACTTACCTACCATTTACTACTTTTACTACTTTTACTACTTACCTACCGATTTTACTACTTACCTACCATTTACTACTTTTACTACTTTTACTACTTACCTACCGATTTTACAACTTACCTACCATTTACTCACAGGCCGCAATAAGCAACAGCAAGCTCAATACTTATGATCAATGATCAGTCAAGATGCATATCCTGCAAATGTATAGGTTTGGATTGATTGCATGATCTATCAGTATTCAGCAGGGTGCCCACTGTCTTCATGCTCAGTAAACGCCCACGCCCACACGTAAACCCACACCCGTGCCCCCCCCCCCACGCCCCCCCCCCCACACACCCACACACCCACACACACCCACACACACCCACACACACACACACACACTCACACCCACCCCCCCACACACACACACGCCAACACCCACACCCACGTTCACACCCACACCCACACCCTTGCTAGCACAATACACATTCCTACACAACACTCCTGATTTCAGAAAGCACTCACAAGGACGTACTCAGTTGAAGGACATGTCCAGGTGTGCATATAGTACCCACACAACTTGGGGATACCAGGATGGAACATCAAATGATTTATTTTTCTTTTCTACTTTGTGCATGATGTTCTTAAGTCCCCTTGACTCCATCAAGCTGAGGGCACATTTGGAGTCCAGTAGGGCACCAGGAAAATGTAATCATCATCATTATCAACAGATGCATGTATTGTACATGGCAGAGCATACAAGAAGAGAGATGAGCACAATTGCATGTGTGTGTGGAAAGGATCCTGGAATATTTGATACTCACTGGCTATTTTCCCTATCACCTTTAACCACGATTCAGGTGAGCGGGCTGTGGAGCCCATAGGAGCAAAACTCCCTCGCGATGGCTCTGAGTATGAATCGGTAAGTTGCCATTTTCAGACTTGAAGTTGAACTTGGCTCCATTGTTCCTTGGCTTGCAGACTCTGGTTGGTATTGCTTGCAGACTCTGGTTGGTATTTCTTGCAGACTCTGGTTGGTATTGCTTGCAGACTCTGGTTGGTATTGCTTGCAGACTCTGGTTGGTATTGCTTGCAGACTCTGGTTGTATGCTTGCAGACTCTGGTTGGTATTGCTTGCAGACTCTGGTTGGTATTGCTTGCAGACTCTGGTTGGTATTGCTTGCAGACTCTGGTTGGTATTGCTTGCAGACTCTGGTTGGTATTGCTTGCAGACTCTGGTTGGTATTGCTTGCAGACTCTGGTTGGTATTGCTTGCAGACTCTGGTTGGTATTGCTTGCAGACTCTGGTTGGTATTGCTTGCAGACTCTGGTTGGTATTGCTTGCAGACTCTGGTTGGTATTGCTTGCAGACTCTGGTTGGTATTGCTTGCAGACTCTGGTTGGTATTGCTTGCAGACTCTGGTTGGTATTGCTTGCAGACTCTGGTTGGTATTGCTTGCAGACTCTGGTTGGTATTGCTTGCAGACTCTGGTTGGTATTGCTTGCAGACTCTGGTTGGTATTGCTTGCAGACTCTGGTTGGTATTGCTTGCAGACTCTGGTTGGTATTGCTTGCAGACTCTGGTTGGTATTGCTTGCAGACTCTGGTTGGTATTGCTTGCAGACTCTGGTTGGTATTGCTTGCAGACTCTGGTTGGTATTGCTTGCAGACTCTGGTTGGTATTGCTTGCAGACTCTGGTTGGTATTGCTTGCAGACTCTGGTTGGTATTGCTTGCAGACTCTGGTTGGTATTGCTTGCAGACTCTGGTTGGTATTGCTTGCAGACTCTGGTTGGTATTGCTTGCAGACTCTGGTTGGTATTGCTTGCAGACTCTGGTTGGTATTGCTTGCAGACTCTGGTTGGTATTGCTTGCAGACTCTGGTTGGTATTGCTTGCAGACTCTGGTTGGTATTGCTTGCAGACTCTGGTTGGTATTGCTTGCAGACTCTGGTTGGTATTGCTTGCAGACTCTGGTTGGTATTGCTTGCAGACTCTGGTTGGTATTGCTTGCAGACTCTGGTTGGTATTGCTTGCAGACTCTGGTTGGTATTGCTTGCAGACTCTGGTTGGTATTGCTTGCAGACTCTGGTTGGTATTGCTTGCAGACTCTGGTTGGTATTGCTTGCAGACTCTGGTTGGTATTGCTTGCAGACTCTGGTTGGTATTGCTTGCAGACTCTGGTTGGTATTGCTTGCAGACTCTGGTTGGTATTGCTTGCAGACTCTGGTTGGTATTGCTTGCAGACTCTGGTTGGTATTGCTTGCAGACTCTGGTTGGTATTGCTTGCAGACTCTGGTTGGTATTGCTTGCAGACTCTGGTTGGTATTGCTTGCAGACTCTGGTTGGTATTGCTTGCAGACTCTGGTTGGTATTGCTTGCAGACTCTGGTTGGTATTGCTTGCAGACTCTGGTTGGTATTGCTTGCAGACTCTGGTTGGTATTGCTTGCAGACTCTGGTTGGTATTGCTTGCAGACTCTGGTTGGTATTGCTTGCAGACTCTGGTTGGTATTGCTTGCAGACTCTGGTTGGTATTGCTTGCAGACTCTGGTTGGTATTGCTTGCAGACTCTGGTTGGTATTGCTTGCAGACTCTGGTTGGTATTGCTTGCAGACTCTGGTTGGTATTGCTTGCAGACTCTGGTTGGTATTGCTTGCAGACTCTGGTTGGTATTGCTTGCAGACTCTGGTTGGTATTGCTTGCAGACTCTGGTTGGTATTGCTTGCAGACTCTGGTTGGTATTGCTTGCAGACTCTGGTTGGTATTGCTTGCAGACTCTGGTTGGTATTGCTTGCAGACTCTGGTTGGTATTGCTTGCAGACTCTGGTTGGTATTGCTTGCAGACTCTGGTTGGTATTGCTTGCAGACTCTGGTTGGTATTGCTTGCAGACTCTGGTTGGTATTGCTTGCAGACTCTGGTTGTATTGCTTGCAGACTCTGGTTGGTATTGCTTGCAGACTCTGTTGGTATTGCTTGCAGACTCTGGTTGGTATTGCTTGCAGACTCTGGTTGGTATTGCTTGCAGACTCTGGTTGGTATTGCTTGCAGACTCTGGTTGGTATTGCTTGCAGACTCTGGTTGGTATTGCTTGCAGACTCTGGTTGGTATTGCTTGCAGACTCTGGTTGGTATTGCTTGCAGACTCTGGTTGGTATTGCTTGCAGACTCTGGTTGGTATTGCTTGCAGACTCTGGTTGGTATTGCTTGCAGACTCTGGGTTGGTATTGCTTGCAGACTCTGGTTGGTATTGCTTGCAGACTCTGGTTGGTATTGCTTGCAGACTCTGGTTGGTATTGCTTGCAGACTCTGGTTGGTATTGCTTGCAGACTCTGGTTGGTATTGCTTGCAGACTCTGGTTGGTATTGCTTGCAGACTCTGGTTGGTATTGCTTGCAGACTCTGGTTGGTATTGCTTGCAGACTCTGGTTGGTATTGCTTGCAGACTCTGGTTGGTATTGCTTGCAGACTCTGGTTGGTATTGCTTGCAGACTCTGGTTGGTATTGCTTGCAGACTCTGGTTGGTATTGCTTGCAGACTCTGGTTGGTATTGCTTGCAGACTCTGGTTGGTATTGCTTGCAGACTCTGGTTGGTATTGCTTGCAGACTCTGGTTGGTATTGCTTGCAGACTCTGGTTGGTATTGCTTGCAGACTCTGGTTGGTATTGCTTGCAGACTCTGGTTGGTATTGCTTGCAGACTCTGGTTGGTATTGCTTGCAGACTCTGGTTGGTATTGCTTGCAGACTCTGGTTGGTATTGCTTGCAGACTCTGGTTGGTATTGCTTGCAGACTCTGGTTGGTATTGCTTGCAGACTCTGGTTGGTATTGCTTGCAGACTCTGGTTGGTATTGCTTGCAGACTCTGGTTGTATTGCTTGCAGACTCTGGTTGGTATTGCTTGCAGACTCTGGTTGGTATTGCTTGCAGACTCTGGTTGGTATTGCTTGCAGACTCTGGTTGGTATTGCTTGCAGACTCTTGCTTGCAGACTCTGGTTGGTATTGCTTGCAGACTCTGGTTGGTATTGCTTGCAGACTCTGGTTGTATTGCTTGCAGACTCTGGTTGGTATTGCTTGCAGACTCTGGTTGGTACTGCTTGTAGACTCTGGTTGGTATTGCTTGCAGACTCTGGTTGGTATTGCTTGCAGACTCTGGTTGGTATTGCTTGCAGACTCTGGTTGGTATTGCTTGCAGACTCTGGTTGGTATTGCTTGCAGACTCTGGTTGGTATTGCTTGCAGACTCTGGTTGGTATTGCTTGCAGACTCTGGTTGGTATTGCTTGCAGACTCTGGTTGTATTGATGCTTGCAGACTCTGGTTGGTATTGCTTGCAGACTCTGGTTGGTATTGCTGGCAGACTCTGGTTGGTACTGCTTGCAGACTCTGGTTGGTATGCAGACTCTGGTTGGTATTGCTTGTAGACTCTGGTTGGTATTGCTTGTAGACTCTGGTTGGTATTGCTTGTAGACTCTGGTTGGTATTGCTTGTAGACTCTGGTTGGTATTGCTTGCAGACTCTGGTTGGTATTGCTTGCAGACTCTGGTTGGTATTGGCATGCTTCGGTGGAGGAATGAGCAACTTGCATTTTAATTCCGACATGTGGGCTGCTTATCCAGATGTGTGACTCGTTGGCTCCAATACACATGATGGGTGCAATTGTAGGTTCTTCGGGTTTTTTTCAAATCTTAAAGTGGGTGTTTACTAGCTTTTGGGGGTTAGGCCTCCTCCAAGAACAGCGTCAATAGCCATTCCTGGCGGCCCGAATACCTGCTTCTTAAGGGATGTGGCAAGGATGTGTTTTCCGCTATATATAGCGATCACTAGTTTTGACCCCGTTTTAGCGGAAATATCGCTATATAAAAAGGAAAAGAAATTATTTTGTGTGTGTCCTGAATGCCCCTGTAAAGCTACAAAAAGCTTTAAAAAGCAATAGAAAGCACTAAAACGCTGTCCCTGGAGGAGGCCCACAACCATACAGCTAGGAAAAAAACACTTTCAGATTTGAAAACAAAATCACTGGGGTGTGGGTCCTAATGGCAAGCATGACTCTTAGTACATGATCTTGGTTGCAATAAACATGGCTTGGCTTCAATACACAAGGCTCAACCAGTCCAGGAGCAAACAGTGACTCGCCACATTGGCAGTGCACATGATCTTGGTTGCAATACACATGGCTCTAATACACATTGTGGGTGCAGCAGTAGGTTCTTGATGGTGTGGTTCCTTATGGCAAGTATGACTCGTACATGATCTTGGTTGCAATACACATGTGATGGCTTGGCTACAATACACATGGCTCAACCAGTCCAGGAGCAAACAGTGACTCACCACATCGGCGATGCACATGATCTTGATTGCAGTACACATGGCTCCAATACACATGGTGGGTGCAGCAGTAGGTTCTTGATGGTGTGGTTCCTAATGGCAAGTATGACTCATACATGATCTTGGTTGCAACAGTAGATGAGGTTCAGGGGGAGATGGGATGTGTCAATTGAGGTTGAAACAGTTTATTTGGTCATGCAGTTGGGGGAATGTAAAGGAGATGAGGGGGAAGTGCTGCACGAGAGTAGAGGAAGAGGGATATTCTAATTCATAAAAAAGGTAATGATAATGCCTGATGGGGCGTGGTGTTAAGGGAGCCCGTCGTACGCGGGTGGGGAGCAGTCTCCTACCTCAACTGGACAAGCTACCATCGCGGTTGACGACGACCTGCAACGCCAAGAGCGACCGAAGGGGGAGTCGAACCCCCGACTCTTCATTCTGAGAGTGACTCAGTCTACCACTAGACCAATGTATATCACTCAAAGAGGCTATCCTAATTCATAATATACAGGAAAGGCATAGAGGGTGCAGCCTTATAGTTTTCACATACAAGTTCATTCAAACGCACATACATGCTCAAACTGCCGCCAACGGTGCAGCCTCATAATTTGCGCATACAAGTTCGTTCAAACGCACATATATGCTCAAACTGCCGCCAACGCCCACCTCCTGTAGGGACCAGAAAGGTCGGCAATGCTGATGCCGACAATCTCAGCATGTCGAGATATGACAAGCTTACAAGAGGTCATCTCCAATCGCAGCCAGGACTTCAACCATCCTCACGTCTGTGCTGCCATGGAAAAGGTGGTTGAAACAATTGCGATATCTACTGACTCCGAACTGACTGCCCAGGCCCAGCAGCTCATGAGAGAACTAAGTGTGCTTGCCCTGGATTTTGTCCATGACATGGATGCTCCTGCCCTCGGCAGTGTGCTTGGGGCTTTGAGCAAAGCAGGGGGCACCCCAAACCCCTCCTTGGTGCACAAGATCCTGCAGCACGCTGAAGCAAACTTGCATAGCTTTGACTCCTACGACAACTTGCAAGTATTGTGGGCCATGGCGTATCTGGGAGTGGACAGTCACAGCGAACTAATGCATGACCTCCTGTCAGCTGGAACAAGTGAACTTGAGTACCTTCTCCGCCTCGATCCTGGCAAACTGTCCAATACTTTATGGGCTGCAGCCAGGCTGGACATCAGGGATGAGACCCTCATCTCTAAGTGGGTGGATGCAGCAATGCCCAAGCTGCATGAGTTCAGCGCTCAGGCCTTGGAGGAAACTTTGTGGGCTGCAGCAAAGCTTGGCATGCAGGATGAGGCATTCACCACAAAGTGGCTGGATGTGGCCATGGATAAGCTACCTGCTTTCACTCATGCAAACATGCGGGGTACTGTTGAGGATGCAGCTAAGCTGGGCATCAGCAGCAGAAACTTATGTATCAAGTGGTTGGCTGTAGCGACACTCCAGCTCAACACTTTCAGTGCTCGGGACCTGTCAGACATTTTGATCGCTGCAGCCAATCTGGACATAGAGGATGAGGCCTTCCACACCAAGTGGGTGGCTATGGTGGTGCCCAAGCTACACGAGTTCAATGCGCATGCCCTTTCCGACGTGTTGTGCGCTGCTGCTAAGCTGGGCATTGACAAAGAGCCCTTCATCACCAAGTGGGTGGCTGTGGCTACACCGAAGCTGCCGGACATGAATGCCCAGGACCTGTCATACATTTTGTGGGCCGCTGCTGTGCTCTGTATTGAGGATGAGGCCTTCATCACCAAATGCGCGGCTGTGGCTATGCCCAAGCTACCTAGCTTCAGAACCCTGGACTTGTCAAACACTCTATGGGCTGCAGATAAGCTCGGTATTCAGGACAAGGCTTTCCTAACTAAGTGGGTGGCTGCGGCTACACCCAAGCTGCCTGACATGGGTGTGCACATCCTGTCAGATGTTTTGAAGCATGTAGCTGAGAAGGGCATTAAGGATGAGGCCTTTACCACCAAATGGGTGGCTGTGGCTACACCCAAGCTGCCTGACATGGATTCCCAGGACCTGCCAAACATTTTGTAGGCTGCAGCTAAGCTGAGAATTAAGGATGAGGCCTTCATCACGAAGTGGGTGGATGTGGTGACACCCAAGCTACCTGCCATGAATGCTCAGGCCTTGTCAGACACTTTGTGTGCTGCAGCTGAGATGTGCATTAAGTATGAGGCCTTCACCACCAAGTGGATGGCTGCGGCTACACACAAGCTGCCTGACATGAATGCCCATGCCTTGTCAGACACTTTGTGGGGTGCCGCTCAGCTGCGCATCTCAGATGAGGCCTTCATCACCAATTGGGCGTGTGTGGCTACACCCAAGCTGTCTGACATGAATGCCCAGGCCCTGCCGTACATATTGATGAATGCATACAAGCTGGGCATTAAGGATGAGGCCTTCTACACCAAGTGGATGGCTGTGGCAACACTGAAGCTGCCTGACATCGATGCCGAGGACCTGTTACATGTTTCGGCTTGGTCACGGGTGGAAGGCATGATCGATGATGAGGCCTTCTACCTCAAGTTAGTGGCTGTGGCTACACTGAAGCTGCCTGACATGGATGCCTGGGACCTGTCAGTCATGGTGGAGCAAGTAGCTGAGTTTGGCGTTAAGGATGAGGCCTTCATAAGCAAGTGGGTGGCTGTGGCTACGCCCAAGCTACCTGGCATGAATGCCCAGGCCTTGTCAGGCACTTTGTGGGCTGCAGCTAAGCTCGGCATTGACGAAGAGGTCTTCATCACCAAGTGTGCGAACATGGCTACGCTCAAGCTGCCTGACATGGATGCGGAGGGCCTGTTACGAGCGTTGTGGTTTGCAGCTAAGCTTGGTATTGAGGATGGGACCTTCATCACCAAGTGGGTGGATCTTGCTATACCGGAGCTGCCTTACATGGATTACCTACTCAATGACGATGACCTGGTAAACAGTTTGGGTGGTGCAGGTGAGCTGGACACTGGGTGTGAGGCCTTCCTATCCAAGTGGGTGGATGCAGTGGTGCCCAAGCTAGAAGAGCTCAGTGCTGACGCCCTGTACGGCTTGTTGTCCGTTACTTCTTTTTTCCTGGGCATTGATGACAAGGATATCAGCATCAAATGGGTGGCTGAGGCTTCGCCCAAGCTGGCTGATCTTAATGTTCAGGACCTGTCAACCTCCTTGCGCATTGCAGCTTGGCTTGGTACTGAGGATGTGACCTTCCTTACCAAGATGGTGGCTGCGGCCACACCCAAGCTGCCTGACATGAATGCCCAGGCCTTGTCGGACACTTTGTGGGCTGCAGAACGGCTGGGCATCTCAGATGAGGCCTTCCTGATTAAGTGGGTGGATGTGGCGACATCCAAGCTGCCTGACATGAATGCCCAGGCCTTGTCAGACTCATTGTGGGTTGCAGCTGGGCTTGGCACTGAGGATGATGTGGCCTTCCTTACCAAGTGGATGGCTGCAGCTACACCCAAGCTGCCTGACATGAGTGCCCAGGCCTTGTCAGACACTTTGTGGGCTGCCGCTCAGCTGCGCATCTCAGATGCGGCCTTCCTTAACAAGTGGGTGGATGTGGCGACACCCAAGCTGCCTGACATGGATGCCCAGGCCTTGTCACACACTTTGTGGGCTGCAGCTCGGCTGGGCATCTCAGTTGAGGCCTTCACCACCAAGTGGGTGGCTGTGGCAACACCCAAGCTGCCTGACATGAATGCCAAGACCTTGTCAGACACTTTGTGGGCTGCCGTTCAGCTGCGCATCTCAGATGAACCCTTCACCACCAAGTGGGTGGATGCGGCTACGCCCAAGCTACCTGGCATGGATGCCCATACCCTTTCACATACTTTGTATTGGGCTGCAGCTGCGGACGGCATGGGTGAGGCCTTCTTCACCAAGTGGATGACCGCAGCTACACCCAAGCTGCCAGACATGCATACCGGCGATCTATTTGAATCTGCTGAGATTTTAGTGGACATGGGCATTCGAAATGCTGAATTCAATACCAAGTGGGTGGATGCAGTGGTGCCCAAGCTGTCTGACTTGGACGCCTGTGCCCTGGCAAATACTTTATTCGTTGTAGCTAAGCTTGACATTGAGGATGAGGCCTTTCTCGCCAAGTGGGTGGATGTGGCTATACCAAAGCTGCCAGACGTGTACACCCAGATTAGCGATGTCGTCCTGTCACAAACTGTATATGACGCAGCTGAGCTGAACATTATGTGCAAGGCCTTCTTTTCCAAGCTGGTGGATGCAGTGGTGCCCAAGCTACAAGAGCTCAGTGCTGACGCCCTGACTGACATGGTGTGCCTAGTTGATACATTGCTGTTTTATAACACCGACATCATCAACAATAAATGGGTGGCTGTGACTACGCCCAGGCTGCGGGACCTAGATGTCCAGGCACTGTTTACCACCTTGTTCATTGCAGATGCCCTTGTTGTTGGGGATAAGGACTTCTACACCAAGTGGGTGGATGCCATTACACTCAAGCTGCCTGACATGGATGCCCAAGCCCTTTCAGACACTTTAAGTTACGCTTCTTCGATTGAATTTGATGATGAAGCCTATTTCTACACCAAGTGGATGGCTGCGGCTACACCCAAGCTGCCTGACATAGATACCAGGATCCTGTCAGACAATATACACTCGTTCAAGCTCGCTGCTAAGGATGAGGCCTTCATCACCCAGTGGGTGGCCGTGGCTACACCCAAGCTGTCTGACATGGGTGTCAAAGAGCTGTCAGAATGTATGCAGCTTGTAGCAGAGCTGGATATCCGGAATGCTGAATTTAACACCAAGTGGGTGGATGCGGTGGTGCTCAAGGTACATGAGCTCCATAGGCTCTTTCCTTGCAGCCTGCCCGACATGTGGGGCAATGCTGCCAAGCTGGGTGTGTCCATTGGCGACATCCAAATGGCTTGGCTGGCTTATGTTACGCCCACGCTGCCTGACTTAGACGCTGGTGTCCTGTCAACAATTTTGGTCACTGCAGCTGCTCTGGGCATTAAGGATGAAGCCTTCCTAACCAAGTGGGTGGATGTGGCGACATCCAAGCTGCCTAACATGAATGCGAGGAAGCTGTCAGACATTTTGCGCTTAGCAGCTGAGCTGCACATCAAGGATGAGGCCTTCCTTACCAAGTTGGTGGATGCGGCAACTCCCAAGCTAAATGTGCTCAGGGCTGATGCCCTTGCCCTCCTGCTGGACACTGTTGGTGAGTTAGGCATGTCTGTTGGTGACATCCAAAAGGATTGGTTGCATGCGGTCATGCCCAAGCTGCTTGACTTTGACGCTCATGTCCTGTCAACAACTTTGGTCAATGCAGGTGCACTGGGCATTGAGGATGAAGCCTTCATCACCAAGTGGGTGGCTGCGGTCAGACCCAAGTTGTCTTGCATGTTTACCTATGACCTGGCAAATACTTTGATCGCTGCAGCTAAACTGGATATTCAGGACAAGGCCTTCATTACCAACTTGGTGGAGGTGGCTACACGCAAGCTACAATACAAACAGTTTCGTGCCCAGGAGCTTCAAGACGTTTTGTGTACTGCAGCCAAGCTCGGTATTGAGGACGAGGCCTTTATCACTAAGTGGGTGGACGTGGCCACACCCAAGCTACATGAGTTCAGTGCTCAGGCCTTGAATGATACATTGTTGGCTGCAGCTGAGCTTAACATTCAGGACGAGGCTTTCACAACAAAATGGGTTGATGTGGCCATGACTAGGCTAACTGATTTCAACCATGTGAACCTGTGTGGGGCTTCTGAGGCTGCAGCCAAGCTAGGAATCAGCAACATGGCCTCCTTCACCAAGTGGATGGATGCGGCGGTGAACAAGCTACACAATTCCGGTGGTTGAGATCTGTTGAGCACTTTGTTCGCTGCAGCCAAGCTGGGCATCAGCAACAGGGCCTTCTGCACCAAGTGGATGGATGCGGCGGTGAACAAGCTACACAATTCTGGTGGTTGAGATCTGTTGAGCACTTTGTTCGCTGCAGCCAAGCTGGGCATAGAGGTTGAGATTTTCCTAACCAAGTGGGTGGCTGTGGCGAGTTTTCCTAACCAAGTGGTTGAGATCTGTTGAGCACTTCCTGGGTGGCGGTGGCTGTGGCGAGTTTTCCTAACCAAGTGGTTGAGATCTGTTGAGCACTTCCTGGGTGGCGGTGGCTGTGGCGAGTTTTCCTAACCAAGTGGTTGAGATCTGTTGAGCACTTCCTGGGTGGCGGTGGCTCTGGCGAGTTTTCCTAACCGTGGTTGAGATCTGTTGAGCACTTTGTTCGCTGCAGCCAAGCTGGGTATAGAGATTTTCCTAACCAAGTGGTTGGCTGTGGCGAGTTGGCGACACCTATTCAAGTGGCCTGACTTGAATGCCAATGCACTGTCAGAGGCATTGGAGTTAGATGCTGATCTGCGCTTTACATATGTATGTGAGGCCTTCAATATCAAGTGGGTGGATGCGATGCAGCAGTGCCAGGCAGTGTTTTTCTTTTCAGCTAAAAGCAGCAGCTTCTAGGCAGCTCCCCCGACTTGAAGCTAATGCAACCTAGTGTGTCTGAAAGCTGACAGAATCTGCTGTCCAGAACTGTCAAAATCTTGGGGCTTAGCCCAGTGGCTGACTTAGGGAGCTGCCTAGAAGCTACTGCTCATAGCTGAAAATAAAAACTTTGGTGCCAGGGGTTCATAATTTCAGTTCTGATGCCGTGCTAAACATTTTGAAGGCTGCAGCTCAGCTGAGGGGGCCCTTCATCACCAAGTGGGTGGCTATGGCTGTACCCAAGCTGCCTGACATGGATGCCCAGGGTCTTTCAAATACTTCAGCTGATGCAGCTGAGTTGGGCATCGAGAATCCCTAGTTTCTACCTAGTTTCAGATTTGACCCAAGGAGGGGGAAAAGGAGCTGCCTATAAGCTGCTAAAATTACGCGCAGCCTAAATAAGAGACAGTGGTATGCAGGGCCCATCTGAGCATCAGACTAATGCAAGATTGTATAAAGAGACTGAATAAAAATCCGTTGTGCCTTGAACGTTCAACTGCTACGGCTCTGTCAGAGACTCCACGTGAAAAAATGTGTTGGGAGTTTGGGATGTAGCATCAGCCTTGCCATGTAATGTTGCGTGTGTGTGTGTGTGTGTGTGTGTGTGTGTGTGTGGTGGTGGTGGTGGTGGTGGTGGTGTGGTGGTGGTGGTGGGTGGGTGTGGGTGTGGTGTGGGTGGGGTGTGGGTGTGGGTGTGGGTGGGGGGGGGGGGGGGGGGGCAAAAATGATTTTCGCCTGGATTTGTGGAAGCAACTGAGCTCAAGCTACAAGATTAGGTCCCTCAATCAGGCCATGTGTGGTACTGTTTATAAGTATGCTGGGCATTGAGGCCTTCACCTCCTGGTGGCCGCTGGGGGACACTGTTTGCATGCAACCTCACCCACAAATTTGAAATGTTGAAAAAGGTTACCCGTCATTTATATCTTTCGGCAGGAGTAAAACAAAGAGCCGCAAACCATTTCCATCACGGTTCCATCACGCTTCCATGCGGTCCCATCACGCATCCATCACGCTTCCATGCGGTCCTATCACGCTTCCATGCGGTCCCATCACCCTTCCATGCATTTCATTTCAATGCAGGAGTAAAACAAAGAGCCGCAAACGTCGAGCCTAAAAACCTGAAGGGGGCTGACCCCCCTCCCCCCCCTTAAATAAAAGTACTAAAATGGAATCAGGGGTTAACAGTATGGCGCACACAATGGTGTCCTCGGATCTGTAGTGCAGGGTTCGCTTGACAGGCAAAAAACAGTTCTGCCCCCCCCCACCCCCCCTCCCCCGGTTGTCCAAGTACCTAAGTCACCCTTTACCGTCGCTGGAAGCGGTTGGGATGGGAGGGGGGGGGGGGGGGGGGGGGTATATACGAATTGCACAAGGTTCAAAGTGACTGCCCTAACCAAGGCCTACTTATGGGTGGCCTCAGAATTGTATTTGGAATGGGCTGTGTGTGTGGTGGTGGTGGTGGTGGTGGGTTTGGGAATTGGGGTTGGGTTGGGGTTTGGGGGTATATACTTATTGCACAAGGTCCAAAGTGGTGCCAATGGACTGCCCTTTCCCAAAGCCTACTCATGGGTGGTCTCAGGATTGTATTTGGAGACTTGAGTAAAAAGTTGGCAAAAAAACAAATGAGGGCTGACCGGCTGACCCCCCCCCCCCCCCCCCCCCCCCCCCTAAATGAGGTGCTCAGAAAAATCTAAAACAAAGCTCAATAAATAGCTAAAATTCATGTCATATACGTCCTGTACTCAGAATAAATTGATCGGCTTGAATCAACTTTTCGTACAGGATGCTACATTGCTACTTCCTGCTTTAGGCAAAAAAACAAAAACTTTAGCTCCTTTTCTTCAATTGCGATCCCCAGGGTCTTATGAGAATATGCCCAGTATAAATCAGTCTTATAATTGTTATACCATGTTAAAGTTTTATTCCTATATTATTGCTGCTTTATAGAAACCTCCTTCTTAACGTTTTTACGTTTTTTTGTAGCTATTGGATTCTTGGATCAACTTCTCATCTTTTACATCTCAAAACAACTCAAATCAACAGGGGATCAAATCTATATTATTGCTGCTTTATTCCTTCGTGAAACCTGCAAATGTTGTTTTGTGACTAACTAACTAACTAACTAGCTAACTAACTAACTAACTAACTAACTAAATAAATAAATAACTAACTAACGGACTAACTAAATAACGGACTAACTGACATTTTAATTGGGGTAATCCCTTCTTCAAAAACATCTTGTGATTTGTTTTCATTCAGGTATCTCAGTGCATTCAAAAAGCATGTGGCTCTGCTCATGGGTGCTCAGTTAATCATTGGGTGCTCGGTTAATCATTGCTAGTTTCGATTTTGCCCCTCATGATATAGAGGTTGAGCAAGTCCCTTTAGCCTGTTTGTCTACCCCTGGACTGGAACATGCATACGGCTCTGCTCATGGGGTGCACGCGGGGGGTGCATGCGTAGGGGCAGGTGAAGGTATTGAAATTGGAATTAAAATTGTTACATCCGTGTAATGCAGTCACTCACTGGACGTGAAATTAAGGACACCACCGCGGAAGTCGGAGCTAGCAGTAGTCACCATAGGTGAAGGTATACTTATGTGGCGTTCGATATACCATACCACGCACGTGATGACATCTGAGCTCCTACCAGGGTTGTTCTGGAGGACTCCGAAATCTGCATCATGAGACGCAACTGGTTTCTAAATCTGCGTCGGTGACGCAAGACGTAGCGCCTAGAACAACACTGCCCCCACCCATGACACCAAAAAGTAAGGACTGAGGAGCCTTCAGGCCGATATACCATAAGACCAAGTACGCAATCCAGTTTTAAAGGTACAAGTTGTGAGGGTGAAAGAAAGGCGGAGGAGTGCGTACTGAAGTGGGCAACTGGGCACCCACGGGCACCCACGGGCACCCACGAGATCAGATCGGCGGGGTAAACCCGGGGGGTAAACCTGAGCACGGTGACCTGAACAGGTGACCTGAACACCTTCGTCGAGTCGATACAGACCACGGCACCTGCCCTCCATCTATCTCACTTTCTTCCCCTCTTCCCCCCTTCTCTGCTTCATTGCCATCCCTTGCCTTCTACCTTCATTCCCTCATAGCTGAGCATCTTTCTGTTCGTACATCAGCGATTAATCCATCTCTCCGCGCGTGTTGCGACACCAGTTTTCTTGCGTTTTTTTACCGACTATCCACGTCATCATTCGCACGACGAGGCACTGTAGCAAATCCCAAACGCTGCATTATGGGGAAAGGCATCTAGCCTGGTGGGGAAGAGGTGAATCGAGTTGCCTTCCACTGATCTGTTGATCTCGACAGCTGACCTCGGTTTCTTCTCCCTGCTGTATCCCGCCTGCCAGCTGACACTTGATCCGCCCACCTGACCCAAGACCTACTGAGAGTGACACAAACACACCTACAGGGCTGTCTGCAGGTTGACAAACACTCACCAGCTGAGTGATACAGGGTTTAGGGTTCAACTTTCACCGGACTTGAGCAGCTACATACTTGAGGATGTCCTAATAATGACCCGGCTCTTGGCCTGAGCTTCAGCTGGACCTCATCCGGTCATCCCAGCTAGACACTACCTGGCTGCTGGCAATCAAGCCCAGACCAAGTAGTTCCTGCCTGGGCACTTATCTTAGTTCACCTGCTGGTGGACGTCACAGCTTGGGGTGGAGCTCAACCCAGCTGACACTACATGGGTGCTGACAAGCAACCTCAGATATACATTTGAGCAACAGCAGCCATGAGCATGTCTAAGCTGACAGACTTAATCCCAACCAAGGTTCCTGGGGTGCAGTCGAAGGAAGTGATTCTCAAAGATGAGGACGTGCGAAGGCCACTATTTGTGGGTGAGGTTGTGTACAACAAGGGCATCAAGCGCTACACACATGGCCAGCAACTGCTCATTGTCACAGGGACAGAGCTTGCAGTGATGGACATTTGCAGTGAGGACAAGGCAGGGTCGAAGGAGTCGGTCTACGTAGAAAGGATACCTTTTAGCATGCTATTGCAAGTTCAGCAGAAGAAACTTGATCTGTATTTGCGCTACTCCACAGCTGGAATGTCCAAGACCTCTCCCGCCACATTCGGCTATGGGGAGGTTAACTCAGGAGTGCCTTTCTCTCTGACTGCTGAGGGCCCCGTAAAATCCCAATATTGGGAGAAATGTACAGAGGAGGATGGTATTGTCTCCTCGTTCAGGTCGGCAGATGATGGCACACACAAAGTTAGCATTGATGATTGGTCCAGTGTGCACCTCAAGCTGAGGGATGAAGCCGCCATGACAGCAGTGGTAGCAAGCATCAACTTGGCTAAGGTTAGAGTGGCACACGTAATGACTGTACTTCGCCGTGGTTTCTGTTTCCAAGATCGACTTGAGGTGTCCCAAATTGTGGAGGTTCATGAGCACAAGAAGCACGTTGTGCAGTCTTGCTTGAGATGGAGTAAGCAGAAAGATAAGATCCTTTTCAAGGTGCCTCCTGCGTGGAGCAAGCTCGCACTAGCTGAAGGTTCCCTCACTCCTGGTGGTCATGCATGCTGGATTCACATGTGGACCCCCCTGGGTATGGCTGTGGCCTGCCTCCCTTTCAACCTATTCTTAGATGCTGCGGTCGCAGGGGATGGGTCAGAGGCGGACGGGGCGGAAGTTCAGACTGATGTTCTGTGTGTGCCCGCTGCTAAACATGCCGAGCTTGTTGCGCACTGTTTTGAGGACCATTCCTTCACAGAGGAAGATCTAGAGGGCGGTAGCAGCGCCTTAGAAGAAGAGTTGAAGTGCTTGAGTCCTGAATTGAGGGATGAGTATGTTCGAGTGAGCGAGGAGTGTGCCTTCCTCTACAACATCTACAGCCCCCAGGAGGTGGTGGGAATGTACCCACAGCAGATCCGTGATTTGGGTGCCTACGGTGTGATGCGGATTTCAGTGGCTGCTACTAAGGCGCTTGCTGCTCCACAGTGCTTGAAGCCGTTGTTGGCAGAGTCCAGAACCAGCAGCGAACACTCCAAGTCCCCCTCCAACGTGCTCAGCCCGGCCAGCGCCCCAAGCCCCCCCTCAGCAGAAGCTAGGGAGAAGGTGGATAGCCACGAAGACAGAGAAGAAACTGGAACAGCTACTACTACTGCTGCCGCTTCCGCTTCCACTACCTCACCAGTAGGACTAGTAGTGCCATCGTTTGTCCAGTCTATGCTCATATACGCACGAGGTGTCTGGAACCTCTTGTCACTCAACGTCATTGCAATAGCGAAGCAGTTGACCCCCACCAAGGTGATCAAACCTGACTCCGCTACCACCCACCTCGGCTCAAGAAGAGGGGAGAACTGTGACCCTGAAAAAGTCCCACCATTTGCAAGAGGTTCATCCTTCCTCCACAACACTTTCCTTGGCTCACCCAGAGCAATGCAACCCTCAAGGACGCACGTCATCACAATCCATGGCGTACGATTTTGCAAGGAGCTACCCCTAAGCCTGGAGTCTCAGCTGGCTCAGATCAAGAGCAGGTCCATCTCTCAGCTCACTGACGCCCATGCTAGTCAATCAAAACTGAGTTCTTTGCCTTTAGACAGCTCGCTCATGCCCACAAAGTCAGGTACTCCTCAGCTACTATCTACACCTGAGCCAGGCTGGCTGACAGAGGATGTGAAGGCCCGCTTCCTCAAACTCACCAAGGGCAATGTACACGATGCAAAGCCGATGGCGGAGGCGACGCACAAGTGGCGACAGGACAACAACATTGACACCTTCTTGACACACCGCTCAGTACACACAGAAAACTTCCGCTTCTTCCAAGAGAACCTCTCACACTCTCTCTTGCGGGCTTCCAAGGATGGCTATGTGGTTCAGGTCATCAAGGCTGCAGACTTTGGAAAGCTGAGTACGGCTATGAAGGAAAGGGGTCTGACACATGAGGACCTAGCCCTCCGCTTCGCCCTCCTCTTTGAGTTCAGTTGGTCCAAGCTAGCTCCGCAGCCACTGGACTCTGGCAGGGTAGTGCAGATGGTTGACCTGAAGGGCATCACCATGAGCATGGCCCTAGGAGAGGGACTTTCATGCTTGAAGGCCATCACCTCTATCACCAGGTAGGCAGACACCCACACATACCCACACTCACTCACACACACACACACCACACACACACACACACACATACACCAGTCTAAGGGCACTGTTTCTTTTTGGGGCTACGCGTAGCTTGCAGCTTCTAGGCAGCTCCCTTTCCCTGTCCTTGGGCAGCTAGCCAAAGCTTCTGAAAGCTGATATGACACGAATTCTGATGCAGATGCAAGCTCTGGGTTTGACCCAGTGGCTGGCTATTGGAGCTAGGGGGGAGCTGCCATGAGTAGCATTCTGATGCAGATGCAAGCACTGGGTTTGACCTAGTGGCTGGCTATTGGGGCTGGGGGGAAGCTGCCACGAGTAGCTAAAAACATAAACAGTTGGTTAGCGGAAGCTGTTCAGCACTTAGCTGGTCAGCACTTCTTATCCTATACCACCTAAACCCTAAATCTAAACCCTAAAACCACCTAAATCCTGCACCATCTAAACCCAAACCACCTTAACCCAAGTGCTGACCAGCTTCCTCCTACTCCATCACCAGGCACTACCCCATGCGAATGCACCGCACCCTGATGCTCAACCCCCCGAGCTATTTGAATATGGCTTGGTCAGTCATCCAGAAGGCACTGGACCCTGTGGTAGCAGCCAAGGTGAAGGTGGCAAACAAACAAGAAGCACTGACTGAGCTCCAGCAGTGAGTCACCCTTGTCTCATCATGACATGTAGCACGAGCTCAGGGCCCCTGTTGGTTAAACGATTGTTTGGGGCTCAGTTCATCAGTGCTTTTTCTTTTTAAGCCCTTCCTATACGGTTGGGCAAGTCCTTTTAGCCTATTTGGCCTACCTCTGGACTGTAACATACATACATACATGACCCTATCCTATACCCTAAAATGGTATATTACCCCTTACTCCTTATAGCCAGTCAGCAGATCCTTCGGGAATCCAGGTCCACAGGTCGTAGGTTGTACTTCATACCTCAGGCCAAAGGTACGACAATTCACGCAGAATTCTCGCGCATAGCTTTCCTTTTCAGCTACAAGCAACAGATTCTAGGCAGCTCCCCGGGCTCTCTCCTCACCCAAACCATAAACAACCTAGTGCACCTCCTAGCTGATATTGTCAGCTTTCCAGTGCTCCTGTTATCTTTGGGTTTGGCCTAGTGGCTGTCTCGAGGAGCTGCCTAGAAGCTGCTGCTGGCAGCTGAAAAGAAAAACTATTTCTCGCGGAAATTCAACAAGTGTGAACACTCGCCTACTTGGCGTGTTGCACCCCTTACCCCCACCTCCACTCTTACCTCAACCCATCCTCTTACCTCTTACCCCGACCTCCACTCTAGCCTCCACCCCTTTTCTTACCTCTTACCTCCACCCCTTACCTCTTACCTCCACTCTTACCTCCACCGCTCCTCTTACCTCTTACCTCCACCTCCACTCGTACCTCCACCCCTTACCCCCAGCTCCTCTCTTACCTCCACCCATGTGCAGCTACATGCCGCTTGAGATGATCCCCCAGGAGTATGGAGGTGGCAATCCAGCTCCCTTGGAGGACTACCCTCCCCAGCAAGAGCTGCAGGCCCTCTTACATGAACTGTGATTATGTGATCCTTGGAGGACTACCCTCCCCAGCAAGAGCGACCACTCCTCTGTATTTTGCTGTATTTTGCTGTATTTTGCTGTCTCATAAGTAATAAAATGTTTGCAACGTTATGGACCCTCAAAACCTGCGTTTGAGTCGTGAAACGTAATGTTTTGAACAGCCCTGGTAGCAGCATGCCAATAGGCAGACAGTAGTAATTTGATTGATGCTATTTTTTCACAAGAAGGCTTCATTTCTAATGGTGGGTCTCCGCTAGCCTTGGCCTCACGGATTTGTCGATGTGGCGGAGTCACTCCTACATTTGTTTTTTTACATGCATTTTTGCCTCAAAAGGCCGGGCGACCCTATGGTAGCCTTAGGCTCAAAAGATTATAAGTAATTGGAGGAGCTCTCAAAGGCACGTTTTGCTGCATTGGCTATCAGTTTTTTTGTCGGGTGCATTGGTGCAACATGTAGTAAAAGTGGTCCATTATGTACCTTCTTGTTTTGGGGGGGCCACGTTAGCGTCTTCGGGGTGGTCTTTTTGGGCCCCCCTCTCCTACCGAACACAGCGAGCAGCCAAATTGCTGGCAGGTGCCATGTAACCAAGTTAGAATTCCTTTTGGGCCCCCCAAAGCTGCTAGTAGTACTCCAAAGGCTGATGGAGACCCATGGTGCTCCGTGAAGACACCGGTTCCTTTCCTGCACCCTGTTCGCCAGACGAACCCTGGAATATATTAGATATTCAAGAACCTTGTAAAAATTATTCTCCTTCTTAAAAACTAGTAGATAGAGCAGAAGGGGATCATACCTACACAATCAAATACCTGTAAACGAAATGCGTGATCAGGTGCACCACAGGCCACAACGTTGCTCAAATCGTGGAGTATCATCTATCAAGTCTTAAACGCAGATTTTTGAGGGTGATTTAGGGTTGCAAATGTAGATTTTTGCCATGATACCGTATGTCGATGTTGAAAACAGTTACGACTAAAAATGTACATTTTGAAAGACACTTGAACAACCTTGGTAATTGGTACAGCAGTGTTCCAATCGGTTCACACATAGGAAGATAACAGGCCCATTTACAGTGCTAACCTTGTATGTATGTATGTTACAGTCCAGTAGTAGGCCAAATAGGCTAAAGGGACTTGCCCAACCGTATAGGAAGGGCTTACAAAGAAAAAGCACTAATGAATTGAACCCCAAACAATCGTTTAACAGATGGGGGCACTGAGTACGTGCTACAGTGATAATTTAATTCTGCAACCTTTTTAGCAGTTGACCTTCACAAGTCTGTAAACTGTTTATTCTGCACACCGGTAGTTACCCCCCTGACACGGGGGGTCTTGGCGTTTGAAGACAGTGCGCAGCCCAGAGTTGGCTGAAGAACCATGAAACAATATAATCCAAGTGCTAAGGCTGCGTCCATCATTGCCACTCAAAAGGTTTAAACCATATCGATGATCCTACCTATCGTACTTGTTAGAGGCTACCAACCTGGGCCCACAGTCCCCCACCAGGGTTGTTCAAAACGTTACGTTTGACGTCCCAATCGCCGATTTGTGGGGGCCATTTAAGTTCAAAACGCAGATAATGATAAGGAAAACGCCTGGTGGGGCGTGGTGTTAAGGGAGCCCGTCGTACGAGCGGTTTCCTACCTCAACCGGACAAGCTACCATCACGGTTGACGACGACCTGCAACGCCAAGAGCGACCTAAGGGGGAGTCTAACCCCTGCCACTTCATCCTCAAGCGATCTGGTCTACCACTAGACCATTGTGTATCACTGAATAGGGCTCAAAACGTAGATTTAGGCTCATGAGATGTAGATTTTGAAAACAACGTACGTACCCAAACGGAGATTTTGAAGGACCCTCGTCACCCACCCACAGTACCCACCCTCATTATTCATGCATGTATGTTACAATCCAGAGGTAGCCAACTAGCCAACTTCCATTACATTACAGTGTCATCGACAGGCCATTGTTGGCCCAAGATAAGCCCGCTCCTCATAATCCAGGAGGGGTCTACCAACAAAAAGAAAGACAATATTGCAGCAAACAAGCAAGATTGCAGCAAGAAGCATTATTATCAGCACTAATGATAATTCATACGATAAAGGGGCTTAAGGGACTTGCCCAACCTCACAAAATTAAGATCAAGTCCCATAAACCCCCATGAGTAAATACATAGATGTTATGCCTTAAGACGAGGCGGGAGGTTTAGGGAGCCAGTCTGTTTGCTTGCGCTGGGGCCAACCACCAAACCTCCGTGAGTAAGTCCCATACAGGTCGTTCATCGCACGGTGGAACTTGGAATTGGCAGACGGAGAGCTACCCATATTTGGCCGAAGAACCATGTCAAAATTCAAATTCAAATCCAGGTCGTTCAAGTTCCAATTTCTCCGCTAACTGCAGAGCTGCTGCCGGAACCAATGCCATTGTCACTGTCACTTCCACCACCATCACTCCCACTACCTGTTGTGTCCACACTATCTGAGACCTCACTGCACGTGGAACAGGGTTAAATATAGATTTGTAAAAATGTGATGAGAATCGTACAATTGAATTATCTCTGTAGTATGAACTCAGGGCTTCCAACGGTATAAGGGTGTTTAGGGTTAGGGTATCTTTGGCCCCTCCTGATATCGAGGTTGGGCAAGTCCCTTGGCGCACACACCCACACACAGTTACACACACACAGTCACACACACGCAGGTACACACACACACAGTCACACACAGTTGGGCTAGTCCCTTGAGCCTATTCGGCTACTCTTGAAAGTGAGCATACATGATACGGTCAGGAAAAGGCGCAGGCGGGTCAGGAAAAGGCGCATAAAGTCCTTTCACACTTTTTTGTTTGTTTTGAAAACAATTATCTGTACTAGATACTTCACATAACGTCGATTTTGAAAAAAACTTGAATATCCCTGGGTGAGACCTGAGACTTACGCAATAAACACAAGTATAGCCTGGGTTGACATGGCATCTATTGATTTTATTTTATTTCGATACACAGAATCCACCCCCACACACTGCCATGGGAATGCCCTCCTCCCCCCCCCCCCCCCCCCACACACACACTGCATGGGAATGCCCTCCTCCCCCCCCCCCCCCCCACACACACTGCCATGGGAATGCCCTCCTCCCCCCCCCCCCCCCCCCCACACACACACTGCCATGGGAATGCCTCCTCCCCCCCCCCCCCCCCACACACACTGCCATGGGAATGCCCTCCTCCCCCCCCCCCCCCCCACACACACTGCCATGGGAATGCCCTCCTCCCCCCCCCCCCCCCCCCACACACACTGCCATGGGAATGCCCTCCTCCCCCCCCCCCCATGGGAACCCCCCCCACACACACTGCCATGGGAATGCCTCCTGCCCCCCCCCCCCCCCCCCCCACACACACTGCCATGGGAATGCCTCCTCCCCCCCCCCCCCCCCCCCCACCCCCCCACACACACACTGCCATGGGAATGCCCTCCTCCCCCCCCCCCCCCCCCACACACACACTGCCATGGGAATGCCTCCTCCCCGCCCCCCCCCCCCCCCACACACACTGCCATGGGAATGCCCTCCTCCCCCCCCCCCCCCCCCCACACACACACTGCCATGGGAATGCCCTCCTCCCCCCCCCCCCCCCCCACACACACTGCCATGGGAATGCCCTCCTCCCCCCCCCCCCCCCCCACACACACTGCCATGGGAATGCCCTCCTCCCCCCCCCCCCCCCCACACACACTGCCATGGGAATGCCCTCCTCCCCCCCCCCCCCCCCCCCACACACACTGCCATGGGAATGCCCTCCTCCCCCCCCCCCCCCACACACACACTGCCATGGGAATGCCCTCCTCCCCCCCCCCCCCCCCCCCCCCCACACACACACTGCCATGGGAATGCCCTCCTCCCCCCCCCCCCCCCCCCCCACACACACACTGCCATGGGAATGCCTCCTCCCCCCCCCCCCCCCCCCCACACACACACACTGCCATGGGAATGCCCTCCTCCCCCCCCCCCCCCCCCCCACACACACACACTGCCATGGGAATGCCCTCCTCCCCCCCCCCCCCCCCACACACACTGCCATGGGAATGCCCCCTCCTCCCCCCCCCCCCCCCCCCCACACACACTGCCATGGGGAATGCCCTCCTCCCCCCCCCCCCCCCCACACACACACTGCCATGGGAATGCCCTCCTCCCCCCCCCCCCCCCCCACACACACTGCCATGGGAATGCCCTCCTCCCCCCCCCCCCCCCCCCCCACACACACTGCCATGGGAATGCCCTCCTCCCCCCCCCCCCCCCCACACACACACTGCCATGGGAATGCCCTCCTCCCCCCCCCCCCCCCCACACACACTGCCATGGGAATGCCCTCCTCCCCCCCCCCCCCCACACACACTGCCATGGGAATGCCCTCCTCCCCCCCCCCCCCACACACACACTGCCATGGGAATGCCCTCCTCCCCCCCCCCCCCCCACACACACACTGCCATGGGAAATGCCCTCCTCCCCCCCCCCACACACACACTGCCATGGGAATGCCCTCCTCCCCCCCCCCCCCCCCCCCCACACACACACTGCCATGGGAATGCCCTCCTCCCCCCCCCCCCCCCCACACACACACACTGCCATGGGAATGCCCTCCTCCCCCCCCCCCCCCCCACACACACACTGCCATGGGAATGCCCCTCCTCCCCCCCCCCCCCCCCACACACACTGCCATGGGAATGCCCTCCTCCCCCCCCCCCCCCCCCACCACACACACTGCCATGGGAATGCCCTCCTCCCCCCCCCCCACCACACACACTGCCATGGGAATGCCCTCCTCCCCCCCCCCCCCCACACACACACTGCCATGGGAATGCCCTCCTCCCCCCCCCCCCCCCACACACACACACTGCCATGGGAATGCCCTCCTCCCCCCCCCCCCACACACACACTGCCATGGGAATGCCTCCTCGCCCCCCCCCCCCCCCACACACACACTGCCATGGGAATGCCCTCCTCCCCCCCCCCCCCCCCCACACACACACTGCCATGGGAATGCCCTCCTCCCCCCCCCCCCCCCCCACACACACTGCCATGGGAATGCCCTCCTCCCCCCCCCCCCCCCCACACACACTGCCATGGGAATGCCCTCCTCCCCCCCCCCCCCCCCCCCACACACACTGCCATGGGAATGCCCTCCTCCCCCCCCCCCCCCCCCACACACACTGCCATGGGAATGCCCTCCTCCCCCCCCCCCCCCCCCCACACACACTGCCATGGGAATGCCCTCCTCCCCCCCCCCCCCCCCCACACACACACACTGCCATGGGAATGCCCTCCTTCCCCCCCCCCCCCCCCACACACACACACTGCCATGGGAATGCCCTCCTGCCCCCCCCCCCCCCCCCCCACACACACACTGCCATGGGAATGCCCTCCTCCCCCCCCCCCCCCCCCACACACACACTGCCATGGGAATGCCCCTCCCCCCCCAACACCCCCCCCCACCCACACCCACATATACCCACACATACTGCCATGGGAATGCCCCCCCCCCCCCCCCCCCCACACACACACTGCCATGGGAATGCCCTCCTCCCCCCCCCCCCCCCACACACACACACGGCCATGGGAATGCCCTCCTCCCCCCCCCCCCCCCCACACACACACACTGCCATGGGTATGCCCCTCCCCCCCAACACCCACCCACCACACCACACCCACAATATACCCACACATACTCCCATGGGAATGCCCCTCCCCCCCCCCCCCCCCACACACACACACGCATACACAGATTTTATTTCGATACACAGGATTCCAACGTGGGTTGGTACGCCAACTAGATTTATGAGAGGAAGGAGGCTGATAAGCATGGCATCACAATTCACACCATGCCTTTATAAATTATTTATATTATTTTATTTTAGTATGTTAAAGTATCACCTGGGTGAGACCTGGGAGATATACATTACATTTATATTGATTCTTTATCCCGGTTTTATATATTATACATCATTTTTTTCTTTTTAATTTGTGCACCTATTTTGCCTGCAGGCAGTGCAGGCATGGGTTACTGGTTCACTAGCAGGCAGCAGCCAAGGGCCTTAAAGAGGCAAATACATAAGTACATACCTGTCACCTTCCATGTCGCTGACCCCTTCACTGACCCCTCCAGAGAAAGATTCACTAGCATCGTCCTCGCCATCTCCTGAGTTGAAATCAGCATCGGGATCGTCAGGATCATCCGAGGCAACGTCAAAGAATGCAAACTCTGCTAGAGCAGCACTCTGACTCTGCTCTCCATGTCCTGCCTGGGCCAGCTTCAGACACTGCAAGTAGGGTGGGTGTGTCGGTGGGTGTGTCGGTGGGTGGGTAGAGTGGGTGGGTGGAGTGGGTGGGTGGATGGGTAGATGGTTGGTTAGGTGAAGTGGGTGGAGTTTGGGGGATGCACTCAGATTTGCCCCAAAGGTGGGTGAAAGAATCTGCCTAGAAGCTGCTACGCATAGCCCCAATAAGAAACAGTGGGCACCAAGGTTGCCGGAATCCACTTACCAGTTGGCGGTGTTCCCTTTGTAATTCATGCGACACAAAGGGGACGATTGGCACCACGTCACATGTGAAGCAGTGGACTTAGGTGGGCGTTGATATCTCAGCCTCACTATATGGCATCGAGGTTGCGGGAATCCACTTACCCGTTGGTGGTGCTACCTATGTAATTCACGCGACACGAAGGGGACGATTGGCACCACGTCACATGTGAAGCAGTGGACTTAGGTGGGCGTTGATATCTCAGCCTCACTACATGGCATCGAGGTTGCGGGAATCCACTTACCCGTTGGTGGTGCTACCTATGTAATTCATGCGACACGAAGGGGACGATTGGCACCACGTCACATGTGAAGTAGTGGACTTAGGTGGGCGTTGATATCTCAGCCTCACTACATGGCATCGAGGTTGCGGGAATCCACTTACCCGTTGGTGGTGCTACCTATGTAATTCATGCGACACAAAGGGGACGATTGGCACCACGTCACATGTGAAGCAGTGGACTTAGGTGGGCGTTGATATCTCAGCCTCACTACATGGCATCGAGGTTGCGGGAATCCACTTACCCGTTGGTGGTGCTACCTATGTAATTCATGCCACACGAAGGGGACGATTGGCACCACGTCACATGCAAAGCAGTGGACTCTGATGCATTTTTTTTATTTCAGATTTTTGCAGGCCAGGTTGAGTAGCTACTTGGGCTACCAGGTTGAGTAGCTACTCAAGCCTGATTTCAGGATTGTTGCGTACCCAATCCAATCCCGTTTCGACGAATGGTTCAATGGTAGTTTTGTCCAAGTAAAGTAGCAGCCCGTTCCCTACGGCCATAAGACAGGGCTCCCTTAAAACCACGCCCTACCAGGCGTTATCATTACTTTTTCCTTCCACCCCCCAAAGCCTCCTCCCGCAGCAGTGTTGTCTGAAGACCCCCTACAGATAGCCAGGGTTGGGCCGACGTACGAACGTATACTCATACGTTTATAAGCTCATGCGTATATGTACGCCGTATATTTTTTCTCGAAACGTATGAGTGTAAACGTATAAAACGTATGAGTTGTACTTCAAAAAATTCCCGGCTTTTAACTTTCTTGGTTTTCATTCAATTTATCATTTAGATAGCTCATCTGAAAGCTGCTGATCTCCTCTATCACAATATGCAATACGACTAATCTTTCACACATACCTTTGTTAAAACAATTGGCCTACAGCTTGATTCAGATAGCCAGGATGGCACACATATCATAGCGCCACCTAGCCTTCCATTTAACAGGCTGTGCTCCTACGTGGGATTGAAGGATTGATGGTGCAAGCCTAGTGGAATGTGAAGATGGACAATATTGCAATTCAGTTATATAGTTATACTATTAGAACCTGTAGCTGACTCACATAGCTCCCTAGAAGCTGCTGCACACTTGGTCTGAAACCTGTAGCTGACTCACAGAGCTGCCTAGAAGCTGCAGCATACTCGTTCTGAAACCAGTAGCTGACTTAGGGAGCTGCGTATAAATAATGATGTGAACATGGACAATATTAATACATTATTGGCATTTAATGGATACCTTAGATTGGCACTGCGCTCCTTGGTCGACGCGCTTTCTGGCCGTGATTTCTTTTTCTGAGATTTGGACAACCTAAAATTGCCAGAATGTTTTTTGAGAGTTGATACGTGAAGCCAATGAAATTAGCAACGCGGCAATACCTTTAAACCCATGTATAAGTATTTTTCCAAGAAGTGCAATAATTACTCATACGTTTTTATACGTTTTATACGTTTATATGCATATACGTTTATACGGCATACAAAAATGAAAATATACATTTGCTTCCCAACCCTACAGATAGCTATTTTAATACCACACCCTACCAGTCGTTATCATTACTTGCTAAGCAGGGCACTCGGATGCTTTTTTTTTTGGCGGATCCCCCTCTTCAAGGGGGCGGGAGCCCCCAGGGTTCCCCATTTGTCCTTCTGTCCGTGCGACCGACCGACCAACCGACCGACCGACCGACCGACCGACCGACCGAAAAATTGAAGCCTGACACGTCAGCCAACTAACTGGCTTCGGTCAGCTCCAGTACGTTGCCACCTTTCGTTCCATTTCCAACACACTCCGCCAACTTTCCGCGTTGCAAGCGACGCTGCATATAACTTGTTTACTTCAACTTTATGCAGGGCAGGTTGAGTAGCTACTTGGGCTACTCAAGCCTGATTTCAGGATTGTTGCGTACCCATGGCTGTTGCTATCACAGTCTCACTACATGGCATCGACGCTGCGGGAATCCATTTGCCTGCTGGCGATGCTACCTTTGTAAATTGTTATTCATGTGACAAAAAGGGGATGATTGACACCATGTCACATGCAACGCAGTGGACTCCAGTGGGTGTTGCTATCTCAGCCTCAGTACGGTGCATGGCACCACCACATACAAAGCATCCACATACCCGTTAGCGGTGCTCCCTTTCTAATTCATGTAACACAAAGGGAATGATTGACACTACGTCACATGCAACGCAGTGGACTTTGGTAGGCTGTTGCTATCTTAACCTCACTACGGAACATGGCACCACTTCACATGCTAAGCATTCACCTACCCGTTGGCGGTGCTCCCTTTGTAATTCGTGCAACACAAAGGGAATGACTGGCACCACTTCACATGCAACGCAGTGGACTCTGATGGCTGTTGCTATCTTAACCTCACTCAGAACATGTCACCACTTCACATGCAGAGCATCCACCTACCCGTTGGCGGTGCTCCCTTTGTAATTCATGCGACACGAAGGGAATGACTGGCACCACTTCACATGCAACGCAGTGCACTCCAGTGGCTGTCGCTATCTCAGTATCACTACATGGCACGGTCGGTAGGCCTTCGAGCACCTTGAGCCAGGAAGGTGCTGAGCTGTGGAGTAGTGTCTGTATGTGTTCCACGGCTTTGTCTACGTCGTTATCAACTGCAATAGAGAATCACAACCGAAGGTGAGGTTAGGGAGCAAGGTTTAGCAGTAGCGGTAGGGGTAGGGGCAGGGGTAAGGGTAGAGGCGTGGAGGGCGGTGAGGGGTAGGGGTAGGGGTAGGCGTAGGGGTAGGGGTTGGGTTAGGGGTAAGGGTAGAGGCGTGGGGGGCGGTGAGGGGTAGGGGTAGGGGTAGGGGTAAAGGGTATAGGGTATAGGTATAGGTATAGGTATAGGTAGGTCCCTTCAGTCTATTTGGCTTCCCCTGGACTGTAACTTTCGTACAACTGTCATCTAGTAGGCCCATTTCAGTGATATACATTGGTCTAGTGGTAGACCAAATTGCTCAAAGGACGAAGAGTCGGGGGTTCGATTCCCCCTACGGTCGCTCTTGGCGTTGCAGGTCGTTGTCAACCGCGATGGTAGCTTGTCCAGTTGAGGTAGATGACCGCTCTCTACCCGCGTACGAAGGGTTCCCTTAACACCACGCCCCACCAGGCGTTATCATTACAATTGTCATCTGGTAGGTCCATTTCTGTCCATCCAGGGCGTTCCAGGTTTTATTGGTACACCCTGGCGTGGCCCCATTATGACAAGGGCGCGTACCAGGCGCACCAGGTGTGCCAGGCATACCAGGAGTGGCAGACGTACCAGGCGTGGCAGGCAAGCCAGGTGTACCAGGAGTGGCAGGCGTACCAGGAGTGGCAGACATACCAGACATGGCAGGCGTGATGCAGTGCAAAACAGAGAGGGAGAAAGAGAGCCACCCTCTTCCTCCCCCTCCATCCATCTGCCACCTCGAAAGTCCAGCCCTCTTCCTTACGAATTCTCTGCCCCCCCCCCCCCCCCCCCCCCACCACCACCACCACCACACACACACACACAGATACCTTGCCTCGCCCCGCCCCTCTGCCCCCACCCCAACCAGATTGAACAGGGGCACGGCCCCTCACTTGAACTATGTCTTTCGGTCCCAAAGGTGCCCAGGGCGGCTGTACAACAGTTTGAATGCAAATGGAGAAGAGAACAGCAAAGAAAAGAAAAACGGGAAAGAAAAGCACTACTCCAAGCAAGCAAAAACAACATGAGCGGCAACAACAAAGCAGTACGGATGACAGCACTGCTTTGCAATCGGCAACAGAAAAGCAGTACTCCAAGTAAGCAAAAGCGCTCCTAGTGTTAATGAAGTTCGTACTGGGCGTTCCGCATGGGGGTGGGGGTGGGTGTGTAGGTGGGTGTGGAGGGGAGGGAGGATGATAGGAACGCTTTATGAACGCGCGCTCCAGGTCTTGGAACTTCTTGAGGGACTTGTGTGACTGGGGGAGGGAGTGTGGGGGTGTGATGGCGTTCCGCATGCAGTATACAGTACACATACGCTTGAGTAACGGTGACTATAGCTAGCTCCGGCTTACGCTATGGTGTCCTTAACTTCACGTCCTGTGAGTAACTGTATTGCACGGATGTAACAATTTCAATTTCAATTTCAATTTCAATTTCTACGCTTGAGTAGTTAGAACAATACAAGGTGAGCATTGAAAAGTGAGCCTAACAAATATGATTTGTTCCTGGATTGGCTAGGAGCATAATACTAAATATACGAGATATATCAATCACACATACATGTATCAATTACACACTTATATAATTATGCGTGTCAATAAGACTAATATATTTAGTTATGGGTCAATTAAACACTGATATAGTTATTTGTGTCAATTACATATTTATAAATTTAGATGTGCCAATTACACACTTATGTAAGTAAATGCCGTATTTCCCACACAGGAGTGGGAGAAATGGAGTTTTCAGACGCGCGACGCAGAATTCCGCAGGACGCCTTCAAATTTCAAATACCCGTAAACCCCGGGCAAAACTAGGAGTAACCACCGCCAGTGATTTCAACTAGTGCTGTCCTGCCCGGTATAAGAGTGAAAGCACAGCAAACGAGGCCACTACAATTTTAGTGCCCCAAGCTGCCAAAGCCTTCTATCTTTACCAGCTTTTCTAGTTCCCACCACCATTCCTCCGTCCCACAGGAGTTTTATCTTCCAGAAGCTACCAGAGCCTCCCAGGGAAAGTGACTCGGTTATTATTTGACAGTAGCGACTCTTTTGGTAGTAGCACAAAGACAGACCTGAACAGTCTGGACTTACAAGCTAGATAGTGCAGTTGACTTTATTTAATGGTAACAGTTGATAAGACCAGTAAGGCCAGCCAGTGATGTGATATACCCCCTAATTAAGGGAAATGTCGCACACAGAGCTAAAACCTTCCAAGGCCCAGCATACACCTTAAATATGTCTACTAGCACTTGTACCAATGGGGGCCCCATCTGAAAGATCGCTGGACCTCTCGAGCAGTGTCTCAATGTACAGCAAGCAGGCCCCCAACTTTTGCAAATATAAGTACTGACAATGATAAAGCCTGCATGTGCTTATTTCCTAAACCCTCAAGGGTAAATTATATGTATTTGGAAATATGAAAAGCAACTGTAAAGGAATCTGAGCCAACCGTCTGAATGTGTCAATTACACACTCATTCGTGTCAATTACACACTTATATATTTTTTGTGCCAATTAAACATGTATATAATTATGTGTCAATAACACACATATATGGGTCAAGTTCACACAGATATAGTTGTATATGTCAGTAACTCACCTATATAGTTGCACATGTCAATTAAACACGTACATAGTTGCATGTATCAATTACCCAACTCAACCTTACCCTAATGAGTCAATCACCTGCTGCCACTAGCCGCCTAACATGTCAGTAACACACTTATATAGTTGCATATGTCGGTAACAAATTTATATTTATATGTGTCAATTACGCACTTATATAGTTCTACGTGTCAATTAGACACTTATTTAGTTTCAGAGCCCACCTTCAAATAAGGGTCGGTTAGAAACCTCGGGGATTATTTTTAGTTGCATGTATCAATTACACAATGATGAGTTGATCACCTGCTGCCATTAGCCGCCTAACATGTGCTATGTCTATCGGTCCCGAAGGTGCCCAGGGCGGCTGTACAACAGTTTGAATGCAAATGGAGAAGAGAAGAGCAAAGAAAAGAAACACGAAAAAGAAAAGCACTACTCCAAGTAAGCAAAAGCGCTCCTAGCATTCCTGAAGTTCGTACTGGGCGTTCCGCATGCAGTATACAATACACATACACTTTAGTAGACAGAACAATACAAGGCGAGCATTGAAAAGTGTCACCTGCTGCCATCAGCCGCCTAACATGTGCAGAGGACTCGTGGTAGAAGGCCAAGTTCTTAGATGCCAGGCGATTGGCTAGGAGCCTGCAGCGAGTCATCCAAAGGCTACTGGTGGTCGCGAGGTTGAGCGCCATACTGCAATAGCGAATCTGCAAGGTTGAGAGGATAGAGGTTGTTGACAGTTGCAGCCAGTTATCCAAAGGCTACTGGTAGTTGCGAGGTTGAGCGCCATACTGCAGTAGCGGATCTGCAAGGTTGAGAGGATAGAGGTTGTTGACAGTTGCAGCGAGCCATCCAAAGGCTACTGGTAGTTTCTAGGTTGAGCTCCATACTGCAGTAGCGGATCTGCAAGGTTGAGAGGATGGAATGTGTTGACAGCTACAGCGCGTCATCCAAAGGCTACTAGCAGTCGCGAGGTTCGGGGGGCAGTGAGTTGCACTGGGGTCGAGCCGAGTCGCACGATTTGCAACGTGTTGCACGAAACAAAGGTGCCAGGCATCCAAAGATGACAGGTGGCTGTGAGGTCAAGCAAGGATGAGGTTATGATGGAGTTGGTTGAACTGCAAGGTTGTGGACATGATGGAGTTGGTTGATCTGCAAGATAGTGGATATGATGGAGTTGGTTGTTCTGCACGTTTAAATGACGGAGTTGGTTGTTCTGCAAGGTTGGGGATATGATGGAGTTGGTTGATCTGCAAGGTTGTGGGCATGATATAGATGGTTGATCTGCAAGGTTGGGGACATGATGGAGTTGGTTGATCTGCAAGATAGTGGATATGATGGAGTTGGTTGTTCTGCATGGTTAAATGACGGAGTTGGTTGTTCTGCACGGTTGGGGATATGATGGAGTTGGTTGATCTGCAAGGTTGGGGACATGATGGAGTTGGTTGATCTGCAAGATAGTGGATATGATGGAGTTGGTTGATCTGCAAGATAGTGGATATGATGGAGTTGGTTGATCTGCAAGGTTGGGGACATGATGGAGTTGGTTGATCTGCAAAGTTGGGGATATGATGGACTTGGTTGATCTGCAAGGTTGGGGACATGATGGAGTTGGTTGATCTGCAAGATAGTGGATATGATGGAGTTGATTGTTCTGCATATTTAAATGACGGAGTTGGTTGATCTGCAAGATAGTGGATATGATGGAGTTGGTTGATCTGCAAGATAGTGGGCATGATGGAGTTGGTTGATCTACAAGGTTGGGGACATGATGGAGTTGGTTGGTCTGCAAGGTTGGGGACATGTTGGAGTTGGTTGATCTGCAAGGTTGTGGACATGATGGAGTTGGTTGTTCTGCAAGGTTGGGGACATGTTGGAGTTGGTTGATCTGCAAGGTTGTGGACATGATGGAGTTGGTTGATCTGCAAGGTTGGGGACATGTTGGAGTTGGTTGATCTGCAAGGTTGTGGACATGATGGAGTTGGTTGTTCTGCAAGGTTAAATGACGGAGTTGGTTGATCTGCAAGGTTGTGGACATGATGGAGTTGGTTGTTCTGCAAGGTTAAATGACGGAGTTGGTTGATCTGAAAGGTTGAGGAGAGGATGGAGTTGGTTGATCTGCAAAGATAAATGACGGAGTTGGTTGATCTGGTCTGATCCGAATGGTTGAGGAGAGGATGGAGTTGGTTAACAGTCCTGTGGTAGTCTAAAGCTAAAGACTGGAAATTCTTACGCCTTGCGAAGGGGCGTGGGGTTAAGGGAATCTTCTAGTTCGCTTGCCCTGGAGAAGGCTACCGAGGGTATTTGATGTTGAATACCGCTACTGCACCTGAGCTCGGACTACTGCACGACAACGACGGAGGAAAGCTCAAAGCTAGAGAGACCAAACTATTTGTATAACTCTAGCTGACCAACTGTTGAACTCAAGATGATCTCGATATTATTATATTATCAACATTTGAACTCAAGATGATCAACAGTTTAAGTGATGATGGTCAACATTTGAACTCAAGATAATCAACAGTTTAAGTGATGATGGCAAACATTTGAAATCAAGATGATCAACAGTTTAAGTGATGATGGCAAACATTTGAACTCAAGATGATCAACAGTTTAAGTGATGATGATCAACATTTGAACTCAGTACGATCAACAGTAGAAGTGATGATGATCAACTATTGAAGTGAAGATGACCAGCAGTTGAACTTTAGATTATGAACACTTCAAGTGATGATGATCAACAGCTGTGCAGCTGCCGTTGTCGTTGTTGCTGCTTGTTGCTTTTTTCTTTTTTTTGCGCCCTTGCTTTCATTTTTTTGTTGTTGTCCTTGCTTTCGTTTGTGTTGTTTTCTTGTTTTTTCTGTTGCCATTGCTGCTGCTGCTGTTGCCGCTGCTGATCCTGTTGTTGATGATGATGATGATGATGATGACAATGATGATGATGATGATGATGGTGATGATGATGATGATGATGGTGATGATGATGATGATGATGATGATGATGATGATGATGACAATGATGATGACAATGATAATGATGATGATTATGATGTTGATGATGATGTTGATGATGATGATGATGATGTTGATGTTGATGATGACAATGATAATGATGATGATGTTGATGATGATGATGATGATGATAGTCATAACTCATGATGGACATGTTGATATGGATTCTCACCTGGTGGTTGGCCAGTGATGTTTTTTTCATATCTGAAAGTGGGTATTTCCTAGCTTAATGGCTTTTAGGCCTCCTTCAGGGACAGCGTTTAATGCTTCCTATAGCTTTTTGTAGCTTTTTTGGGCAAGCAAAAAAAAAACTTTTTTTATAGCGATAATTTCGCTCAAATGGGTCAAAACTAGCGATCGCTATATATTGCGGAAATAAAAATCCCTGTGGTTGGCCCCAGTGCAAGCAAACGGGCTGTCCCCCTCAACCTCATGCCTCGTAATAAGGCGTACTATTTATTGATTTATTTATTCTCACCTGGCATTGGTCCAAGAGGGCGCAACCTCGCTTAGTGGTGATGCTTATCCCAAGAAAGCAGTTGCTGATCTGCACATAGTGAGATAGTGTGATGCAGCTACATGTAAGAATGTGTGTGTGGGGGTGAGGCGGGGTGGGGGTATTGTATACTGCAGACGGATAGGCGCTGGATTGCTAGCTTATAGAACCTTGTGACAATTATTCTTCATCTTCTTTCTTCTTCTATAGAGCTGACACACATATAGGGAGCTACTAACAGAGCGCAAGCAAATAAGCAAACAAACAAAACTGGCACGCATACGAAGTCACAGCGCCAGGTCAGAGTGCCAAGTCAAAGTACCCGGTCAGAGTGATAGTCAGAGTGCTCATTACCTGGCACTTGTACATAGTTAGTAGACCACTCCCGACGGTCACAGCGGCCGTCATGTCGTCCCATGTCTGTTGGTGTTGATGTGTGGATTTGATATTGGTGGGTTTTGGGTTTGGTGTGTGGGTGAGTTTGGGTTTTGGTGTGGGTGGATTTGATGTTGGTGGGTTTGGGTTTGGTGTGGGTGAATTTGGGTTTGATGTGGGTGGATTTGATGTTGGTGGGTTAGGGTTTGGCGTGGGTGAGTTTGGGTTTGGTGTGGGTGGATTTGATGTGGGTGGGTTAGGGTTTGGTGTGGGTGAGTTTGGGTTTGGTGTGTGTGGATTTTATGTTGGTGGGTTAGGGTTTGGTGTGGGTGAGTTTGGGTTTGGTGTGGATGGGTTTGAGTGTTAATATTGGTCGGTTTGGTGTTGGTGTTGGTGTGGGTGGGTTTGGGTTTGGTGTGGGTGGGTTTGATGTGGGTGGGTTAGGGTTTGGTATGGGTGAGTTTGGGTTTGGTGTGGGTGGGTGTCGGAATTAGTGAGTTTGGGTTTGGTTTGGATGGGTTTGAGTGTCAGTATTGGTGGGTTTGGTGTTGGTGTTGGTGGGTTTGGTTTTGGTTTTGGTGTTGGTGGGTTTGGGTTTGGTGTGGGTGGGTTTGGTGTTGGTATTATTGGGTTTGGTGTTGGAGTTAGTTTTGGTGGGTTTGGTGTTGGTGTTGGTGTAGGCCACTTCCAACGCCTTATACGTTTTATACGCCTTATCCAACGTTTCAGATTTTCACAGATCTCCACAGATGTCCAGACCTTGAGTGCTGGTGATGGTGGGTTTGGTGTTGGTGGGTTTGGTGTTGGTGATGGTGTTGGTGGGTTTGGGTTTGGTGTTGGTGGGTTTGGTGTTGGTGATGGTGTTGGTGGGTTTGGGTTTGGTGCTGGCGGGTTTGGTGTGGGTGGGTTTTGTGTTGGTGTTGGTGTAGGCCACTTCAACGCCTTATTACGCTTTATATATGCTTTTTAGGGCCGCGTTTGAGTGCTTTTTGTATTTATACCGCGGTGTCCATGGTGGAGGCCTTAAACCATAACGCTAGAAAAAACCCACTTTCAGATTTGAAAAAAAGCCCTGTCTAGGGGAGATGTTGTATTCTGCAGACGGTTAGATGCCTAATTGCCGGCGTATAGAACCTTGCACCATTTCTTCTTCTTCTAGCCACCAGTCTACCTGAACCTGGACAAGTCTTAAAATTGTCTAATCCGTATGCCCCCTGGTTTCTGTGGCTACCGCACGGGGAAGGTGTTGTATTCTGCAGACGGTAACATGCCTAATTGCCGGTGAGGACAACCTTGCTACAATTCTTCTTCGTCTAGCCGCCAGTCTACCTGAACCTAAACAATTCTTAAAACTGTCTAATCCGTATGCTCCCTGGTTTCTGTGGCTACCGCACGGGGAAGGTGTTGCATTCTGCAGACGGGAACATGCTGAATTTGCAGCGTATAGAACCTTGTAACATTTTTCTTCTTACCTTAGCCATGCTGGTCAATCAGCATTCATGCAACACCAGCCGTGTTGGCGAAATTTTCGCTATGAAAGTGTAGAAAAAATGCCCTAAACGGCCCTAAAAAGCTATGAAAGCTGTAAAAAAGGACAAAAACGCTGTCCCTGGAGGAGGCCTAAAACAATGAAGCTAGAAACATATCACTTTCAGATTTTTAAAAAGAGCCCTGACTGGGGGATGTATCGAACCTTGTAACAATTCTTCTTCTTACCTCGGCCATGCTGGTTAAGCAACATTCATGCAGCACCATCCGTGTTGTTGCCGGCTTACAGCTAGGCATCACCAAACCGGTGGCTCCGGTGAAGTTACAACTTTCAAACCTGCACGTGTGTGTGAAGGGGATGTGTGGTGTGTGTGTGGGGGGGGGAGTGTGTGTGTGTGTGTGTGGGGGGGGGGGGAGGGGGGGGGGGAGGGGGAATGTGTGTGTGTGTGTGTGTGTATGTGTGTGTGTGTGGGGGGGGGATGTGTGTGAGTGGGGGTGGGGGGGGGGGGATGTGAATGTGTGTGTGTGTGTGTGTGTGTGTGTGTGTGGGGGGGGGATGTGTGTGTGTGTGCATGTGTGTGTATGTGCGTTTGCACGTGTGTGTATATGTGCGGTTGTGTGTGCATGTGTGTGTGTGCGAGTGCGCGTGTGTGTATGTGTGTGTGTGCATGTGTGTGTGCACATGTGTTTTTGTTTGTATGTGTGTATGTTAGTGTTTACGTGTGTGTGTATGTGTGTGCACGTGTATGTGTGTATGTGTGTATGTGTGCACGTGTGTGTGTGTGTGTGCGTGTGCATGTGTGCGTGTGTGAGCATGTGCATGCGTGTATATGTGTTTGTGTGTGTGCGCATGTTTGTATTTTCAAACACTACAGTGTGCATGCGTTGGGTCATACACTAAGACAAACCATCACCACTGACCCCCCCCCACCCACCCACTCGCACACACACAAACAAAAAGACACACACACTGGCATTATCGGCACCATCAGAACCACCAGTAAAGGACACGCGTGTAAGGCAGAGGCTCACACGTGAGACCCACAGTATGTATTTACAGCTAGGTCCAAAGCACACGATGCCTAGCTTACAGTCTACTGGGCTCTCTGTCTGGGAGCTAGGTCTAGTATGCAGCTCCCCCCCCCCCCCCCCCCCCCCTTCCCCCCCTCTCCCAGCCCACCCACCCATCCACCCCGTGCCCAACCCACCACCACCACCACCAGTAAAGGACACACATGTAAGGCAGAGGAAGCATGCATGGCTCTAGGCAGAGGAAGCATGCAAGCATGCAAGGCAGCAGGGTACTTCCAAGCGCAGCGCGCGCTTTTGCACGCTGGCGCGCTGCCTTACGAGCCCCACTGCGCGTTTTGCGCAGTTTTTTGCAACCCCCGATGGGCGCAGCAAGCAATTTTTGTGCTTTTTGCACTACAAAGCGCAGTTTGTTTTTCAAGTGCGCTAAAGCGCTGGCCAATTTGGTAAATGGAAGTACCCTGCAAGGTAGAGGAGCATCAAGCAGAAGCATGTGAGCATGTGTCCCAGCCGCCCCACCCACCCACCACGTGCCCACCCACCACCACCACCACCAGTACCAGTACCAGTAAAGGACACGCATGTAAGGCAGAGGAAGCATGCAAGCGTGCAACACAGAGGAGCATCAAGCAGAAGCGTGTGAGACCCACCGGATGTATTTACAGCTAGGCCCAAAGCACACAATGCTTAGCTTGCAGTCTACTGGGCTGTCTGTTTGGGAGCTGGGTCCAGTATGCCCCCCCCCCCCCCCCCTCCCCCCCCCCCCCCCGGGCCCAACCCACCACCACCACCACCCATCGGAACCACCAGTAAAGGACAAGCATGCAAGGCACACACGTGAGACCCACCGGATGTATTTACAGCTAGGTCCAAAGCACACGATGCCTAGCTTACGGTCTACTGGGCTGTCTATTTGAGAGCTGGGTCCAGTATGCAACTCAAAACCGATAAAGCATGCCCTGAAAAGGAAAAGCAAAGAGTGCGTTAAAAAATGGAAATTGTTGCGCCCTTCCACAGGGCGTGTGATTGAGGCCAACTTGATCCCCGTTCGACGAATGGCTCAATGGCAGAGTTCCTTGAATGGCGATGGTGCCAGGTTGGAATACCCATGGGTGCCAGGTTGGAATCCCCACGGGTGCCAGGTTGGAATCCCCACGGGTGCCCTATAGTGTTTGCGGTCGCTGTCAACCGCCATGGTAGCACTGTCCAGACAAAGTAGCAGCCCGTTCCCTACCGCCGCAAGACAGGGTTCCCCTTAATCCCACGCCCCACCAGCCGTTATCATTACTTTGCACCTTGCCCCGGGGCGTACGATTGAGGCCAGCTAATGTCAGATAAGGGCTGTCAAGTTACTTTATTTATAAAGATGACGACAAGTGACTCTGAGCGATCAGGATCAGGGAACAGGGTATAGGGTTAATAGTTGTCGTAATATAGGGTAAATAGTAGTAGTAATATAGGGTAAATGCTGGGTATAGGAAACAGGGTACAGGTTAAGTAGTAGTAGTAGTAGTGGTGGTGGTGGTGGTGATGGTGGTGGTAGTAGTAGTAGTAGTAGTAGTAGTAGTAGTAGTAGTAGTAGTAGTAGTAGTAGTGGTGGTGATGGTGGTGGTGATGGTGGTGGTGGTGGTGGTAGTAGTAGTAGTAGTAGTAGTAGTAGTATAGGGTAAATCCCGGGTATTAAGGTCATACTTTAGCAGCTCCTAATTAGGAGATTGTAGGTGTCAGAGTATAGGGTTACAGCAATTCAGGGTTGCAGCAATTCAGGGTTACAGCAATTCAGGGGATATTTGGGAGATAGTTTTTCGAAAAATGTCCTGTGCAGCGTCGCAAGCGACGCAGAAAATTGGCTAAGTGTGATGGCAAAGGAACGAAAAGTGGCAACGATGGAGCTGACCGAAGCGAGTTAGTTACGCGACCGTTGGCTGACGTGTCGGGCTTCAAGTTTTTTGGTCAAACGGACAAAGGGGTAAACATGGGGGCTCCCACCCCCTTGAAGAGGGGGCTCCGCCAAAAATGTCAGACTTCGTACAGAGTATCCCAAAGGTGGCCTGAAATCTGAGAAGGCTGGGAGACTTCTGGGTGAGATTTGGCCTAAGAAAAAATAATCTCATTTTTTTTATTTTGAAGTACAGCCTATTTGGCCTAATAAATTCTGGGTGAGATTTGGCCTAAGAAAAAATAATCTCATTTTTTTTATTTTGAAGTACAGCCTATTTGGCCTAATAAATTCTGGGTGAGATTTGGCCTAAGAAAAAATAATCTCATTTTTTTTATTTTGAAGTACAGCCTATTTGGCCTAATAAATTCTGGGTGAGATTTGGCCTAAGAAAAAATAATCTCATTTGTTTTTTTTGAAGTTCAAAGTCTGACCTCTGAACCCAATCCATCTCCTGAATTGCTTTAACGCCAGCTATTATGAGTGCACAGGTGAGGGTAGGCAGGTTTGGTGGGTGGTTGCAGGTGCGGTGAGGGGTGGTGGGTGGTTGCAGGTAGGCAGGTTTGGTGGGTGGTTGCAGGTGCGGTGAGGGGTGGTGGGTGGTTGAAGGTAGGCAGGTTTGGTGGGTGGGTGAACCCACCACCACCCACCGCATAGGTGAGGGTAGGCAGGTTTGGTGGGTGGTTGCAGAGTCCATGCATTTGTGTTTCAGTCCAGTGGCAGTCCAATAGGCTGAAGTTGCCAAATAGGCAGTACACATACATGGAATTCGATGTGTGTGTACATAAATGGTAGCCCAAAGGCTGAAGTTGCCAAATAGGCAGTACGCATACATGGAATTCGATGTGTGTGTATATCCATGGTAGCCCAAAGGCTGAAGTTGCCAAAGAGGCAGTACATACACATGGAATTCGATGTATGTGTACATCCACGGTAGCTCAAAAGCTGAAGTTGCCAAATAGGCAGTACACACACATGGAATTCGATTTATGTGTACATACATGGTCGCCCAAAGGATGAAGTTGCCAAATACGTGAAAGTTGATTGCGTTCTTCCCCCAAGCTTTTTTTGCATGAAAAGCAGCTGGAATTAGTCACCTTACCGGCACTGAAGGAACCCTACCGCCCATCAGTGCAAGCTCGTAAAAAAACAGTCTTGTGGTTATGAAGCTGCTTCACAGTTTCTTCCCTGAAGCTCGATAGCGTTTTTATTGATGTTTTCATGTTTTTATTATTGATGTTTTCATGTCAGACCTTAAACCTGTTGGCATCGACAGCACTGCCAATTATTAAAGTTTAGGCTTAAATCCTTAAAACAAAATGGTGCTCGCGGTTATGAAGCTGCTTCACAGTAACACAGTTTCATTTGAAGGGTACTCCTAGGCGTGAGAAGACGTACTTAAGTATACACCAAAGCAGACCACAGTATTAAATATATGCTAAAATATTTAATATTCCCTATATGTAATGTTTTGTAAATTTGTACACATGTATGCAGTCTAAAACTACAATATATACAATCCAAACTACCCCAAGAGCAGGGATTTTTATTTCCGCTGTATATAGCGATCGCTAGTTTTGACCCCGTTTTAGTGAAAGTATCGCTATAAAAGAGTAAAACAAAGTTTTTTTTCCCCTCAGTTGCCCTTAAAATCTACAAAAATCTATAAAAAGCTACAGAAAGCACTAAAACGCTGTCCCTGGAGGAGGCCTAAAACCATAAAGGTTGAAGGAACCCACTTTCAGATTTGAAAAACAATCACTGCCCAAGAGCATGTGTTGCCCTCCCTGGGTGTCGTGCTTTGCATTTCTTCCCTGGAGCTCGACAGGGGTTTGATTATTAATGTTTTCATCTCCTCAAACCCCAGACCTGGGCATTGAGCACCGTCATTTATTAAAGTATAGGCCCACATCCTTAAAAAATGGTAATGATAACGCCTGGTGGGGCGTGGTGTTAAGGGAGCCCGTGGTAAGCGGGTGGGGAGCGGTCTCCTACCTCAACTGGACAAGCTACCATCGCGGTCGACGACGACCTGCAACGCCAAGAGCGACCGAAGGGGGAGTCGCCCCCCCGACTCTTCGTCCTCAAGCAATCTGGTCCACCACTAGTCCATTGTATATCACTGAAAAGGGCTAGATCCTTACAAACATCACTGGAGCTCGTCGCTATGAAGCTGCTTCACAGTTTCATTTGAATGCTACTCCTAGGCATAAGAAGACATACTAAAATATATACTAAAATATATACTAAAATATTAAATATTCCCTCATACAAAAGCATACAGTCTTACTACAGTTTATACTACCCAAACTACCCCAACAACAACAGTACTACCACCAACACCCAGCTGACTATGCGGTTGCACCCTTATTTGCCAACGCACCTATGATTCGCCAACGCTAGCGGTGGCCGTGGCGAATACAGAGTTGTGACATGCTCCATGGCGCTAGACCCGCACAGGGCATGGCTGGTGGGCCTGGAGGCGCTTGCGGCCATGGGTGGGTGGCTTGGCCCTGCTGATCCTAAGGTAGTAGTTGCGGCCTGGGGGCGGTGGCTTGGCCCTGCAGATTCCCAGGCATTTGCGGCCCGGGGGCGGTGGCTTGGTCCTGCTGATTCCCAGTCATTTGCGGCCTGGGGGCGGTGACTTGGCCCTACACCTGTTAAGGTACCCTCGTCATGCTGAAGGTTGCGGTTACATAGCCCAGCTGAAGTGCTGTCTTGCTGCTGGAGGGGGCCGTTCAGCGCCGCATGGGATGTGCTTGCGCCCTGCTTGAAGTGTGTGTTGAAGCTTGCGCCGTGCTTGAAGTGTGTGTTGAAGCCTGCACGGGACGTGCTTGCACTGCTGTGCGATAGGATGGGTTCCTTCAGTGCGGATGAGGCGACTAATTTCAGCGGCTTTTCCAGCAGGATGGGCTCCTGGTGGAAGCCGGGGGGGATGACAATGGTGGAGCCTGGTCTTGCTCTTTGGATGGCCTCCACAATGGAGCCCCCAGGCGCAACGTGGCTTACCATGCCACCCAAAGCAGGGTCCAGCTGTATGCTCTTCCATCGCTTGCACACTGTGGGGTTGCATGCAGTGTTTTTTATCACTGCCAGTTTGGGGGGGGGGTTGGCACCCTTTTATTTGGCTTATAAGGGTATATTATTAGCGTATGAGGATGCCGTTGGTGTGCAGAAAAAAGGGTGCTTAAGACCCCCCCAATTGGCAGTGTATTTCAGATGTCTGATATCCAGCTGATGCAGCCACTTGGGCAACTCAAGCCTGATCTTAGGATCGTTGCGTAGCCATCGCATGGCCGGGCGTGAAGCGCAGAGACCGAGTGGTTTGGGGGGTTCATGTCGCCATGCGACAACGGAAGGGCGACGCAGTGGAGACGCGTCATTCAAAAAAAGCAGTATGTGCAAGGGTTTGTGTGTGTGTATGTTCCAGCCCAGGGGTAGCGTACTCAGCTAAATGGGAGTTGTATGTTGGTGTATGTGCGTTAATACTGTAAGGTTGAATATGTTTGTGTGCGTGTGTGCGTGAGGCTACCTGCATGTATGCGTGTAAATGTGTGTGTGTGTGTGAGGTTACACATGTGAATGGTGTATGAGGTATGAGGTTGCACATGTTTATGTGTGCCTATGTGTGAGGTTACACATGTGTATGTTGTATGCGGTGTGAGGTTGCACATGTGCATGCGTGCACGTGCGTATATGTGTGCATGCTTGTATATGTGTGTGTGTGTGTGTGAGGTTACACATGTGAATGGTGTATGAAGTATGAGGTTGCACATGTGTATGTGTGTCAGTGTGAGGTTACACCTGTGTATGTTGTATGCAGTGTGAGGTTGCACATGTGCATGCGTGCACGTGCGTATATGTGTGCATGCTTGTATATGTGTGTGTGTGTGTGTGTGTGTGTGAGGTTACACATGTGAATGGTGTATGAAGTATGAGGTTGCACATGTGTCTGTGTGTCTGTGTGAGGTTACACCTGTGTATGTTGTAAGCGGTGTGAGGTTGCACACGTGCATGCGTGCACGTGCGTATACGTGTGCATGCTTGTATATGTGTGTGTGTGTGAGGTTACACATGTGAATGGTGTATGAAGTATGAGGTTGCACATGTGTATGTGTGTCTGTGTGAGGTTACACCTGTGTATGTTGTACGCGGTGTGAGGTTGCACATGTGCATGCGTGCACGTGCGTATATGTGTGCATGCTTGTATACGTGTGTGTGTGTGTGTGTGAGGTTACACATGTGAATGGTGTATGAAGTATGAGGTTGCACATGTGTATGTGTGTCTGTGTGAGGTTACACCTGTGTATGTTGTACGCGGTGTGAGGTTGCACATGTGCATGCGTGCACGTGCGTTTATGTGTGCATGCTTGTATATGTGTATGTGTGTGTGAGGTTACACATGTGAATGGTGTATGAAGTATGAGGTTGCACATGTGTCTGTGTGTCTGTGTGAGGTTACACCTGTGTATGTTGTACGCGGTGTGAGGTTGCACATGTGCATGCGTGCACGTGCGTATATGTGTGCATGCTTGTATATGTGTGTGTGTGTGAGGTTACACATGTGAATGGTGTATGAAGTATGAGGTTGCACATGTGTATGTGTGTCTGTGTGAGGTTACACCTGTGTATGTTGTACGCGGTGTGAGGTTGCACATGTGCATGCGTGCACGTGCGTATATGTGTGTTTGTGTGTATGTGTGTGTACGTGTGAGGTTACACATGTGTATGTTGTATGAGGTGTGAGGTTGCACATGTGCATGCGTGTAAGTGTGTGTGTATGTCTGAGCTTGCGCATGTGAATGCTTGTACGTATGCATGTGTGTATATGTGTGAGGTTGCACATGTCTATGCGTGAATGTGTGTATGTGTGAGGTTACACATGTGTATATGTGTGTATTTATGTGTGTCTATTTTTGTATGTGTGTGTTTATGTGTGTTTATGTGTGTATATGTGCGTACATGTGTGTGTATATGTGTGTGTATGTGTGTATTTGTGAGTGTGCATATGTGTGTATATGTGTATATTTGCATATGAGTGTATATGCGTATATGTGTGTGTATTTGTATACGAGTGCACATGTATTTGTATTTGTAAATGAGTGTATATGAGTATGTGTGTGTGTATTTGTATACGAGTGCATATGTATTTGTATTCGTATATGAGTGTATATGCGTATGTGTGTGCGTATTTGTGACTGTGCATATGTGTTAATATGTGTATATTTGTATATGAGTGTATATGCGAATATGTGTGTGTATGTGTATATGTGTATATTTGTATATGAGTGTATATGCGTATATGTGTGTGTATGTGCATATGTGTGTGAATGTGTATATATGTGTGTATGTGTGTATATGCGTGTGTATGTGTGTATATGTGTGTGTATGTTTGTATACGTGTGTGTATCTTTGTATACATGTATTTTTGTGTATGTGTGTAAATATGTATATGTGTGCGTATGTGTATATATGTGTGAGTATGTGTGAGGTTACATTTGTGTATACGTGTGTATTTGTGTGTGTGCGTACATGTGTGTGTATGAGTGCATATGTGCGTGTATGTGTGTATATGTGTGTGTATGTGTATACATGTGTGTGTATGTGTGAGGTTACATATGTGTATATGTGTGTATTTGTGTGTGTGTACATGTGTGTATACGTGTGTGTATGTGAGTATATGTGTGTACATGTGTGTGTATGTGTGTATATGTGCGTGTAAATGTGTATGTGCGTACATGTGTGTGGACGTTGGTGGGTGGGAGGCGCACAACGATCACTAAGTCTCTGTTTCTCTTTTCGACTACTCATGGCAGTTTCCATCTGGCTCCATGAGCCAGCCACTGGTTCAAGACCAAAGCTTTCAGCTGCGTTGGGGTGCCTATCTTGCCATCTTTCAGAAGCACTGGCTAGCTTCAGTTGTGGCCCAAGGACAGGGAAAGGGAGCTGCCTAGAAGCGGACAAACTTGTGGAAGAGAGCGAAAACATAATCAATGGAAAAATCAATTTAGCAAACAACCTGCCAACCATGGAGCAAAACAAAATTAATGGAGCAAAACAAAATTAGAGCCCAGTGAACAACTGTCAGAATTATTGAGAGTAAATGCAACCAGCGGCATGCAACCGGCAGCAGTAGCAGTGGCAGTAGCAGCAGCACTAGCAACCAACAGCATGCAACCAACAGCAGTAGCAGCAGCAGTAGCAGCAGCAGCAGCAGCAGTAGTAGTAGTAGTAGTAGTGGTAGTAGTAGTAGTAGTAGTGGTGGTAGTAGTAGTAGTAGTAGTAGTAGTGGTGGTGGTGGTGGTGGTGGTGGTGGTGGTGGTGGTGGTGGTGGTGGTGGTGGTGGTGGTGGTGGTAGTAGTAGTAGTAGTAGTAGTAGTAGTAGTAGTAGTAGTAGTAGTAGTAGTAGTAGTAGTAGTAGTAGTAGTAGTAGCAGTAGTAGTAGTAGTAGTAGTAGTAGTAGTAGTTGTAGTAGTAGTAGTAGTAGTAGTAGTAGTAGTAGAAGTAGTAGTAGTAGTAGTAGCACAAGTAGCAGTATTAGTAGCAGCAGCCAACAGCATGGAACTTTGTGCCATAGCTATACCATTGGAGTACTACCAAAATCATGGCACATCCATCCTGAGATCTAGGTCTCACAGGCCCACCCGGGTTGGTAGCGCTTCATGTTTGGTAGTGTGGGTTGGTGTTTGGGGTTTTGGGGAGGTGTGGGTGTGGGTGGGGTGGGGGGAACTACCTGCTTGGGAGTGCAGGTTTGCAGGGAAGGGAAGGTAGCTGAGGATGGCTACCACAAGTTGTTCTGGGATGTCGTCGATGCTGGGTGCTAGGCTACCACCTCCTTGGTCTGAGAAGCGCTGCCACCTCTTCATGGATGGGTGTATGTGTGTGTTACAGTCCAAGGGTGGCCAAATAGGCTAGGGACCTGACCAGCCTCAAGCAAGATCAACTTGTGAGTGTAGTTTCACGGAGGAACGATCAAGATGAACTCTGGATGGCCAATTATCAGGAGGCCAAACTAGTGTGTGTAGTTACAGCAAGCAACGATCAAGATGAACTCTGGATGGCTGATAATTAGTAGGCTTGGTTGGCAGTGTCAGGCAGTCCGGCTTAGTCGGCAAGCTGCATATCGATGCTGCTTCCCCCGTGGTGAGGTGTAGCAAGGATGTGGGTATCGACTCGTAGCCTAGCAGTTCCTGACAGCCTGGGCCGGGTTGCGTTGGCGTGGGCCAGCTTGGGCTTGGGTTGCAGGACGGGTCCACCCCCGGGTCCACCGGACGGGTCGGTGAGGACGGGTCAGGGGACGGATCAGGTTGGGTAGACCCGCTGGCGTTGGCTCGATCGGTTTCCTATTCCCCACTGACCCATGACCCGCACAGGAAATTTCGGAGTACCGAAACCGAGCATTTCGACTGTCTCGAAACCTACCATGCCCTGACCTGATAGTTTGCAACAAGGCAGCGCACGTGGGGCGCCCAGTTCTCCGAATTGGCTGCCTCCAAGAAGAAGCCTCTGAACATGCAGCATCAGCGTCCGAATTCCAGAATAACTTTTCGCGCGTTGGGTCAACAGATGCTCCTGGGGTCAGAACATTTTGACCATCGAATCCGGAGACCGGCGCCAGGCTGCGCCGGGCTGCACCGGAAAGTTTGCGACTCATCCAGACTCTTCCAATCCACCCCTCGGTCGATGGCAGGGATGGATTTTGCCATCTGGATGGGTCTCGTGGATGGGTGTTTCGTCGGTACAATCCGTACAAATACGAATCATCCAGGGGCTCTGTGGAAATGTAAGGCCTGAATGGATCGTCGGTTGTTCGTACTTTTCGACCCATCCAGACCCATCCACGGCCTATGGAAATCTTCCCTTAGAGGGCGTTTACACGAGCCGGTTATCTCGGCCAGTTACGGTTAAGATGTACAGTTAACTAACTACGAAGCGTTTACACGACACTTTTCACGTCAGTTATGTCGCCCAGTTAACCATTTTCGCGATAACCATAACTCCCCCCCCCCCCCCCCTAGTTACGGGTTAAAGGTTAAGGTTAGTGGTTCGTTAAGTTCGTTTGGCTTCCGAGCTGTGAGATATATCGGCTACGCTAGCTCCAGTTCAGTTCGTCAATTTCTGCAGATTCGAATTTTCTAGAGCAGCAAGCAAGAAGGCATTGGCCGAGCAGATGTTGATGATCAGCTGCCAGATCTCACCCAGCAATCTCGATCGACGGGTCGCTGCGGAGCCTTGAAGTCGCTTGCTTCACAGCACGGTTCGTGCTGCGGAGCAAGGCCCGAAAATAGCTCGTCTGTCACCCAAAATTCAAAAATCACGAGGCTATCCAGAAGTACACGACCAACCTGACCTCTTAGAGGGCGTTTACACGAGCCGGTTATCTCGGCCAGTTAAGTTGGCGAGATAACCAAATAGTTAGCGCCACGTATGCCCGAACCCTCAACGAACGCAAAATTAACCAGTTTCTGTTTACACGTGCATTTGCGCTCGCAGTTTGCGTTCGGTCAGGTTGGTCGTGTACTTCTGGATAGCCTCGTGATTTTTGAATTTTGGGTGACAGACGAGCTATTTTCGGGCCTTGCTCCCCAGCACGAACCGTGCTGTGAAGCAAGCGACTTCGAGGCTCCGCAGCGCTCCGCAGCGACCCGTCGATCGAGATTGCTCGTGTAAACGCCCTCTTATGGTAGGACATACCGGTCGGTATTGCTTCGTACTATCTCTATCTATCTCCCTTGACCTTCCCTTGACCTTCCCTTGACCTTCCCTTCAAGGGAGAATCCCCTCCCCTTTACTGGTAACTGAGCGTTTACAACCAAGGAAATCGCGTAGGGCTTTACTCGCCATTTATTCGTTACCGTTGACTACTCTCCTCCCCTCCTCGTCCTTGACTGCTTCGTACCAGAATACCAATCAGCTTCACTGAACTGATAGCCGAGATTTGAGGAACCATCGGAAATGTGGAAGTTTACACCTGGTTACGAGACAGGAAGCTAGCGAGATAAAGCAATATAATGACGTTGCCGCAATACAAGTTTCGCCAATAATCATATTACATCAGGGCTTGAATCCTGCGTAGTAGCAGGTAGTAGGCTGAATTACATCAAGGCCCGAATCCTGCGTCTGAATTTCATCAAGATTCTGAATTCTGAATCCCTCTGGTCGTAACGGCAACCTGGCTGGAACCGAACTTGCGGTGGTAACCGCACCAGGGCCGACCAGGGCCAGGGCGGGCCAGGGTTCACGTGGCGGGCATTTTGGCCCCGCTTCGGCTGGCCTGTCCGGGCTTGTTTGGCCTGTTTGCCTGCGATCCCGCCCTACCAGGCATTTTTGGCATCTCTCGAGCCTGCTTCCGCCTGTCATTCCAGTCCAGTCTAGCTGTCGAACCATTCCGCCCTGCGCGTTTGGAAGTTCGAGTATTGGCTGCATCTGCTAAATGTACTGACTGCCCTGGACATTTTGGCTGACCTGGCCTGCGGGACCCATCAAATGTGGGGAAGCGATGTACATGTACATGGCTGCTGTTCCGGCCAGGTCCTACTACAAGTGAGCGATAGGGTACCATGACAGATAGCTAACAGCACAACTGTTCACGTTATTTCCCACAAGTGTCGATGAGCCTTGAGCTCCTTCTATCAAAAGAGGAGCTGCTCTTTATTGTCATTAATTACCACATATCGATTCTTTCAAGGACTGATCGCTGCCAAGCGCGCTGGAGGGTGGAGAACGGCTGGGTATGGCGCACTGCCCCTCGTGGGTTCCTGCGTTTACTCCGACGCACCATGATTTCTCTCGACCCTTCTGCGACTACGTCTCGGAAAAGTTCAGAGAAAACCCGGACCTCCCCGCTTTCAAGGTTGGTTGGTTAGTTGGTCGTCCCAGTCGAGGTCCTGTAGAAGTGGTGCAAGGAAGTGCATTCTTCCATGATGTTGCCGTGCCACCATACATATGCTTGCGTACTGGGTGGGTTCCACAACATACAGTGGGAGTGCTTGCCTGTTCAGTTCATGGCATAGTCAGCTGTGTTCAGACTTGTAGGGATCATCTCATCACATGCTGTGGCACTGCTCTGTCTTCCTGTGCTTTTCTTTTCGGCTACGAGCAGCCTCTAGGCAGCTCCCCTGACATGCTACTATACTACTATACTGGTGCAACCTAGTGCACCTTGAAGCTGGCACATTCAGCTGTTCAAAACTGCTGGGTTATCTTTGGTGTAGCACGGTAACTGGCTCAGGGGGCTGTTTAGAAGCTGCTGCTTGTTGCCGAAAAGAAGAGCTATGCAGTTCTCATGCGGCTGTACCTCTCAGATAGTCTAACTAACCCAACATATCATGTAGACACTAACTGCATGGAGTGAAAACAAGCAGGTATGCAAAATGGCGGGTAAAACCAAGCTGTGCCAAACTAGCCCATCTGCATGAGGTAGAGATGCTACCAGTAGAGACCGGCTGATGATCTCAGTAATCTAAAATAGTGATATACAGCCTGAAGAAAGCCAAACCTAACGCAAGCTTGTCCTTCTTGAAGCTGACACAATGAGCTGTCCAAAACTGCTGAAATATTGGGGTTTAGCACAGTGGCTGGATCAGGGAGCTACCTAGAAGCTGCTGAGAAATACAGATAGAAAAGCCCTGCTTTTTTGCGAATTCATCTATATGAGGTATCCCTAAGGGCTTCCAGCTATCCATTCAATAACAGAATCATGCAATGGACTGGATACATACATGTTTTTTCAACCAACTATGGGCTGCTCACCGTCTTCCAAGTCCAAGTCCCCCCGTGCATTACCCATGGAAACCGGGGAGCACACTACCGGTGAACAGATTAGACAGGTGAAGACTTGTACTAAAGTGCAACACTGCTTGAATAAAGCGACACTGACACTTAGTTAAACGGAAGTACAAGAGTGCAACTAAGTTTGAAGAAAGCGACACTGTGACACTTCGTTGAAAAAACGTATGTACACTGTGACACCTTGTAAAACGAACGTACAAGAGTGCAACAAAGTTCGAATAAAGCAACACTGTAACACCTTGTTAAACGAAGGTACAAGAGTGCAATAAAGTTTGAATAAAGCAATACTGTGACATTTTGTTAACGGACGTACGCACACTGTGACACCTTGTTAAATGAACGTACAAGAGTGCAACAAAGTAAAGCGATGCTGTGACACTTTGTTGAAAGGACGTACGCACACTGTGACACCTTGTTAAATGAACGTACAAGAGTGCAATAAAGTAAAGCGATGCTGTGACACTTTGTTGAAAGGACGTACGCACACTGTGACACCTTGTTAAATGAACGTACAAGAGTGCAATAAAGTAAAGCGATGCTGTGACACTTTGTTGAAAGGACGTACGCACACTGTGACACCTTGTTAAATGAACGTACAAGAGTGCAATAAAGTAAAAGCGATGCTGTGACACTTTGTTGAAAGGACGTACGCACACTGTGACACCTTGTTAAATGAACGTACAAGAGTGCAATAAAGTAAAGCGATGCTGTGACACTTTGTTGAAAGGACGTACGCACACTGTGACACCTTGTTAAATGAACGTACAAGAGTGCAATAAAGTAAAGCGATGCTGTGACACTTTGTTGAAAGGACGTACGCACACTGTGACACCTTGTTAAATGAACGTACAAGAGTGCAATAAAGTAAAGCGATGCTGTGACACTTTGTTGAAAGGACGTACGCACACTGTGACACCTTGTTAAATGAACGTACAAGAGTGCAATAAAGTAAAGCGATGCTGTGACACTTTGTTGAAAGGACGTACGCACACTGTGACACCTTGTTAAATGAACGTACAAGAGTGCAATAAAGTAAAGCGATGCTGTGACACTTTGTTGAAAGGACGTACGCACACTGTGACACCTTGTTAAATGAACGTACAAGAGTGCAATAAAGTAAAGCGATGCTGTGACACTTTGTTGAAAGGACGTACGCACACTGTGACACCTTGTTAAATGAACGTACAAGAGTGCAATAACAGTAAAAGCGATGCTGTGACACTTTGTTGAAAGGACGTACGCACACTGTGACACCTTGTTAAATGAACGTACAAGAGTGCAATAAAGTAAAGCGATGCTGTGACACTTTGTTGAAAGGACGTACGCACACTGTGACACCTTGTTAAATGAACGTACAAGAGTGCAATAAAGTAAAGCGATGCTGTGACACTTTGTTGAAAGGACGTACGCACACTGTGACACCTTGTTAAATGAACGTACAAGAGTGCAATAAAGTAAAGCGATGCTGTGACACTTTGTTGAAAGGACGTACGCACACTGTGACACCTTGTTAAATGAACGTACAAGAGTGCAATAAAAGTAAAGCGATGCTGTGACACTTTGTTGAAAGGACGTACGCACACTGTGACACCTTGTTAAATGAACGTACAAGAGTGCAATAAAGTAAAGCGATGCTGTGACACTTTGTTGAAAGGACGTACGCACACTGTGACACCTTGTTAAATGAACGTACAAGAGTGCAATAAAGTAAAGCGATGCTGTGACACTTTGTTGAAAGGACGTACGCACACTGTGACACCTTGTTAAATGAACGTACAAGAGTGCAATAAAGTAAAGCGATGCTGTGACACTTTGTTGAAAGGACGTACGCACACTGGTGACACCTTGTTAAATGAACGTACAAGAGTGCAATAAAGTAAAGCGATGCTGTGACACTTTGTTGAAAGGACGTACGCACACTGTGACACCTTGTAAATGAACGTACAAGAGTGCAATAAAGTAAAGCGATGCTGTGACACTTTGTTGAAAGGACGTACGCACACTGTGACACCTGTTAAATGAACGTACAAGAGTGCAATAAAGTAAAGCGATGCTGTGACACTTTGTTGAAAGGACGTACGCACACTGTGACACCTTGTTAAATGAACGTACAAGAGTGCAATAAAGTAAAGCGATGCTGTGACACTTTGTTGAAAGGACGTACGCACACTGTGACACCTTGTTAAATGAACGTACAAGAGTGCAATAAAGTAAAGCGATGCTGTGACACTTTGTTGAAAGGACGTACGCAACTGTGACACCTTGTTAAATTACAAAGTGCAATAAGTAAAGCGATGCTGTGACACTTTGTTGAAAGGACGTACGCACACTGTGACACCTTGTTAAATGAACGTACAAGAGTGCAATAAAGTAAAGCGATGCTGTGACACTTTGTTGAAAGGACGTACGCACACTGTGACACCTTGTTAAAAGTAACATACAAGAGAGCAACGAAGTTTGAATAAAGCAATACTGTGACACTTTGCAGAAAGGACGTACATACACTGTGACACCTTAATAAACGAACAAACAAGAGAGCAACGAAGTTTGAATTCAGCGACACTGTCTGTGTGCGTCTACAGCAGCCAGGACCTAAGTCTGCTGGAAGGCAGCGTCCGAGACTGTGATGGCCCCGTCGGTCCTAGGTGTTCGTCCATTCTACGAGGTGCTTTCAAGGGGTCGCATTGTTTGGGAATGCATTGCAAAAGGGGAGGTGAATCCCTTCTTAAGCTGCTATCTGTATTTCTCTTCAGCAATCTATTTCAACCTTCTGTTTCCAGTCGAAGTTTGACTAAAGCGACTCTGTCTTTGTGAATACCTCTGCAGGTGATCCCTCCAAGGGAATGGAAAGCTCGGGCTTCAGAGTATCCAGAGCTGCATGACGTCACCATCAAGACACCCATCCGCCAGCACGCTTTTGGATCAAAGGGATCTTACAGGTACCACACTGACAAAACAACAGTTGCATGTTGTTACTTAATGGATTTCCATCCCGGGAATAATATATATATGAATGCTTCAAGGGCTTCTATGTTTTGTTTCTGGCCAATTCATATTAAAAAGGTGCCTGGTGGTGCTACATGAAATTACTATGAAGACACCCATCCGACAGCATGCTTTTGGATCAAAGGGATCCTACAGGTACCACACTGACAAAAAGACAGTTGCATATTGTTATTGAAAGGATTTCCACCCCGGGAATAATATAAATGAATGCTTCAAAAGCTAAGATGTTTTGTTTCAGGCCAATTCATAGAAAAGAAGATAACTGGAGCTACATGAAATTACCAAGAAGGCACCCCTTTGCCAGCATGCTTTTGGATCCAAGGGATCCTTCAAGTTCAGGGTGTCCTTCATATAAATTCAGCGGATGATTTGGATTTGAGTCTTCGAAACACTTCGTAGGTTGTAGTTCGTACCTCACATTTAAGAATTTCACAGGCAGACACACACACACACACACACACACATACACACATACATACACACGTACATACCCCCCCCACCCACCACCCACCCCACCCACACCACCCACCCACCACCCACACCACACACACATACACACCACACACATACATACACACACAAACACACAAACACTCACACCACCCCTTTGGGCGCGTGCTAATCGTGGATCGGGATAAGCTCCCCCTCACACACACACACACACACACACACTCACACACACGCACACGCACACACACACACACATTCACACATGCACATACGCACACACACCACGCACACATGCACATGCACATACACATACACACATACAAACACACACACACCACACACATACATACACACGCACACACGCACACACACCACTCCCTTTTGGCTTGTGCTAGTTGTGGATCAGGATAAGCCCTCCCACCCACACTCACACACATACATACACACATACACACACACACTCCCCCCCCACCCACCCCACTCACCCCACCCACCCCAAACCCTTAACCCTCGCCATGTGTTGAGATCCCACAGGGCTATTCTGGTGGAGCAGAAATCCATCCAAGGCGACGTGTTCAAAGAACTGGCATTGAGGGAGGAGACCTTGACGCCCCAAGTAGCCAAGCGGGTGAGTCTACCTAACCACCCAACCGTCCAACTACCTAGCCACCGAACCACCCAACCACCTGTACACCTAGGCAACCAACCACCCACCCAGCCACTAAACCAGTGAATAACTCCAGGACATCACTCCTGTGCCAGAAGGTGGGTGCCTGCACTCAACTACCTAACCACCCAACCATCAGAAATCCATCCAAGGCGACGCGTTCAAAGCACTGGCATTGAGAGAGGAGACCTTGACGCCCCAAGTAGCCAAGTGTGTGAGCCTTGATACACTGTTTTTCTTGTTAGCTGCGAGCAGTAGCTTCCAGGTAGCTTCCTCAAAGCTCTTGCTGAGGGGTAGGAGGCTTTGGTGCCCCATGAATGTATTTTACAGTCCAGGGGCTGAAGGGACTTGCCCAACCTTGTAAACAGGGAAGGCAAGAAATAGGCACTAGTGAAAAAAGGTAATGATAACGCCTGGTGGGGCGTAGTGTTAAGGGAGACCGTCGTACGCGGTTGGGGAGCGGTCTCCTACCTCAACTGGACAAGCTACCATCGCGGTTGACGACGACCTGCAACGCCAAGAGCAACCAAAGGGGCACTAGGGTCACTAGTGAACTGAATGGCATCAAATCGTAAACGACGGGGGCCCGGAGTCCATGCTATGCAGATAATTTAACAGCACGCCCCATGTGGCGAAGAAGGCGAGCCTTCATACCCCTGGTTTTATTTCTCGCTACGAGCAGCAGCTTATAGGTAGCTCTATGAGAGAGAAGAGGCCTTGACGCCCCATGCAGCCTATACAGATAGCCTTGATATGCTGTTTTTCTTATTGGCTGCAAGCAGCAGCTTTCCAAGTAGGGCTTCCTCAAAAGCTCTTGCAGAGAGAGAGAGAGAGAGAGAGAGAGAGAGAGAGAGAGAGAGAGAGAGAGGGCCTCGATGCCTGATGCGTTGATGAAGGAGAGCCTTGATATGCTGTTTTTATTTTTGGCTGTAAGCAGCAGCTTCCTGGTAGCTTCCTCAAAGCTCTTTGCGTGTAATATATATAATACTATATATATATATATATATATTATTATTATATATAGATATAGAGTAGAGAGGAGAGAGAGAGAGGCATTGACGCCTGCTGTGGCTGGAACCAGTGTCTTAACATAGCACTATGTTGCTCCTAGTAGCCTTTTGGGGTGCTACTAGCCTTAAACCCTAAAAGCCACTGGCCACGCCTTAACAACCCTCTAACCACCCACTGACCACCCTCTAACCACCCTTTAACCACCCTCACCGGTGTAGAATTCTCTGAAGGTGAAAGCTGACAAAGACTTCACGGGTGGATGTTAGAAATGAAGAAACCAGTGTCTAAAACATAGCAATGTTCCTCCTAGTAGCCTTTTGGGTGCTACTAGCAGCAGCTTTCGGGCCCCCAAAAGCAACCCTAAAGCCACTGACCACCCTCTAACAACCCTCTAACCACCCACTGACCACCCTCACAGGTGTAGAATTCTCTGAAGGTGAAAGCTGACAAAGACTTCAAGGTGGATGTTATAAATGAAAGAACCCAGTGTCTTTACATAGCACCATGTTGCTCCTAGTAGCCTTTTGGGTGCTACTAGGCAGCTTTTTGGGCCCACCAAAGCAACCCTGAAAGCCTCGCTAACCACCCTCGTTACCACCCTCACAGGTGGCAGAATGCTCTGAGGGTGAGAGCTGACAAAGACCTCACGGTGGATGACTGCATGGAGCGAGAGTTCTGGAACAGTGTTACAGTCAATCCTCCCCTGTAAGTGTATGTGTGTAGGCGTGGGGGGAGGGGGGGCAGAGAAGGGGAGGGGGGGGGGGGGGGTGGGGGGTACACAAATGAAAGCTTACCATTCCTGGCACTGACCCGAGTACTGGTGGTCAAGATCACTCTGCTGATCCCCCTTTAAAACTAGGTCTGTTGATACAAGGGTCACGCATTATTGGATATTGCTTGCATAAGTACGTCGTGGGAACAGATGTTTTGGGCTTCTAAAGAAATACAAAATCTTACAAGGTCACGACTATGGAGCATCTATCTAAATTATGATTTGAACAAGTCTAGAAAAGTATATAGAACTTGCCGGTTACATTTTTACCGCTCCTTTTTACAAGAAACTGGGCCAAATCTCTCCCTGCAATTCTGAGATAATTGCGCTTTGGGCTGAAAGCCAGGATTTCATTCGGGTGAAGGTTGAATGTTTGACAGTTCTGAGTGTACAATGCTATGGTGGTAACACCACACAACACATGCACACACCATTGCACACATCACCCTACACACGCACATGCACACACACACATACACACAGACTCACACACACAAATACATGCACATATACACACGATACATACACAAGCAGCCACTCACAAACACACGTACATACACCCCGGCTCACACATGCATATACACACGCACTCTTCTGACCCTTTCTGGCCATTTCTGACCATTTCAGGCCTTTCAGCGGACTGTTTCTGACCCCTTCTGAGCTGCCTTTTCCCATATATAGGTGCTGGTGTGATATTAACATTCTGTCCTATTTCTCGACCCCATCCTGACGGGCATTTTCTGTCCCATTTTCTGACCCCATCTGCGCTTTTTTCCCATTTATATGGGACCATCTGTCATTTCTGACATCCGAGGTTACCCAGTCGTCTGACCCTTTTCCCCATTTCTGGGACCCTTCTGTCCCATTGTTCTGACCCCATCTGCCCTTACTGACCATTTCAACCGCCTTCTGACCAATCTATCTGACCCCATTACTGGGTGGACACCCTTCTGAGCCTATTGTCTTGCAGGTAGTGACCATAGTGCTTGGACCCCTTATTGCCTACTTTCTACCTCTCCTCTACTCTTCCATTCTTTTCCAACCCTTCTGATCCCATTTCTGACCCTTCTGTCCCATTTCCGACCCTTTTTGACCCCTGCTGCCCTTCCTGACCCTTCTGACTGTTTCTGACCCTTGCTGACCATTTCTGGCCTCTTTTCCTATGTATGACCCTTCTGTTCCCATTTCTGACCCTTCTGTCCCATTTCCAATCCTTTTTGACCCCTTCTTTTCCTGGCCAGGTATGACTTACTGACCTTTCTGAAACCCCTTTCCCAATTATGCCTGACCCTTCTGTGCCTATTTCCGACCCTTTCTCACCTTTTCTGACCCTCTTTCCCATGTTGCTGGCCCCTTCTCCCAGGTATTGGCGCAGACACGCAAGCCTGACCCTTTCTAGCCATGTCTGACCATTCAGGCCCTTTCAGCGGTTTTCTGACCCCTTCTGTTACCTTTTCCCCATTATGACCATGTTTCTGTCCTATTTATGACCCCATCTGACCATTTCTGGCCCCTTCTCCCAGGTATGGCGCAGACACCAACCTGTCCCTTTTCGACGAGAACCTTGACTATGGGTGGAACATGCGCAACCTAGGCGACCTGCTGTCACAAGATTGTGTTCCTTCTATTCAAGGTATGTCATGTTGTTTTCATGCTTTTTATACCACGAGCTATGGATGCAACGTGCGCAACCTAGGCGACCTGCTGTCACAAGATTGTGTTCCTTCTATTCAAGGTATGTCATGTTGTTTTCATGCTTTGTATAACACGAGCTATGGATGCAACGTAGTGGCGCACCTAGCGACCTGCTGTCACAAGATTGTGTTCCTTCTATTCAAGGTATGTCATGTTGTTTTCATGATTTGTATAACACGAGCTATGGATGCAACGTGCGCAACCTAGGCGACCTGCTGCCACAAGATTGTGTTCCTTCTATTCAAGGTATGTCATGGCTTGTCTGTTCATGTTTTTTTTATACCACGAGCTATGGGTGGAGCAATGCTTTAAATATTGTTTTAATATACATATTCTTATACGTTTTTAGAACCTGAGCTATGGATGGAACATGCGCAACCCAGGTGACCTACTGTCACAAGATTGTGTTCCTTCTATCCAAGTAAGATCTATCATGTGCTGTTTCAACAAACTGCGGTGTGTTAAGCGAGATTTTGTGTAACAGGAGCTATGGATAGGAACGTACGCAACCTATTAGGTGGCCAGTCAAGGACTGTGTTTCTTCTATACAAGGTAAGATCTATCATGTTCCTTACATTTGTTGTAGCTATTGACGGAACGTGCGCGACCTAGGTGACCTGCTGCCACAAGATTGTGTTCCTTCTATCCAAGGTAAGATTCTATCATGTTCCTTACACTTTGTGTCTTAGCTATGGACGGAACTTGCGCAACCTAGGCGACCTGCTGTCACAAAAAAAAAAAAAAAAAAAAAAGATTATGTTCCTCCTATCCAAGGTAAGACTATCATGTTCCTTACATTTGTCTTAGCTATGGACGGACTTTGCGCAACCTAGGCGACCTGCTGGTCACAAGATTATGTTCCTCCTATCCAAGGTAAGATCTATCATGTTCCTTACATTTGTCTTAAGCTAATGGACGGAACTTGCGGCTACCGGCCGCCTAGCGGCGACCTGCTGTCACAAGTTCCTCCTTATCCAAGGGTAAGATCTATCATGTTGTCTTAATTATGTTCCTCTTCCAAGGTAAATCTACATTTGTCTTAGGTACGGAATGCGCAATTGTCTTAGGCGACCTGCTGGTGCTATGGATGTTTCCTCCGTTCAAGGTAAAGATCTATCATGTTCCTTCCATTTGATCTCTGCGCAACCTAATGGACGGACCTGCTGTCACAGATTATGTTTGCGCAACCTAGGCGACTGCTATCCAAGTCATCCTCACTATCCAAGTAAAGATCTATCATGTTCCTTACATTTGTCTTTAGCTATGGACGGAACTTGCGCAACCTAGGCGACCTGCTGTCACAAGATTATGTTCCTCCTATCCAAGGTAAGATCTATCATGTTCCTTACATTTGTCTTAAGCTATTGGACGGAACTTTGCGCAACCTAGGCGACCTGCTGTCACAAGATTATGTTCCTCCTATCCAAGGTAAGATCTATCACTGTTCCTTACTTCCATTTGTCTTAGCTATGGACGGAAACTTGCGCAACCTAGGCGACCTGCTGTCACAAAGATTATGTTCTCCTCCTAGTGCCCAAGGTAAGATCTATCATGTTCCTTTACATTTTCTTAGACGATGCGACGGAACTTGCGCAACCTGGACCTGGGCGACCTGCATGTGATTTATGTTCCCATCCTGATCCAATGGTAGATCTAGTTCCTTACATTTGTTCCTTACATTTGTCTTGGGACGGAACTTGCGCAACCTACGGTGACCTGCTGTCACAAGATTATGTTCCTCCTATCCAAGGTAAGATCTATCATGTTCCTTAACATTTGTCTTAGCTAGGACGAATGGCAACCTAGCGGAACATGTTCCTCCTATCCGCATGTTCCTTACATTTGTCTTAGTTTAGAACTTGCGCAACCTGCTGTGCCACAAGGTAAGATCTTATGTTCTTTACATTTGATCCTACGTTCCACTCTGGTGCGAGGTAAGATTATCTATCATGTTCCTTACATTTGTCCTTAGCTATGCGGACGGAAACTTGCGCAACCTCCAGGTCACTGACCCTTGTCACTGCGAAGATTATGTTCCTCAACTATCCAAGGAAAGATCTATCATGTTCCTGTACATTTGATCAATGGCGAGCTATGGACGGATTGCTGTCAACCTAGGCGACCTGCTGTCACAAGAATTTATGTTCCTCCTATCCAAGGTTAAGAAGCTATCATGTTCCTTACATTTGTCTTAGCTATGGACGGAACCTTGCGCAACCTAGGCGACCTGCTGTGTGTTCCTCCTATCCAAGGCAAGATCATCATGTTCCTTACATTTGTCTTTAGCTATGGACGGAACATTGCGCAATAACCTAGGCGACCTGCTGTCACAAGTCATGTTCCTCCTTCCTAAGTCACCTATGGGGACTTGCGAAGCGGCTGTCTGACACATAATCTACTGGATATGTTCCTCCTATCCAAGGTAAGATCTATCATGTTCCTACATTTGTCTTAGCTATTGGACGGAATTGCGCAACCTTGGCGACCTGCTTGTGTCACAAGATATGTCCCTTCCAAGGTAGATCTTATCCTTACCTATAGGACGGAACCTGCTGTGTGCGATCGAGTCTTAGCTACTATGGACGGAATGCGCACACCTAGCTCTGTCACAAGATTATGTTTCCGCCTATTCCAAGGTAAGATCTATCATGTTCCTTACATTTGTCTTAGCTATGACCTGCTCCACCTATTATGTGTTCCTCCTATCCAAGGTGATCTTTCATGTTTCCTTACATTTGTCTTAGCTATGGACGGAACTTGCGCAACCTAGGGCGACCTGCTGTCACAAGATATGTTCCTCCTATCCAAGGTAAGATCTATCATGTTCCTTACATTTGTTCTTAGCTATGGAGCCGCGGGAACTTGCGCAACCTAGGCGACCTGCTGTCACTATGAATTCATTCCTCCTATCCAATTGGTATTATTGCTTACCTTCCATTTGTCTTAGCTATGGACGAACTTGCGCAACAATGGAAAAGAATATCTAGTAGGCACCTGTCTTTAGCTGTCACAACCTGTGGTTGATTATGTTCCTCCTATCCAATGTAAGATCTATCATGTGTTCCTTACATTTGTCTTAGCTATGGACGGAACTTGCAGCAATCCCTGGTAGGTCGTGGACCTGCTGAACTTCACAAATTATACAGTTCCTCCTATAAGGTAAGAATCTATCATGTTCCTTCCATTTGTCTAGCTATGGACGGAACCTTGCGCAACTAGCTAGACGGCGACCGCTGCAAGGTATTATGTTCCTCCTATCCAAGGTAAGATCTATCATGTTCCTTACATTTGTCTTAGCTGCGCGATGGACGGAACTTGCGCAAACCTAGGCGACCTGCTGCAAGATTATGTTCCTCCTATCCTCATGACATTTGTCTTAGCTGATGACGGAACAACCCTGGCGTGTGTTCCTCCTATCCAAGGTGTAAGATCTATCATGTTCTTACATTTGTCTTAGCTATGGACGGAACTTGCGCAACCTAGGGCCTCCGTCCAAGAGTTATGTTCCTCCTATCCAAGAGGTAAGATCTTATCATGTTTCGGTTTCTTACAGTTTGTCTTAGCTAATGGACGGAACTTGCGCAACCTGGGCGACCTGCCATGTCACAAGATTATGAACATTGTCCTCCTATCCAAGTAAGATCTATCATTGTTCCTTACATTTGTCTTAGGCTATGGACGGAACTTGGCGCAACCTAGGCGACCTGCTGTCACAAGATTATGTTCCTCCTATCCAAGGTAAGATCTATCATGTTCCTTACATTTGGTCTTAGCTATGGACGGAACTTGCGCGCAACCTAGGCGACCTGCCCTGTCAACAAGATATATGTTCCTCCTATCCAAGGTAAGATCTATCATTGTTCGGCTTACATTTGTCTTAGCTATGGACGGAACTTGCGCAAACCTATGACGTGATTTGTTCCTCCTATCCGGAGATATTTCCTATACATCTTTCTAAGCTATCACCTTGCGCAACTGCTGGGCGACCTGCTGTCACATTATGTTCCTCCTATCCAAGGTAAGGAGCTATGGACGGAACCTGGCACCTGCGTCACAAATTATGTTCCTCCTATCCAAGTAAGATCTATCATTGTTCCTTACATTTGTCTTAGCTAGGATGGAATTGCTGTGATTACCCCTGTCAACTATTCCAAGGTAAGATCTATCATGTTCCTTACATTTGTCTTAGCTATGGACGGAACGTTGCGGCAACCTAGGCGACCTGCTGTCACAAGATTATGTTCCTCCTATCCAAAGGTAAGATCTATCATGTTCCTTACATTTGTCTTAGCTTATGGACGGAACTTGCGCAACCTAGGCGACCTGCATGTCACAGATTAATGTTCCTCCTATCCAAGGTAAGATCTATCATGTTCCTTACATTTGTCTTAGCTATGGACGGAACTTGCGCAACCTGAGGCGACCTGCCTGTCACAAGAGTTATTGTTCCTCCTATCCAAGGTAAGATCTATCATGTTCCTTACATTTGTCTTAGCTATGGACGGAACTTGCGCAACCTAGGCGACCTGCTGTCACAAGATTATGTTCCTCCTATCCAAGGTAAGATCTATCATGTTCCTTACATTTGTCTTAGCTATGGACGGAACTTGCGCAACCTAGGCGACTGCTGTCACAAGATTATGTTCCTCCTATTCCAAGGTAAGATCTATCATGTTCCTTACATTTGTCTTAGCTATGGACGGAACTTGCGCAACCTGGGCGACCTGCTGTCACAAGATTATGTTCCTCCTATCCAAGGTAAGATCTATCATGTTCCTTACATTTGTCTTAGCTATGGACGGAACTTGCGCAACCTGGGCGACCCTGCTGTCACAAGATTATGTTCCTCCTATCCAAGGTGCGCAAACAGCCAGGAAGATCCTTATCATGTTCCTTACATTTGTCTTAGCTATGGGACGGAACTAATTGCGCAACCTCACAATGTCCTCCTATCCGACCTGCTGTCACAAGATTACTGTTCCTCCTATCCTATATAATATCTATCCTTTATGCATTTGGCTCCATCCCTAAGATCCTATCAATGTTCATCTTACAATTTGTCTTAGCTATGGACGGAACTTGCGCAACCTATGGCGACCTGCTGTCACAAGATTATGTTCCTCCTATCCAAGGTTAAGGTAAGATCTATCATGTTCCTTACATTTGTCTTAGCTATGGACGGAACTTGCGCAACCCTGGGCGACCTGCTGTCACAAGATTATGTTCCTCCTATCCAAGTGTAAGATCTGTATCATTACATTTGTCTTAGCTGGACGGAAACATTGCGCAACCGCACCTGCTGTTCACAAGATTATGTTCCTCCTATCCAAGGTAAGATCTATCATGTTCCTTACATTTGTCTTAGCTTATGGACGGAACTGCGCAAACCTAGGCGACCTTTTCTGTCACAAGATTATGTTCCTCCTATCCAAGGTAAGATCTATCAGTTCCTTACATTTGTCTTAGCTCATGGAAGGACGGAACTTGCGTCAACCTGGGCGAAACCTACCTTGCCTGTCACAAGATTATGTTCCTCCTATCCAAGGTAAGATCTATCATGTTCCTTACATTTGTCTTAGCTATGGACGGAACTTGCGCAACCTGGGCGACCTGCTGTCACAAGATTATGTTCCTCCTATCCAAGGTAAGATCTATCATGTTCCTTACATTTGTCTTAGCTATGGACGGAACTTGCGCAACCTAGGCGACACTGCTGTCACAAGATTATGTTACTCCTATCCAAGGTAAGATCTATCATGTTCCTTACATTTGTCTTAGCTATGGACGGAACTTGCGCAACCTAGGCGACCTGCCCTGGCACAAGAGTTATGTTCCTCCTATCCAAGGTAAGATCTATCATGTTCCTTCCATTTACATTTGTCTTAGCTATGGTAAAATTACGTTAGAACTTGGCGGCAACCTAGGGCGACTAGCTGTTGCGCAACCTGGGTTGACCTGTCACAAGATTATGTTCCTCCTATCCAAGGTAAGATCTATCATGTTCCTTACATTTGTCTTAGCTATGGACGGAACTTGCGCAACCTAGGCGACCTGCTGTCACAAGATTATGTTCCTCCTATCCAAGGTAAGATCTATCATGTTCCTTACATTTGTCTTAGCTATGGACGGAACTTGCGCAACCTACCTGCTGTCACAAGATTATGTTCCTCCTATCCAAGTAAGGTTCCTTACATTTGTCTTTATGCTATTGCGCAACCTATGGGCGACCTGCTGTCACAAGATTATGTCCTCTATCCAAGGTAAGATCTATTCATGTTCCTTAATTTGTCTTAGCTAACGGAATCCTACCTGCTGTCAAGATTATGTTCCTCCTATCCAAGTAAGATCTATCATGTCCTACATTTGTCAGCTTGGACGGAACTTGCGCAACGGGCGACCTGCTGTCACAGGATCCATGGTAAGATCTATCATGTTCCTTAATTTGTCTTGCTATGGACGGAACTTGGCGCACCTGAGGCGACCTGCTGTCACAGATATGTTCCCTCCTATCCAAGGTAAGATCTATCATGTTCCTTACATTTGTCTTAGCTATGGACGGAACTTGCGCAACCTGGGCGTGCCGTAACCTGATCTGTTGAGCAAGGTAAGATCTATCTGTTCTTCATATTTCTTCTATGGACGGAAAACCATAGGCGGCTGTCACAATCTATGTTCCTCGCTATCCTCTATCATGTTCCTTACATTTGGTCTTAGCTAATGGACGGAACTTGCGATGGGCGACCTGCTGTCACAAGATTATGTGCTATCCAAGGTAAGATCTATCATGTTCCTTACATTTGTCTTAGCTATGGACTTGGGACCTTGCTGCGTTCCTCCTACCAGGCTATCACTTACATTTGTCCCCTTTACCTTAGCTGATGCGTCCATCCTATCCAATGTCTCTATATGTTTGCTCCATTCTAGCTATGGACAATTGCGAACCTCGACCTGTAAGATCTATCAGTTCTTCCATTTGTCTCAGCTAGGACGGAACTTGCGCACCTGGGCGAATCCAATTAGATGAGTACATTTGTCTCTATGGACGGAAACTTGCCGCCTCGGGCGACCTGCTGTCACAAGATATGTTCCCCATCCTAATGATCTATCATTTCTTTCGTGGGCTTACATTTGTCTTAGCTTGGGACGAACCTTGCGGCAACCTAGGTGACCGTGCTTGTCACAAGATTATGTATCCTCCTACAAGGTAAATTCTATTCAATGTTCCTTCCATTGTCTTAGCTATGACGGAACTTGCGAACCTAGGCGACCTGCTGTCACAAGATTATGTTCCTCCTATCCAAGGTAAGATCTATCATGTTCCTTACATTTGTCTTAGCTATGGACGGAACTTGCGCAACCTAGGCGACCTGCTGTCACAAGATTATGTTCCTCCTATCCAAGGTAAGATCTATCATGTTCCTTCCATTTGTCTTAGCTATGGACGGAACTTGCGCAACCTAGGCGACCTGCTGTCACAAGATTATGTTCCTCCTATCCAAGGTAAGATCTATCATGTTCCTTACATTTGTCTTAGCTATGGACGGAACTTGCGCAACCTGGGCGACCTTGCTGCACGGATTATGTTCTCCTATCCAAGGGTAAGATCTATCATGTTCCTGTACATTTGTCTGTAGGACGGAACTTGCGCAACCTGGGTGATTCACAAGATATGTTCCTCCTATCCAAGGTAAGATCTATCATGTTCCTTACATTTGTCTTAGCTATGGACGGAACTTGCGCAACCTGGGCGACCTGCTGTCACAAGATTATGTTCCTCCTATCCAAGGTAAGATCTATCATGTTCCTTACATTTGTCTTAGCTATGGACGGAACTTGCGCGCAACCTGGGGGGCGACCTGCTGTCACAAGATTAATGTTCTCCTATCCAAGGTAAGATCTATCATGTTCCTTACATTTGTCTTAGCTATGGACGGAACTTGCAGCAACTGGGCTAGGCGACCTGCTGTCAAGATTATGTTCCTCCTATCCAAGGTAAGATCTATCATGTTCCTTACATTTGTCTTAGCTATGGACGGAACTTGCGCAACCTGGGCGACCTGCTGTCACAAGATTATGTTCCTCCTATCCAAGGTAAGAATCTATCATGTTCCTTACATTTGTCTTAGCTATGGACGGAACTTGCGCAACCTGGGCGACCTGCTGTCACAAGATTATGTTCCTCCTATCCAAGGTAAGATCTATCATGTTCCTTACATTTGTCTTAGCTATGGACGGAACTTGCGCAACCTAGGCGACCTGCTGTCACAAGATTATGTTCCTCCTATCCAAGGTAAGATCTATCATGTTCCTTACATTTGTCTTAGCTATGGACGGAACTTGCGCAACCTGGGCGACCTGCTGTCACAAGATTATGTTCCTCCTATCCAAGGTAAGATCTATCATGTTCCTTACATTTGTCTTAGCTATGGACGGAACTTGCGCAACCTAGGCGACCTGCTGTCACAAGATTATGTCCTCCTATCCAAGGTAAGATCTATTCATGTTCCATTACACTTTGTCTTAGCTATGGACGGAACTTGCGCTGCGCAACCTATGGCGACCTGCCTGTCACAAGATTAATGTTGCTTCCGTCCGCTATCCAAGGTGTAAGATCTATCATGTTCTTACATTTGTCTTAGGCTATGTGACGACGGAACTTGCGCAACCTAGGCGACCTGCCTGTCACAAGATTATGTTCCTCCCTATCCAAGGTAAGATCGTATCATGTTCCTTCCATTTGTCTTAGCTATAGGACGGAATTGGGCGCAACCTGGGACACCTTGCTGACAAGATTATGTTCCTCCTATCCAAGGGCTAGGATCTATCATGTTCCCTTACCATTTGTGCTTAGGGCCTATGGACGGAATTGGCGCAACCTGGGTGCGACCTGCTGTCACAAATAATGCTTTCCTCCTATCCCAAGGTAAATCTATCATGTTCCTACTTGTCTTAGCTTATAGATCTATCATGTTCCCTTTACATTTGTCTTATGGACGGAACTTGCGCTACCTGCTGTGGACGGATCTAAATGTTCCTTACATTGTCTTAGCTTGCGCAACCTGGGCGACCTGTCTGTCACAGATTATGTCGCTCCTATCCAAGGTAAGATCTATCATGTTCCTTAACCATTTGTTTAGCTATGGACGGAATGTTCCTCCTATTGATCTAAATCGCATTTGTCGCTGGGTTGACCTGCTGTCCAAGATTATATGTTCTCCTATCCAAGGTAAGATCTATCATGTTCCTATTCCATTTGTCTTAGGCTTATAGGACCGGACTTGCGCAACCTTAGGCGACCTGCTGTCACAAATTATGTTTCCTCCTATCCAAGGTAAGATCTAACATGTTCTTACTTTGTCTTGCTATGGACGGAACTTTGCGCAACCTGGGGCGATCCTGCTGTCACAAGGTTAAGATTAATGTTCTCCCTATCCAAGGTAAGATCTTTCAATGTTCCTTACATTTGTCTTAGCCTATGGACGGAACCTTGCGCAACCTGGTGACATGCTTTCACAAGATTATGTTGCCTCCATATCCAAGGTAAGATCTATCTGTTCCTTACTTTGTCTTGCTATGGACGGAAACTTGCGGCACTAGCGCGACCTGCTGTCACAAGACTTATGTTCCTCCTATCCAGGGTAAGATCTATCATGTTCCTTACATTTGTCTTAGCATGGACAGGAACTTGAGCAACCTGGGCGACCTGCTGTCACACAGATTATTTCCTCCTATTCCAAGGTAAGATTATCATGTTTCTTAATTTGGTCTTAGTAATGGACGGAACTTGCGCAACCCTGGGTGACGCTGCTGTCACAAAGATTATGTTCCTCCTATCCAAGGTAAGTTATCATGTTCCTTACATTTGTCTTCAGCTATGGACGGAACCTTGCGGCAACTAGGCAGACCCTGCTGTCACAAAGATTATGTTTCCTCCTATCCAAGGTAAGATCTATCATGTTCTTACATTTTGTCTAGCTATGGACGGACTTGCGCAATCCTAGGCGAACCTGCTGTCACAGATTATGTTCCTCTATCCAAGGTAAGATCTATCATGTTCCTTACATTTTGTCTTAGCTATGGATCGGAAACTGTGCGAAACCTAGGCGACCTGCTGTCACAGAGATTATGTTCCTCACTATCCAGGTAAGACTATCATGTTCCTTACATTTGTATTAGCTTGGACGGGCAAACTTGCGACGCAGACTAGGCGACCTGCTGTCCACAAGATTATGTTCCTACCTATCCAAGGTAAGATCTATCATGTTCCTTTTACCATTTTGTCTTAGCTTTATGGAACGGAACTTGCGGAACCTAGGCGAGCGCTGCTGTCACAAGAATTTAATGTTCCTCTATCCAAGGTAAGATCTTATAATGTTCCTTACATTTTGGTCTTAGCTATGGACGGAACTTGCGCCAAACTGGGCGACCTGCTTGTCCAGATTATGTTCCTCCTATCCAAGGAAGATCTTCCACTGTTCTATACATTGTCTTAGCTATGGACGCGGATCTTGCGCCACCCTAGGTGACCTGCTGTCACAAGATTTGTTTCTTCCTATCCAGGTTAAGATCTATCATGTTCTTACATTTTGTCTTAGCTATTGGACCGGACACTTGCGCAACCTAGGCGACACTGCTGTCACAAGATTATGGTCCTCCTAATCAAGGTAGATCTATGCATGTTCCTTTACATTTTCTTAGGGCTATGGACGGAACTTGCGCAAGCTAGGCGACCTGCTGTCACAAAGATTAATGTTCCTCCTAATCCAAGGTAAGATCTATCATGTTCCTATCCATTTGTCTAGCTATGGACAGAATTGCGCAACGCTAGCCGACTGCTGTCACAAGAATTCATGTCCGTCCTATCCAAGGTAAGGATCTTATCAGTTCCTTTACATTGTCTTTAGCTAGGAACCGAGAACTATGCGCAACCTGGGCGACCTGACTGTCACAGATTATGTTCCTCTATCCAAGGTAAGATTATCATGTTTCCTTACATTGTCTTAGTATGCGGAACTTGCGCAACTGGGTGACCTGCTGGTCAACAAGATATTGTTTCTCCTATCAAGGTAAGATCTATCATGTCTTTCCTTCCATTTTGCTTAGGTATGGACGGAACTGTGCGCAACCTATGGCGACCAGCTTGTCACAAGATTATGCTTCCTCCTATCCAAGGTAAGGATTATCATGTTCCTTACATTTGTCTTAGCTATGGACGGAACTTGCGCAACCTGGGCCGACCTGCTGTCAAGATTATGTTCCTCCTACAAGGTAAGAATCTACATCGTTCCTTACATTTGTCTTAGCTATGGACGGAACTTGCGCAACTTCGTGGGTGACCTGCTGTCAGCAAAGAATTATTGTTCCTCCTAATCCAAGGTAAGATCTATCAATGTTCCTTACATTTGGTCCTTAGCTATGGACGGAACTTGCGCAACCCTAGGCGAGCCTGCTGTCAAAAAGACTTATGTTCTCTATCCAAGGTAAAGATCCTATCATGTTCCTGTACATTTGTCTTAGCTATGGACGGACTTGGCAACCTGGGCGACCTGCTGTCACAAGATTATGTTCCTCCTATCCAAGGTAAGATCTATCATGTTCCTTACACTTTGTCTTAGCTATGGACGGAACTTGCCGCAACCCTGGGTGAACCTGGCCTGTGCACAAGATTATGTTTCCTCCTATCTCAGTAAGATCTATCATGTTCCTTACATTTGTCTTAGCTATGGACGGAACTTTTGCGCAACCTAGGCGACCTGCTGTCACAAGATTATGTCCTTTCCTATCAAGGTAAGTCTATTCATGTTCCTTACATTTGTCTTTCAGCTATGGACGGAACTTGGCGCAACCTAGGCCGACCTGCTGTCAAAGATTATGTTCCTCTCATCCAAGTAAGATTATCATGTTCCTTACATTTGTCTTAGCTATGGACGGAACTTGCGCAACCTAGGCGACCTGTGATAAAGATTATGTTCCTCCTATCTCAAGGTAAGTCTATGCATGTTCCTTACATTTGTTACTAGCTATGGACGGAACTTGCGGCAACTAGGCGACCTGCTGTCACAAGATATATGTTACTACTATCACAAGGTAAGATCTATCATTTCGATTCCATTTGTCTTATGCTATGGACGGCAACTTGCGCACCTATGGCACCTGCTGTCACAAGATTATGGTTTTCCTCTATCCAAGGTATAAGATCTAATCATAGTTCCTGTAATTTTGGTCTTAGCTATTGGACGGAACTTTGCGCCAACTGGGCGACCTGCTGTCAAAAGATTATTGTTCCTCCTATTCAAGGTAAGATCTATCATGTTCCTTACATTTGTCTTAGCTATGGAAACGGAACTTTGGCGCAAACCTGGGTGATCCTGCTGTCGACAAGATTAATGTTCCTCTCTATCCCAAGGTAAGAATCTATCATGTTCTTAGCATTTGTCTTAGCTATCGGGACGGAACTTGCGCAACCTAGGCGACCTGGCCTGTCAAAGATATGTTTCCTCCTATCCAAGGTAAGAATCTATCATGTTCGCTTACATTTTGTCTTAGCTATGGACGGAAACTGCCGCAACCTAGGTGACGCTGCTGTCACAAGATTATGTTCCTCCTATCCAAGGTAAGATCTATCATGTTCCTTACAATTTGTATTAGTATGGAGGACTTTTGCCGCACCTAGGCGCACCTGCTGCACAAGATTATGTTCTCCTTATCCAAGTAGCTCTATCATGTCCTTAAATTTGTCCTTAGCTATGGACGGAACTTGCGCAACCTAAGGCCGACTGCTGTCAAAAGATTATGTTTCGCTCTATCCCAAGGTAAGATCTATCGTGTTCCTTCCATTTGTCCTTAGCTTGGACAGAAACTTGCGCAACCTAGGCGACTGCTGTCACGATTGAGATTATGTTCCTCCTATCCAAGGTAAGATCTTAATCATGTTCTTACATTTTGTCTTAGCTTTATGGACGGAACTGTGCGCAACTGGGGCGAGCCTGCTGTTACAAGATTATGTTCCTCCTATCAAGCGTAAGATCTTATGTTCCTTACATTTGTCTTAGCTATGGACGGAACTTGCGCACCTGGGTGACCTGCTGTCACCAGTTATGTTCCTACTATCCAAGGTAGATCTATCATGTCCTTCCATTTGTCTTAGCTATGGATCGAACTTGCGCAACCATGGGTTGCCACACTTCTGTCACACAATAGATTATGTTCACTCTATCCAAGTGTTAAGCTCGGTTGTATCATGTTCTTACCATTTGTCTAGCTATGCCACCGGAACTTGGCGCAACCTGGGCGACCTGCTGTCTAACAAGATTATGTTCCTTATCCAAGGTCCAGATCTATCATGTTCCTTACATTGTTGTCTTAGCTATGGACGGAACTTGCGGCAACCTAGGCGACCTGCTGTACAAGATTATGTTTCCTCCTATCCAAGGTAAAGCTATCATGTTGCCTTACATTTGTCTTAGCTATGGACGGAACTTGCGCAACCTAGGCGACCTGCTGTCACAAAGATTATGTTCCTCTCTATCCCAAGGTAAGATCTATCATGTTCCTTACATTGTATCCTAACGCTTAGCTATGGACGGAACTTGCGCAATCCTGGGCGACCTGCTGTCAAGATTGTTCCTCCTATCCAAGGTGATCTATCGTTCCTTACAATTTGGTCCTTAGCTGGACGGAACTTGGCAACCTGGGTGACCTGCTGTCACAAGTTATGTTCTCTATCCAAGGTAAGATATCATGTTCTTACTTTGTCTCTATGGACGGAACTTGCAGCAACCTAGGCGCCTGCTGTCCAAGTTATGTTACCTCGTCCAAGGTAAGTCTATCATGTTCCTTACATTTTGTCTTAGCTATGGACGGGGAACTTGCGCAACCTAGGGACCTGCTAGTTAAACAAGATTATGATTCCTCCTATCCAAGGTGATCTATATGTTCCCTTACATTTGTCTTAGCTATGGACGGAACTGCGCAGACTAGGCGACCTGCTGTCAACAAGATTATGTTCTCCTATCCAAGGTAAGACTTCTATCACATGTGTTCCTTCATTTGTATTAGCTTGTACGGAATGCGCAACCTAGGCGATAATCTGTCAGAGATCTATGTTCCTCCTAATCCAAGGTAAGATTCTATCATGTTCTTCCATTTGTTCTTGGCTTATGGCGGACTTGCGCAACCTAGGCGACCTGCTGTCACAAGATTAGTTTTCCTCCACAGGTAAGATCTATCAGTTCATTACATTGTCTTAGCTATGGACGGAATGCGCAACACTTGGGCGACCTTGCTACCACAAAGATTATGTTCCTCTATACACAAGTAAGATCTATCAATGTTCCTTACATTTGTCTTAGCTATGGGACGGAACTTGCGCAACCTGGGTGACAGTCTGCTGTCACCAAGATTACTGCCGTTCCTCCTATCAAGTAAGCATCTACATGTTCCTTAACATTTGTATTAAGCTATGGACAGGAACTTTGGCGCAACCGGCGTACCTAATGACCTCTGTCACCAGGATTGTATGTTCTCCTATCCAAGGTAAGAATCTATCATCCCTGTTCCTTACATTTGTCTTAAAAGCTATGGACGGACGAGAACTTGCGCAACTCTGGGCGACCTAGCTGTCACAAGATTTATGTTTCTCCTATCCAAGGTAAGATCTATCATGTTCCTTACATTGTCTTAGCTCATGGACGGAACTTGCGCAACCCTGGTGACCCTGCGTCACAAAGATTATATGTTCCTCCTATCGCAAGGGTAAGATCTATCATGTTCCATTTACATTTGTCTAGCTATGGACGAGAACTTTGCGAACACAACCTGGGGTTAGGCGACCTTGCTGTCGCTTTTTTCACGAGTTAAGATTATGTTCCTCCTATCCAAGGTAAGATCTATCATGTTCCTTACATTTTTTGTCTTAGCTATGGACGGAACTTGCGCAACCTGGGGAGTTCCTGCTGTCACAAGATTATGTTCCTCCTATCCAAGGTAAGATCTATCATTCTCACATTTGTCTTCAGCTATGGACGGAACGATTTGCGCAACCTGGGCGACCTGCTGTCCACAAGATTATGTTCCTCCTGGGTATCCAAGGTAAGATCTATCATGTTCTTCCATTTGTCTTAGCTATGGACGGAACTTGCGCAACCTAGGCGACCTGCTGTCACAAGATTATGTTCCTCCTATCCAAGGTAAGATCTATCATGTTCCTTCCATTTGTCTTAGCTATGGACGGAACTTGCGCAACCTAGGCGACCTGCTGTCACAAGATTATGTTCCTCCTATCCAAGGTAAGATCTATCATGTTCCTTACAATTTGTCTTAGCTATGGACGGAACTTGCGCAACCTGGAACTGCTCACAAGATTATGTTCCGTATCCAATGGTAAGATCTATCATGTTCCTTACATTTGTCTTAGCTATGGACGGAACTTGCGCAACCTAGGCGACCTGCTGTCACAAGATTATGTTCCTCCTATCCAAGGTAAGATCTATCATGTTCCTTACATTTGTCTTAGCTATGGACGGAACTTGCGCAACCTAGGCGACCTGCTGTCACAAGATTATGTTCCTCCTATCCAAGTTCTATCGTTCCTTACATTGTCTTAGCTATGGACGGAACTTGCGCAACCTACCTGACTGTCACAGATTATGTTCCTCCTATCCAAGGTAAATCTATCACTTACATTTGTCTTAGCTATGGACGGAACTTGCGCAAACCTGGCGACCTGCTGTAACAAGATTATGTTCCTCCTATCCAAGGTAAGTCTATCATGTTCCTTACATTTGTCTTAGCTTGACGGAACTTGCGCAAACCTAGTCGACCTGCTGTCACCAGATTATGTTCCTCCTATCTCAACGGTAAGATCTATCATGTTCCTTACAATTTGTCTTAGCTATGGGACGAACTTGCGCAACCTGGTCACCTTGCTGTCACAAGATTATGTTCCTCCTATCCAAGTAAGATCTATCATGTTCCTTACATTTGTCTTAGCTATGGACGGAACTTGCGCAACCTAGGCGACCTGCTGTCACAAGATTATGTTCCTCCTATCCAAGGTAAGATCTATCATGTTCCTTACATTTGTCTTAGCTATGGACGGAACTTGCGCAACCTGGGCGACCTGCTGTCACAAGATTATGTTCCTATCCTGTTTCCTATCACACCCTGCGCAACCTGACCTGTCACAGATTATGAATCTATCATGTTCCTTACATTTGTCTTAGATGGACGGAACTTGCGCAACCTAGGCGAACCCTGCTGTCACAAGATAATGTTCCTCCTATCCAAGGTAAGATCTATCATGTTCCTTACATTTGTCTTAGCTATGGACGGAACTTGCGCAACCTAGGCGACCTGCTGTCACAAGATTATGTTCCTCCTATCCAAGGTAAGATCTATCATGTTCCTTACATTTGTCTTAGCTATGGACGGAACTTGCGCAACCTGGGCGACCTGCTGTCACAAGATTATGTTCCTCCTATCCAAGGTAAGATCTATCATGTTCCTTACATTTGTCTTAGCTATGGACGGAAACTTGCGCAACCTAGGCGACCTGCCCTGTCACAAGATTTATGTTCCTCCTATCCAAGGTAAGATCTATCATGTCCTTACATTTGTCTTAGCTATACTTGCGACGCGACCTGCTGTCACAAGATTGTTCCTCCTATCCAAGGAAAGATCTATCATGTCCTTACATTTGTCTTACTATGACGGAACTGCGCAACTGGGCGACCGCTGTCACAAGATTATGTTCTCCTTTCCAAGGTAAGATCTATCAATGTTCCTACATTTGTCTTAGCTATGGACGGAACTTGCGCAACCTAGGCGACCTGCTGTCACAAGATTATGTTCCTCCTATCCAAGGTAAGATCTATCATGTTCCTTACATTTGTCTTAGCTATGGACGGAACTTGCGCAACCTAGGCAAACTGCTGTTACAAGATTATGTTCCTTCTATGCAAGGTACGACCTGTCATGTTCTTTATATACTGTTTTTTATAATCCGATGTTCTTTATATACTGTTTTTTATATACTGTTTTTTGTAATCCGTTTTTATAATCCGGTTTTATAATCCTTTTTTATATACTGTTTTTTATAATCCGATGATCTTTATATACTGTCTTTATAATTCGTTTTTATAATCCGTTTTTATATACTGTTTTTTATAATCCGATGTTCTTTACATACTGTTTTTAGAATCCGATCTATGGATGGATCCTGCGCAACCAAGGTGACCTGCTTTCACAAGATTGTGTTCCTTATATCCAAGGTATGCTCTGGATACTCCCGATTTGACCGTTCCCTAGGAATATCCTTGATGGGACCTTCTGTGCAGGTCGGCTACTACTCGAATATCCCAGATCTGACTGTGCAGATTACAAACTACTACCCGAATCTCCCAGATCTGACTGTCCTGGGCTACATGCGCGAATCTTCGTGTCACACCCGAATCGTGGTGTAACACTCAATCATATTCTTTAAGTATGATTAAATATTGTTGTAACATACATACTTTTATGACATATGCTGCGTTATACGTCAAATGCGCCTTATCATAACAAATGCAGCGTTATATGTCAACTACACTATGTGGTCTCTATTGCACTTGGATCTCAAAAGCACCTTAGGTGACCTCTGCTGTGCACTTGCAGATCATTCAGGGACCAGGTCATTCAGTGCTTGCTATTCTAGCCAGGGTACTGCTTTTGGTCAAATTGGCCAGCGCTTAAAGCGCACAAACGTCAAATTGGTCAGCGCTTTCTTGTGCAAAAAGCGCAAAAACTGCGCGCTGCGCCCACAGGGCGTTGAAAAAACTGCGCGAAACGCGCAGTGGGGCTCAAAAAGCGTGTGCGACATCGCGCTTGCCGCGCGCAAGCTAACTAGCCTACCCTGATTCTAGCCCTGTCAAAAAAAAGAGAGACCATAATGTTTTGGCGGAGCCCTCCCTTCTGGGGGGGAGGAGTCTCCAGGTTCACCGTGTTGTCCATTTGTGCGACCAACCAACCAAAAAATCGAGGCCTGAAACATCAGCCAACTGTCTCATAACTAACTGGCTTCGGTCAGCTCCAGTCCGTTGCCACCTGCCGTTCCGTAGCCAACATTCTAATTTTCTGCGTCGCTTGCGACGCTGCATAGGACTTATCTTGATGAATTGAGGTTGAGCAAGTATGCATAGTCCCTTCAGTCCCTGTTGGAAAAAACGATAACGCCCTGGAGGGCGTGGTGTTAAGGGGACCCTCCGGACGCTGCAGCTGGCGAAAGTCACCATGGCAGACATATGAAGTGTCACCCTCCAGGCTGGAGGGACTCCTTCATGCGACGTGTGGCAAGAATGCTGGTACAGGAGGCAATAATTCTCTGTGCAGCTTAGACGATGAGTTTTGTCTACGTGTCTCTGTTGAAATTAGTGCTGATAACATGCTTGCTTGCTGCAATGTTGCTTATCTACTGACCGTTCTGATCCCTCTGTATATCTTACCATGACCTGGACAAGTCTTTAAACTATCTCATCCACTTAGTGTGCTCCCTGGTTTTCCGTGTGGTATTGCTCGGGGGACTTGGAATTGGCAGATAGTAAGCAGCCCAGAGTTGGCCGAAGAACCATGAGGCAATTTAAAGCCTGATCCCACTGTAGGTGTGTCAACCCCTGTGACCTACTTCCGCATGCGCTCGTTCTTTGCCTCGCACATACATGTTACAATTATAAACCTGATCCCACTGTAGGCGTGTCAACCCCTGTGACCTACTTCCGCATGCGCTCGTTCTTTGCCTCGCACATACATGTTACAGTTAAAACCTGATCCCAATGTAGGCGTTTCAACCCCTGTGACCTACTTCCGCATGCGCTCGTTCTTTGCCTCGCACATACATGTTACAATTAAAAACCTGATCCCACTGTAGGCGTGTCAACCCCTATGACCTACTTCGGGATGCTGCGCTCGTTCTTTGCATGGCACACGGAGGACGTTGATCTGCAGTCTATCAACTATTTGCACTGGGGAGCCCCAAAGGTAAGTTCCTTATCTATATACTTTGTCGGGTTCATGCGTTCATCACCAATATCGTTGTAGTTGTAGTCGTAGTTGTTGTCAATTTCAGCATCATGATCATTAGGATTGTCATCAGGAGCAGCAACAACGACAGCAACAACAACAACAGCAGATGTAGCAGCAGCAGCAACAGCAGCAGCAAGAAGAAAAAGTCTCCAGGTCTGGTACTTGGTCTTTTTTGCTGTCTTTTTTATAGTACTTGATATTTTGTTGTTGTCTTTTTGTATTATTGACTGTCCTCTTTCTAATCTCCAGGTCTGTTACTTCATATTTTTTGTTGTCTTTTATGCTGTTGTTTGTTGTCTTTTTTATAGTGCTTGATCTTTTGATGCTGTCTTTTTTTATTATCAACTACCTTCTTATTGACCTCCAGGTCTGGTTCTTGGTCTTTTTTGTTGTCTTTTTTATAGTACTTGATATTTTGTTGTTGTCTTTTTATATTATTGACTGCCCTCTTTCAGATCTCCATGTCTGTTACTTGGTCTTTTTTGTTGTTTGTTATGCTGTCGCTTGTTGTCTTTTTTTATTATTAACTGCCCTCTTTCTGATCTCCAGGTCTGGTACTTGGTCTTTTTTTTTTTGCTCTTGATATTTTCTTGTTGTCTTTTGTATTATTAACTGCCTTCTTTCTGATCTCCAGTCTGTTACTTGCTTTTTTTGGCTTTTTATGCTCTTGATCTTCTGTTTGTTGTCTTTTTTATAATTAACTGCCTTCTTTCTGATCTCCAGGTCTGTTACTTGGTCTTTTTTTTTGTGCTCTTGATATTTTCTGGTTGTCTTATGTATTATTAACTGCCTTCTTTCTGATCTCCAGGTCTGTTACTTGGTCTTTTTGTTGTCTTTTTAGTGCTCTTGATCTTCTGTTGTTGTCTTTTTTTATTATTAACTGCCTTCTTTCTGATCTCCAGGTCTGGTACTTGGTCTCTCCAAGATACAGAGCAAAGTTTGAGCGCATTGTTGAGGTAAGGAGAAGCTGTACATTATTCGGTGCTTGTTTATGTTGGATTGAGGTTAGGAGGGGCGGTAGACCAAATTGGCGTGTTTATGTTGGGTTCCAGTTAGGAGGGTGTTAGGAGAGGTGGTGGATGATTTAGCACTTGTTTGTGTTTAGTTGAAGGAAGTAATGGCGGTACATTATTCGGTGTTTGTTTATGTTGGATTGAGGTTAGGAGGGGCGGTAGACAAATTGGCGTTTGTTTATGTTGGGTTCCGGTTAGGAGAGGTGGTGGATGATTTAGCACTTGTTTGTGTTTAGTTGAAGGAAGGAGAGGCAGTAGATGATTTGGCGTTTTGTGTGGGATTGGGGTAAGGAGGGGCCTTATACAATTTGGTGCTTGCTTATATTGGTTGAGGGCTAAGGGGGGCCTTATACGATTAGTGCTTGCTTATATTGGGGTTGAGGTAAGGAGGGCCTTATACAAATTTGGTGCTTGCTTATATTGGGGTTGAGGTAAGGGGGGGCCTTATACGATTTGGTGCTTGCTTATATTGGGTTGACGGTAAGGAGGGGGCCTTATACGATTTGTGTGCTTGCTTCAATACTGGGTTGAGCTAAGGAGGGGCCTTATACAATTTGTGCTCGCTTATATTGGGGTTGAGCAAGGGGGGCCTTATACGATTTAGTGCTTGCTTATATTGGGGTTGAGGTAAGGAGGGGCCTTATACAATTTGGTGCTTGCTTATACTGGGGTTGAGCTAAGGGGGGGCCTTATACGATTTGGTGCTTGCTTATATTGGGGTTGAGGTAAGGAGGGGCCTTATACGATTTGGTGCTTGCTTATATTGGGGTTGAGCTAAGGAGGGGCCTTATACAATTTGGTGCTTGCTTATATTGGGGTTGAGGTAAGGAGGGGCCTTATACAATTTGGTGCTTGCTTATATTGGGGTTGAGGTAAGGAGGAGCCTTAAACAATTTGGTGCTTGCTTATATTGGGGTTGAGGTAAGGAGGGGCCTTATACGATTTGGTGCTTGCTTATATTGGGGTTGAGGTAAGGAGGGGCCTTATACAATTTGGTGCTTGCTGATATTGGGGTTGAGGTAAGGAGGGGCCTTATACAATTTGGTGCTTGCTTATATTGGGGTTGAGGTAAGGAGGGGCCTTATACGATTTGGTGCTTGCTTATATTGGGGTTGAGCTAAGGAGGGGCCTTATACAATTTGGTGCTTGCTTATATTGGGGTTGAGGTAAGGAGGGGCCTTAAACAATTTGGTGCTTGCTTATATTGGGGTTGAGGTAAGGAGGGGCCTTATACGATTTGGTGCTTGCTTACATTGGGGTTGAGGTAAGGAGGGGCCTTATATGATTTCGTGCTTGCTTATACTGGGGTTGAGGTAAAGAGAATAGATACAATATCTGGCGCTTGCTTATATTTGGTTGAGGTAAGGAGACGCAGTGGATGATTGGCACTTGTTTGTGTTTGATTGACGGAGAGGGGTTTGGTGCTTCGGTGCTTGTTTATGATTAGTTGAGGGAAGGAGGGCGGTAGATGATTTAGGACTTGTTTGTGTTTGGTTGACGGGAGGAGGGGCGGTTGGTGCTTGTTTATGATTAGTTGAGGGAAGGAGGGCGGTAGATGATTTGGGACTTGTTTGTGTTTGGTTGACGGAAGAACGTTTGGTGCTTTGGTCCTTGTTTATGTTGAGTTGAGGTAAGGAGGGGCAGTAGACGATTTGACGTTTCTAATTAGCTCAGGTTAGGAGAAGAGGAGGTATACCTTTTTTTTTTTACGGTTTGGTATGCAGAGCATATCCATGATTTGTTTTCTTCTTTTAAGGTCGAGGTTGCCTAACTCGCTTCCGTTGCCACCTGTCACTCCCTCGCGATCAATTGTACCTGCAGCCAGCCAGCGTACCAGCAGCCAGCCAACCAGCGGCCAGCAGGCTTACCAGCGTACCAGCAGCCAGCCAGCGTACCAGCAGCCAGCCAACCAGCGGCCAGCAGGCTTACCAGCGTACCAGCAGCCAGCCAGCGTACCAGCAGCCAGCCAACCAGCGGCCAGCAGACTTACCAGCGTACCAGCAGCCAGCCAGCATACCAGCAGCCAGCCAACCAGCGGCCAGCAGGCTTACCAGCGTACCAGCAGCCAGCCAGCGTACCAGCAGCCAGCCAACCAGCGGCCAGCAGGCTTACCAGCGTACCAGCAGCCAGCCAGCGTACTGGCTTACCAGCGTACCAGCAGCCAACCAGCGGACTGGCTTACCAGCGTACCAGCAGCCAGCCAACCAGTGGCCAGCAGGCTTACCAGCATACCAGCATGTAGATAAAAAGATAATAAAATGGTGATTCTAAACCCTAAACCCTGTTATGAACGGATTGGGTTAGCTGGCATCCATCGTAACTTGTATCACTCACTCGCCAATCCGTTTAAGCTCACAAAATGAATTGGGTTGGGTGGCATCACTAACTCAGCTGTCCGTCGATCCTCACAACATGATTTGGGTTGGGTGGCATCACTAACTCAGCTGTCCTTCAAACCTCACAACACGATTTGGGCAGGGTGGCATCTCTAACGCTACTGTCTATTGTATTGTGCAGAACACCTTCCCTGGCTTGAAGACCGCCTGCCCCGCCTTCATTCGACACAAAGATGTGCTTCTGTCACCCGCCACTCTCAAGCTCAACGGTATCCCTTACATGCAGGTATGTATGTTGGTAGTGCGCCACGCCTGTCGTGAGTGTGTGGTTTGGTGTGGGTGGGTGGGGGGTGGGAGGGCTAGTTGCCGTTTTGTTGGTAATGCGCCGCGCCTGTCATGAGTGTGTGGTTTGGTGTGTAGGGGGGTGGGGCTAAGTGCCGTTATGTTGGCAATGCGCCGCGCCTGTCATGAGTGTGTGGTTTGGTGTGGGTGGGTGGGGGGTGGGGAGGGCTATTTGCCGTTTTGTTGGTAATGCGCCCGCGCCTGTCGTGAGTGTGTGGTTTGGTGTGGGTGGGTGGGGGGTGGGGGAGGCTAGATGCCGTTTTCTTGGTAATGCGCCGCGCCTGTCATGAGTGTGTAGTTTGGTGTGTAGGGGGGTGGGCTAGGTGCCGTTATGTTGGTAAATGCGCCACGCCTGTCGTGAGTGTGTGGTTTGGTGTGGGTGGGTGGGGGGTGGGGGAGGCTATTTGCCATTTTGTTGGTAATGCGCCGCGCCTGTCATGAGTTTGTGGTTTGGTGTGTAGGGGGGTGGGGCTAGGTGCCGTTATGTTTGGTAATGCGCCGCGCCTGTCATGAGTGGGGTGGGCTGTGTGTGTGTGTGTGTGGGGGGGGGGGGGGGGGGGGCTAGATGCCGTTATGTTGGTAATGCGCCGCGCCTGTCATGCGTGGTTGGGTTGGTGGTGGTGGTAGGGGGGGGGGGGTGGGGGGGGGGGGGGGGGGGGGGGGGGTACTAGGCGCAACTCATCACACTGGGGTCGCTCAATGTGCAACACGCTGCACGAAGACAATAAACAGTGGACTGCTCACCGTCGTCCTATTCAAATATCCCTGGTTTGGTACCTGGCCCAGGCCGGAGTTGACAAGTTCTATGCAGCGTCGCATGCGACGCTACAAATTGGCGGAGAGTGATCGCGACAGAGCGACAGGTGTCAACGGAAGCGAGTTAGTTACGAGACCGTTGGCTGACGTGTCAGGCTTCATTGCGGTCAGACGGATGGATGGTCGGTCGGTCGGACGGACAATTGGGTAAACATAGATTCTCCCTCCGCCGTAAAGAGGGGGCACCGGCAAACATTTAACCAAATAAGCAAAAACAAAAAAAGGGAGCATACTAAGCGGATTAGACATAGCCCCTTTCAGCGAATCAAGTGGTACACCAAGTCGCTTTGAGGATGTAGGGTTGGGGGTTAGATTCCCCCTACGGTCGCCATAAGCGTTGCAGGTCGTTGTCAACAGCGATGGTAGCTTGTCCAATTGAGGTAGAAGACCGCACTCTACCCGCGTACAACGGGTTCCCTTAACACCACGCCCCACCAGGCGTTATCATTACCTTATGCGGATGAAACAGTTTAAGCACTTGTTTGGGCTGGGCAAGATAGCATGGCCTCGTTGGCTTCACACAGACTGAAACAGTTTTTTTATTTCAGATTTCTCTAGGCAAGGTTGTGTAGCTTAGTGGGCTACTCAAGCCTGATTTCAGACAAGTTGAGTAGCCCACTGGATTTTGTAGTGTGCGGCCCGAAGCGCCACCCTTTAATAGTAAGGCCGGGAGGAGGGGGGGGGGAGGAGGGGGGGGGGGGGGGGGGGGGGGGGGTACACCCATTTCCCTACACTTACACGGTCACACCCATGGTCAAACACACATTCTCTCTTTTCACACACACATATAACACACACGCGCATAACACAAACACAATATTTCTTTTTACACACATACATAACACACACAACACACTTACATTACACACACGCACATTCTCTCTTTTCACACACACATACACAAACATAACACACACACACACACACATAACACACAGATGCACAACACACACATAACACACACACGTTCTCTCTTTCACACATACACACATCACACACCTCCATTCTCTCTTTTCACATACACACATATAACACACACACGTTCTCTCACTTCACACATACACACATAACACACCTCCATTCTCTCTTTTCACATACACACACATAACACACACACATTCTATATTTTCACACATACACACATCACACACCTCCATTCTCTCTTTTCACATACACACACATAACACACACACGTTCTCTCTTTTCACACATACACACATAACACACCTCCATTCTCTCTTTTCACATACACACACATAACACACACACGTTCTCTCTTTTCACACATACACACATCACACACCTCCATTCTCTCTTTTCACATACACACATATAACACACACACGTTCTCTCTTTTCACACATACACACATAACACACCTCCATTCTCTCTTTTCACATACACACACATAACACACACACGTTCTCTCTTTTCACACATACACACATAACACACCTCCATTCTCTCTTTTCACATACACACACATAACACACACACATTCTATATTTTCACATAACACAAACACATGCATAACACACACACTGACACATCCACTATATGTTTTCACACACACACATTACACTCAAAAACATGACACACACATAACACACAAACACATGACACACACATAACACACACATAACACACAAACACATGACACACACATAACACACACATAACACACAAACACATAACACACAAACACATTCTCTCTTTTCACACACACTAACACGCTAACACATAAAACACACACACTTTCTCTCTTTTCACACGCACATAACACACAAACACATAAAACACACACACACACACACACACACACACACACACAAAATACTCACACATTCTCTCTGTTCACACACACATAACACACACACATTCTCTCTTTTCACACACATAACACACAAACACATAAAACACACACACACACACACACACACACACACAAAAATACTCACACATTCTCTCTGTTCACACACACATAACACACACACATTCTCTCTTTTCACACACATACCACACAAACACATAAAACACACACACGCACACACACAAAACACTCACACATTCTCTCTGTTCACACACACATAACACACACACACACACACACACACACATTCTCTCTTTTCAGGCGAAGCAGTACCCAGGGGAGTTCATTGTACTGAACTCTGCAGCCTACCACTGGTAAGAAGGGAACAGCAAATCATATGATGTTGACCAAAGACGAGGATGATATCATACACAAATCATATGATTTAATATTATATGGTACGATGCCCGAGGCCAAAGTTACCTAGTCAGACTGTCGGCATCATTTTGCCGGTCCCTATTGGTAAGCCATAAGTCATACAAAGGGAACGGCAATAGGATAGCATGTGATATCATGTCATCATATGACATCATATGATGCCGGCAGTCTGACTTAGCTAAAGTTACCATTTATATACATTATCAGATGATGCAATTTGTATGATACCGTATGATATCTTACTCGCATTAGGTCAACATCATATGATATGCCGGTCCCTACTCGCGGCTCTTGTAATCGCGCAGTTTATATGATCCTTCAGCTAGACACACATGTGTCTGGAGCCTGGAGTCGTCAGTTGGTTGTTTACCATGTATCTGCCCCACCCCATCCCATTCACACCCACCCACCCCTTCCCCATTCACACCCACCCTTCCATCCATGCACCCATCTCCGGAGCATGAAAAGCCGGTCTCTAGTCAAAAGTCATTAGTAATATTAAATTGTCATCCCAGATGAGGTGATGCCTTAATTATATTTTAGAATTAAATGGTCACTGAAGCTCGAACCCAGGCACCCGTCGGTAAAACAATTGTTTGGGGAACAGTTCATCAATGCTTTTTATTTTTAGCCCTTACTGTCACGGTTGGGCAAGTCCCTTTCGCCTATTTGGCCAACCCCTGGACTGTGGCGCACATACAAGTAGGGAAAGACTAAGTTAGTCAACATAAGTGAATTAATAATAATGTTAGCTAATATTAGACGGACGAGCCCTCTAACCAGAATTTGAATTAGTTTGAACAACTAACTTTATTGTGACACGATAATACTATTGTTTAATATTTTTCAAACACTTATATAAGTTGCCGTTCCCTACATCCAAGCAGGGGTCGGCTATGTTATATAATATTAGTGAATAAATCATATTATATAATATTAGTCGGATGAGCCGTCTCACCAGAATTTCGAATTTATTTGAAAAACTAATATTATTGTGACACTATAATAATATTAGTTTTCCAAACACTTATATTATTTGCCGTTCCCTACATACAAGCCATAAGCCTCATAGCAGCTCAGGGGATGATTTGATATAGACAGTTGTTAGTTGTATTTGTAACCCAACTTTTGCGGGCCCAAGTATGACACTTCTCCCAGAATTATGAGAATTCGAGCCCAAGTTTGAGTTACAAACGACTAACTACAAACTACCACCTGTTTCTAAATATCAAAATCCAAATCATCTGCTAAATCAGTATATTAAATAAATAATATATGAATGAGATATCTCCATGAGTGCCTAATCCCCAAAATGCCCTAATTTGGGGCAAGAGTGTGATACTGAACTGTATACATCCCAAAATGCTCGGAATAGAATTCTGAGTACAGCAATTTGCAAATGTGTCAGCTAGGTGCGCAGTTTTTTTGTATCCAACCCAACCCAACCCAACCCAACCCAACCCAACCCAACCCCCTCTTCCCCTCCTCCCCCCCCCCCCCCCCCTGAGTGTAACCATTCATAACCCCTAACCCAACCCAACCCCCTCTTCCCCTCCCCCCCTCCCCCCCTGCCTACAGCAGCTGTAACCTAGGCTTCAACTGGATACACTCATGACCCCCCTGAGTGTAACCATTCATAACCCCCAACCCAACCCAACCCAACCCCCTCTTCTCCTCCTTCCCCCCCCTGAGTGTAACCATTCATTACCCCCAACCCAACCCAACCCAAACCCAACCCAACCCAACCCAACCCTCCCCCCCCCCTGCCTACAGCGGCTACAACCTAGGCTTCAACTGCGCCGAGGCTGTCAACTTTGGAACAACTGACTGGATTCCCATCGGAAAGAAGGCGGTACACTGCATGTGCAGTGCTGTGAAAGACACCGTTCGTTTTGAAATGGACCTCTTTAAGTCGTACGAGGAGAACACAGAGGGAGTACAGGTGAGCAGAGTTGGTGTGTGTGTGGTGTGTCTGTGTGAAGGTGGGGGGGAGGGGGGGGGGGGGGGGGGGGGTACATGATTGGGTTGGGGTACCTGTAGTGAGGGGTAGGGGGGGGAGGGTTGCAAGGAGAACACTGAGGAAGAACCGGTAAGCATAGATGTATTTTTCAGCCAGCTGTCCCAATCACTACCTGAGACCCTGTTGTGTTCGCTACCTAACATAAATGTTTGCTACCTAACATACATTTGCGTAGGCAGAACAATGCACGGCGAGCAGTGCAACATGAGCCTAACAAATATGAGTGGTTCCTGAGGTTCCTTGTGTTGATATGACCTAGCCCAAGCAAACCTTTTATTTTTAGGGTGAAGGGTTTAGTTTGACCCTAAACCCTAAACCCTACTATTAGCAGCAGCTTCTAGGCTATGTTTTGAAGGTTGGGCCAACCACCTAGTCTTGCTCGCATATGTATGTATGTATGTATGTATGTATGTATGTATGCATGTGCTTACAGCGCATACCTGCTTTGTGCATTCTGTTGCACTGCCTGAATTGTTTGCGACCTAAATGTATGTATGAGCTTGATCACTTATGTATGTCCCTCTTGCCAGTGAACAGGTACCCTACGTCTGCAGACAACACAACCAGGCCGCATTGATACCTGCTTTGTTCATTCTGCTTGTTGCACTGCCTGATCTTGCTTGCAACTAGACACCTGCATGTATGTGCCTCTTGCCTGTACCATCGACTGTCCTTCTGCTCTCACGCATACCTAGGGAACGGCAACTAATATTAGTATTTGAAAAAATAATATTAACTAATATTATTACAGTGTCACAATAATATTAGTTTTTCAAATAAATTCAAAATTCTGGTGAGACGGCTTGTCCGACTAATATGATATAATATTATTTATTCACCAATATTATATAATATAGCCGACCCCTACGCATATCAAATAGTAAACACCTTCTTTCTTCCATATCCAACTCTGGCCTCCTTCTCTCTCTTTTTAAATAAATAGTGACTTCCTTTGCATGTACACTACTGACCTTCCCCATCTTGCATACATATCAAATAGTAAACTCCTTCTAGTCACATACACTAGTGACCTCCCCCATCTTGCTTACATATCAAATAGTAAACTCCTTCTAGTCACATACACTACTGACCTTCCCCATCTTGCATACATATCAAATAGTAAACTCCTTCTAGTCATAGACACTACTGACCTTCCCCATCTTGCATACATATCAAATAGTAAACTCCTTCTAGTCACATACACTACTGACCTTCCCCATCTTGCATACATATCAAACAGTAAACTCCTTCTAGACATAGACACTACTGACCTTCCCCATCTTGCATACATATCAAATAGTAAACTCCTTCTAGTCATAGACACTACTGACCTTCCCCATCTTGCATACATATCAAATAGTAAACTCCTTCTAGTCATAGACACTACTGACCTTCCCCATCTTGCATACATATCAAATAGTAAACTCCTTCTAGTCATAGACACTACTGACCTTCCCCATCTTGCATACATATCAAATAGTAAACTCCTTCTAGTCATAGACACTACTGACCTTCACTATCTTGCATACATATCAAATAGTAAACTCCTTCTAGTCACATACACTACTGACCTTCCCCATCTTGCATACATATCAAATAGTAAACTCCTTCTAGTCATAGACACTACTGACCTTCACTTTCTTGCATACATATCAAATAGTAAACTCCTTCTAGTCACATACACTACTGACCTTCCCCATCTTGCATACATATCAAATAGTAAACTCCTCCTAGTCACATACACTACTGACCTTCCCCATCTTGCATACATGTCAAATAGTAAACTCCTTCTAGTCACATACACTACTGACCTTCCCCATCTTGCATACATATCAAATAGTAAACTCCTTCTAGTCACATACACTACTGACCTTCCCCATCTTGCATACATATCAAATAGTAAACTCCTTCTAGTCACATACACTACTGACCTTCCCCATCTTGCATACATATCAAATAGTAAACTCCTTCTAGTCACATACACTACTGACCTTCCCCATCTTGCATACATATCAAATAGTAAACTCCTCCTAGTCACATACACTACTGACCTTCCCCATCTTGCATACATATCAAATAGTAAACTCCTTCTAGTCACATACACTACTGACCTTCCCCATCTTGCATACATATCAAATAGTAAACTCCTTCTAGTCATAGACACAAATGACTCCCCCATCTTGCATACATATCAAATAGTAAACTCCTCCTAGTCCTATACACTACTGACCTTCTTCTTCTAGCCATATACACGACCGACCTTCTTCGTCTTGAATACGTATCAAGTAGTAAACTCTTTCTTCTCGTAGTCTTGTGCACTACTGACCTTCATCTTTCCTCTCTCATTATAAATAGCGACCTCCTTCTTCTCTCTCATTTAAATATAATATTTGAAACATTAACCTCCTCCTTCTCTACCGCTCTCTCTATGACCTGCCCACAAGGGGAGAGGATGTCTTGTTTGACTCTCTCTCGTCTAAAATATGTACTAGTTGAAACATTAACCTTCTTCTCTACCGCTCTCTCTAGGATCTGCCCACAAGGGGAGAGGATGTCTTGTTTGACTCTCTCTCATCTAAACTATATACTATTTGAAACACTAACCTCCTTCTTCTCTACCACTCTCTATGACCTGCCCACAAGGGGAGAGGATGTCTTGTTTGACTCTCTCTCGTCTAAAATATGTACTATTTGAACCATTAACCTCTTTCTTCTCTACCGCTCTCTCTAGGATCTGCCCACAAGGGGAGAGGATGTCTTGTTTGAAGGAGAGGACCCTAACTTGCCAACCTACTACGACTACTTAGGCCCCAACTCAATTCTGCCTGTCACCAATCCTGCTAGAGCATCGATGCCCCTTCAGAAAACCTTGTTGGCCCTAGGTGGCTCCACTGCAAGGCAGGTAGCTCCTCCACTATCCAGGCGCCCGCAAAAGCTTGGCTCAGGTAGTTTGCATCGACAGGCACATAAACCTTACACTGGCTCTGCAAGCCCACAGCTACGGGTGTCTCAGCTACAGCCACAGCCACATATACCCTACACTGGCCCTGCAAGCTCACAGCTACACGTGTCTCAGCCACAGCCACAGCCACATATACCCCACACTGGCCCTGCATGCCCACAGCTACAAGCGTCTCAGCCACAGCCACAGCCACAGCCACATATACCCCACACTGGCCCTGCAAGCCCACAGCTACAATTGTATCAGGTACAGCCACAGCTACAAGCGTATCAGCCACAGCCACGTACCCCCTACACTGGCTCTGAAAGCCCACAGCTACAAGCGCATCAGCCACAGCCACGTATACCGCATACTGGCCCTGGAAGCCCACAGCTACAGGCGTATCAGCCACAGCCACATATACCCCACACTGGCCCTGCAAGCCCACAGCTACAATTGTATCAGCTACAGCCACAGCTACAAGCGTATCAGCCACAGCCACATGTATCCTACACTGGCTATGCAAGCCCACAGCTACAAGCGTATCAGCTACAGCCGCAGCCACATATGCCGCACACTGGCCCTGCAAGCCCACAGCTACAATTGTATCAGCTACAGCCACAGCTACAGCCACAGCCGCATATACCCCACACTGCCTCAGCAAGCCCACAGCTACAAGTGTATCAGCTACAGCCACAGCCACATATACCCCACATGGGCCCTGCAAGCCCACAGCTACAAGTGTATCAGCCACAGCCACATCTACGCCACGCTGGCTCTGAACGCACACAGCATCAAGTATATCAGCTACATCCACAGCTACAGCCACAGCCACATTTAGCCCACACTGGTTCTGCAAGCACGCAGCATCGAGTATATCAGCTACAGCCACAGCCACATATACGCCACATGGGCTCTGGAAACGCACAGCGACGACTGTATAAGCTACATCCACAGCTGCATCCACAGCTACCCCACGTGGGCTCTGCAATCACACAGCAACAAGTGTATGAGCTACAGCCACAGCGACAAGTGTCTCATCTACAGCCACATCCACAGCCACATATACCCCGCGCTGGCTCTGCAAGTACACAGCGACGAGTGTATCAGCTACATCCACAGCCACAAGAGTATCAGCTACATCCACAGCTACAAGAGTATCAGCCACAGCTACAAGTGTCTCAGCTACAACCACAGCTACACGAGTCTATGCCACAGCCACAGCCACAGCCACAGGAGTATCAGCTACAGCCACAGCTACAAGATTATCAGCCACAGCTACAAGTGTCTCAGCTACAAACACAGCTACAAGAGTCAAAGCTACAGCCACAGCCACAAGAGTATCAGCTACAGCCACAGCTACAAGAGTATCAGCCACAGCTACAAGTGTCTCAGCTACAACCACAGATACACGAGTCTGTGCCACAGCCACAGCCACAGGAGTATCAGGTACAGCCACAGCTACAAGATTATCAGCCACAGCTACAAGTGTCTCAGCTACAAACACAGCTACAAGAGTCAAAGCTACAGCCACAGCCACAAGAGTATCAGCTACAGCCACAGCTACAAGAGTATCAGCCACAGCTACAAGTGTCTCAGCTACAGCCACAGCTCCAGGAGTATCAGCCACAGCTACAAGAGTCTCAGCTACAGCCACAGCTACAAATGTCTCAGCCACAGCTACAGCTACAGCCACAGCTACAAGTGTCTCAGCCACAGCTACAAGTGTCTCAGCTACAGCCACAGCTACAGCCACAGCCACAGCTACAAGTGTCTCAGCTACAGCTACAGCCACAGCTACAAGAGTATCAGCCACAGCTACAAGTGTCTCAGCCACAGCCACAGCTACAAGTGTCTCAGCCACAGCTACAGCTACAGCCACAGCTACAAGAGTATCAGCCGCAGCTACAAATGTCTCAGCGACAGCCACAGCTACAAGTGTCTCAGCCACATCCACAGCTACAAGTGTCTCAGCTGCCACAGCCACAACCACAGCCACACACCCAAGCCCCTGCCCAAACACCAACACCAACTCCAGCCACAGCCACAACCACAACCAGTGCTTCTCTCACTGACAACTCCGAAGCCCGATCACATCAGCCTTTGGGAGCATCCAGAAAGCGCCCTGTACAGACAGCCACAAAGGCTTCCCACTCGGCCCGGAAGATGCCCAAGCCTGCTTTGGATTCAGATAGGGAGCCTTTGGCCCTTATCCCTGCTCCTGCATTACCCCGGCCAGCTGCTTTGAGCTCGGAGGCTGTGCCTTTGACCCCAAATCAGGGAAAGGCACAGCCGCATAAAAAGTTTGCTCTTGCTCTAAGCCTGGCTGCTGCTCAGCTGGTTGATGTGGGAAAGGCGGAGAGGCAAGGAGATGCACGGCTGAGTATGAAGATGGCTGTTAATCGTCCAATCCTGGCTGCTACGCAACAGCTTGGTGTGGGAAAGGCAGAGAAGTTATCTCGGGTTCTGATGCAAGGAGAGGCACGGTCGAATAAAAGGGTTGCTCTTGCACTAAGCCTATTCGCTGCTCAACGGGTAAATGTGGGGATTGTGGAGAGGCAGGGAGATGCACGGCCGAATAGGAAGATGACTGTTAGTCCTCCAATCCCAGGTGCTGCTCAACAGCTTGGTGTGGGAAAGGCAGAGAAATTATCACGGGTCCTGAAGCAGGGAGAGTCGCGGTGGAATAAAAAGCTTGCTCTTGCTCGAAGCCTGGCTGCTGCTCAACAGCTTGGTGTGGGAAGGGCAGAGAAGTTCTCTGGAGCCCTGAAGCAGGGAGAGGCGCGATCAAATAAAAAGCTTGCTCTTGCTCAAAGCCTGGCTGCTGCCCAACGGGTTCATGTGGGAAAGGTGGACAGGCAGGGAGATGCACGGTCAAATAGGAAGATGACTGTTAGTCCTCCAATCCTGGCTGCTGCTCAACAGCTTGGTGTGGGAAAGGCTGAGAAGTTATCCCGGGCCCTGAAACAGGGAGAGGCACGGTCGAATAAGATGGGGGCTGGTGCTGTAATCCTGGCTACAGCTCAACAGCCTGATGTGGGAAATGAAGAGAAGTTATCCAAGACCCTGATGCAGGGAGATGTACGGCTTGTACATCAGAAAGTAGCTGTTGCTCCTCCAATCCCGGCTGCCTGGAACCAAAATCAAAAACGAAAACAATCGGCTGAGATGGTGCACCGCCTCCTCCCCAGCTGTGCCTTCACTGTCCCAGCTTGCACTACAACGTAAGTTGTAGTGGGGAGGGGTAAGCGTGTACTGCCTCCGTCCCAGTTGCATTTTCACTGTCCCAGGTTATACTACAGCCTTGTACTACAACCTAAGTTGGTGTGGGGATGGGTGAGGAGGTGTACCGCCTCCGCCACAGTTATACCTTCACTGTCCCACCTTGCACTACAACCTTAGTTGGTGTGGGGAGGGGTGAGAATATACTGCCTCCGTCCTAGGTGTACCTTCACTGTCCCAGGTTGTACTGCAACCTAAGTTGGTGGTGTGGAAGGGTGAGAAAGTGTACCGCCTCAGTTGCAGGTGTTCCTTACTGTCCCAGATTTCACTACAACCTAAGTTGGTGGGGGGAGGGGGGAGAGTCTACTGCCTCCGCCTGAGTTGTACCTTCTCTGTCCCAGTTTGCAGTACAACCTAAGTTGGTGCGGGGAAGGATGAGAAAGTTTACCGCCTTAGTCACAGGTGTTCCTTACTGTCCCAGCATGCATGCATTGTTGCTTAAGTTGGTGTGGGGAAGGATGAGACAGTGTACCGCCTTTGTCACAGGTGTTCCTTACTGCCGCAGCTTGCTGCTCGTTTGCTTGTGGGTGGGTGAGTTGGATGGGGATGAGGTGTGGGTTGGGTTGGGGGGGAAGGTAATAGCAAGCAGGAAAATACTCAAGCTGCTTGCTTGGCATAGTGCCCGCTGCCTAGGCTTGCCTGTTGAGGCAGCTGAAATAGACTTGGATAAAGGGGGGGGGGGTGGGGGAGGGGGGTATGTGTACTTTGTGGGTGCTTGTATGTATGTTTGCATAATTTATGTGTGCATGTGTGTTTGTATGCATATGCATAATTCAACCAGCCTTCTGAACTTGCGTTGGCTGATGTGGTCCCTCACTGTCGCCAGGAGGTTGGGAAATCTAGCTTGGGCATTTTAGAATTTATTCGGATAGAACATATTGGAGGGCTCCACCACCATGCTGCTTCTGGATCTGTCAAAGCTGCTTCTGAGAACGTTTATCCATCACTTGGGAAATTGAAAAATGATACGCCTTGCCATGGGGAGAGAGGTTGAAGGAACCCTCCTGTTTGCTTGCACTGGGGAATAGTTAATATGATGTTTTTTTGTTTCCTCGACCGTCACTGCGCCTGAGCTTAGACTGCCTCGCGACAGCACTGAGGGAAGTTCATTACCTCTTCCAAGGCGGCAAGTCTGAAATTGGGAACCTGGAAAGAGCTCGAACCGCATATGGATCAAATGGATCCATCACATTGAGGTGCTTTTCTTTTCACATGGATCACATGGAGGTGCTTTCCACTTTACATGGTCACATGGATGTGCTTTCCTTTTCACGTGGATCACATGGATCACACGGGTGTGCTTTCCCTTTCACATGGATCACATGGATGTGATTTCCTTTTCACATGGATCACGCACACATACGACATGGATGTGCTTTCCTTTTCACATGGACCACATGGATCACATGGATGTGCTTTCATATTCACGTGGATCACATGGATATGCTTTTCTTTACATGGACCACATGGATCACTCACATATATCACATGAATGTGCTTTCCTATTCTCCTGGATCACATGGATGAGCTTTCCCTTTCACATGGACCATATGGATCACTCACATGGATCACATGGACGTGCTTTTCTTTTCTCCTATAAACAGCAGCGTCCTGGCAGTTCCCCTGGCTGGCTCTCGAGCCAATGGTATAGCAAGCTAGTGCACCTGGAGCTGTCCAGCACTGCTGAACTACTGTTGCTTAGTCTGATGGCTGGCTCAAGAACCTGCCTAGAAGCTGCTAAGAATATCGAAACAGAATAGCCATGTTTGTATCATGTTTTATACTAAGGATTAAAATAATAAGTGCCAAGCACGATTTTGGAATCATGACTGAAAACAACGAATTCGGTCTCTTGGTCATTTTATTATGAGTTGTATTCTGAGCGCAGGGCTCCCCCAGCTTGATGCAGTAACTGGATGCAGAAACTTCACTGACTCGTGCCATGTATAAATGTGCCAATACAATATGGGCAGGTTAAGCATGGGTAGTATCAGAGTTGCTTCGCTTCGAAATGGCTCGTGCCCGGCTGGGGGAGACTAGTGATGGGGGGCGTGGGCGTAGGGCTGTGTGGTAGCGTTGGACACATCTATGATAACGGCTGGGTTTGGGCGGTCGAACATCAATCCCCGCCTCGAACGGTCTCAAATCCTCTCACGACTAGGACGTAGGAGAAGAATTGACGGTCAGTCGGGATTTGACACGCCTCGATAGTACACGAAACAAGTCATGGAGCTGCTCTAACTGAAAAAAGTGCTCGAAAAACTGCTCGCGATTCGAATGGAAAGTGACGATGAGCACTGAAACCGAATAGACTACCGTAGTTAAGAGTCTTGTGATAGTGGGCGGGATTTGTTGTCTGTCAAAGTTGGGCTCCTGGGAGCCATCTTGGTAGGCGGCCCAAAGGGCCGTCCAACTGGCCCAATTGTTGGTCGTCTTTGAACCACGGAAAGCACCCGTATATCCAGCTATAAACATCAATATAATCAACCAGAACGATGTGTAATCATCTATGCCATTGATTGACGTACATGCATATATAGGTGCATTCTAGCACGGCTACTTCCTGTACCTGCCCCGGTCACTGCACCTATTTTTTAGGAGTGGCAATGCCAGTCTAACTGATCCCTTGGTGTCTGATTTATGTCAGGAAACAGGAAGAGTAAAATACCTTTCACAATTAAATCAAAGTGGCAGCAGCATGCCAGATCTCCATGGAGTGGTCGAATGGAAAGTACAGCACCGCCCATCCCCGTTGCAAACTTGAACTTAGTTACCGCCTTCAGTGTACTAGAGACTCGACGGTCGAGTCTCTTGTACATTGAGGGCGGTAATAAAGCCAAACCGGATGAGGAGCCATTTAGCCCTAAAGGGTTCGCGTCGACCCAGGCTTTCGTCTTAAGCCACCTCACGATGCCGCATGAGCGTTTCCCCGACCCACATCCGACCTGCCATCGCCATGGCAAACTGCCATTCTGCTACATGCGACCATGCAAATGGCGCATATATGCTAACCTTCTAACTGCGCAATTGATTTGTGGCGACACTTGGGTATCTCCACCTGACCTGATGCTCCCACGCACATTGTAGGGATTTGTTTTAGGGTTAGGGTATTCATATATAAAGTATATTTGTGGACGTTTGAATTGCAAATGATTTGTAGTAGTAGATTTTGTTACCTCTTGACCTTTGGAGCACCAGGAAATCAACAACTGCAGCAGGTAGGACAGTAAAATAATCAGAAGCAACACTATACGAGGTGGTGGGTGCGTATGTGAGATTGTTGCCCTCAACAGCAGCACGATTCACTCAACCTAACGTGCGACACTAACCATGTGACGCCCCAAAACAGGACAGCCACAAGTGACACCAACACATAATAACCAGACTGAGTGCCAGTAAAACCAGCGCCTCACAAAAAACCGTTCTAGCAGGAGGTGTCAAGGCCTCAAAAAAATCATTCTCCCTATTGATTTTTTCTGATAATGGGGCTGTAATCGCATGTATCATTGCGATATTATGAGACATTTCCAGGTCATTCTGAGCACCTCATTTAGAGGGGGGGGGGGGGGGGGGGGGGGGGGGGGGGGGGGGGTCAGCCCTCCTCAGTTTTTTTCCTAACTTTTTACTCAGACCTCCACATGGCATTCTGAGACCACCCTTGAGTAAGCCTTGGTAAGGGCAGTCCATTGGCACCACTTGGGACCTTATGCAATAAGTATCTACCCCTTGGGTGGGTGAATGCAATTAGTATCTACCCCTTGGGTGGGTGGGTGACTGGGGTCAGCCTTCCTCAGTTGTTTTCTAACTTTTTACTCAGACCTCCAAATGACATTCTGAGACCACCCATGAGTAGGCCTTTATCAGCTTAAGACACTTCAGAGAGTGGACAGAGATGCTTGCAGCGGTCAGACGCGCCAATCTATACACGGAGATTACCTTACATTACATTACATGTTAAAGTCTACTTGACACCGCGAGGGTGTATGAGACTCTGTGCTTTAAACAAAAAGAAAAAGCACCCACAAAGCAAAAAAACCCATTACATCAGGGGTGTGTCGAGGACAAACAAACCAAGCTCCCAACCACCATTTTGGTGGCGTAGGTATTAAACCCCCTAGAGCCGGACCCAGATCTCAACCACTTACAGTGGCGGAGGTAAGAAGCTAACAAATGAGAAGTCACAAGAAGAAAAGAAAAAAAAGGGATAATAAATTACGGTGCCACTAAGCAGTCCAGGGCTTCCTGTCTTGCTCTTCTACAAGTAGAAAGATAGTCGGCTAGGTTGCTCCAGAAAGCCTTAGTGCCATTTCCATTCATAAAGGTTCTGAATGTGGAATCGCAGAATTCCACATTCCATACGGTTAAGTCGGTATCCTCATGGACATGCCTATAAATATCTGTAAACAGCTTCTGGTAGCGGAGGCGAATATCATTATAAAAAGGGCACTCAAACATATGCATTTCATCCTCAATTTTTCGGAACCCACACATTTGACAGCGTCTCATTGAACGAGGGATGTGTGCTCTATCCACCACCCTCATTCTTTCTGTGTTCAGCCAATGGGAACCCATTCTAAACTGTGCTATAGAACGAATCTGATCCTGCTTATGTAAGGCAGATGTAAAGGGAATCAAGCCATTCTCATCATTGCTGTTGGCTGCGAACCATTTCTGGTATCGGAGGCGTTTAAAGCCAACCCTTCTCTCATCAGGGATGTCTCTGACTGCATTGGTGTCACTTGGGTACTTAAACCTCCATGACTCAAAAACTTCAGACATAAAACCTTCGACATCGACAGCCTCCAAAATGTTGAGGTTTTTACTGGATCCTAGCTTGTGGAGAGCACAACATAAGTCATGAACCCAGCCAGTGTTGGTATCAAAAGATTCCTCAAGAGCTATTCTAATGAGATCCTCAGGTTCTTTATCTATGGTCTTGTTCCAGAAGCGCAAAGCTTGTTTAAGCCAAGCAAAACACAACGGGAGATGAGAATAACTTTACAATGACTGGGGAATCACATATGACCCCAGTGGAGGAAAGAGGCGGCAGCCTGGAACCTAATCGGGGTACAGGCTAGGCAGCGCCTGTCAGGGGAACCGGTGACGCAGCCAACAGGAAGCTGTCACCGTGTCATGAAGGATGACACAGTCTACGGGAGGCTGACACAGTACAGACAGTAACACTGTCTGTACCGATAGTTCTAAGGGAGTACATAAGTAGTCACCAAGTCATAAAACGATTGAGTGAACCGCAATTGATGCTGATAGCCTTGGCAAGAGCAGTCCATTGGCACCACTTTGGACCTTTTGCAATAAGTATCTACCCCTTGGTGGGTGGTGGGTTGCTGGGTGAATGGGGTTGAAAAACTGAATTTTGACTATCAGACAATCCCAGTTAAAGATAGAGGAATATAGTAGGTGATAGGCTTGATGAATATCAGCTCAGAGAGCTGCATTATATTGGTTTACAGAATGATAGAAGCCCCTCTCTCGCTTCTATCTGTCTTGCCCGACCTTAGGGTTTTTAGCGGCAAGTCCAATTCATGCAGTACATTCACTTGTACTGCATATTACTCATATAGTATAGCAGTCTCCACCTCCAGTACATTCAGCGTAATATAGACTACGCACACACGGCAGTCTCAAGGATACATATGGCTCAGTTGATTAATCTCAACACTCCCACGCAACTAGCCGATATGTCATCAACTGTAAAAGAAAACTCTGTCTCAAAAGAAAGTGCTCAAAGAAAAACATTGTCTCAAAAAAAAAATAAAGTTCTCATTAATGTCCATATAAATATATAAATATAGTAAATAATAATATATATATCCTCATTTACTACTTCCACGCATCTTAAGTCCATACCAGATGTCCCTCAAACTGGTTGACTTAAAACCGAATGCTCAAGGATTACTTAATGTGCCGGAGTCCAAGCTTGTTCCTCAGGTAAGAGAAAACAGAGAACGTTAGTGCCTTGGTAAACACATCAGCTGTGTTCTCAGATGAAGCCACATAAATGAACTTCAGATCATCGGCGAATAGCACGATCTAGCACTAATTGGAAAGCAATGTCAATTGTGCTTAGATCTATTGATGGATCCTGGATCCTCAATATGCTTCAGAGTTACCAGTGTTATCCTCCAAAGATAGTTCATACACTGAAATACAGAGCCACTCATTTCACCCGTAGAGCCTCCTAAGCCAGAGTCCCTGTAGAAGCCAGCATTGGCCATAGCAATGTACTCAGCATCATCAAGAAGATCTAGCAAACAACAGGTTGTCCTCTGTGCTTTGCCAAGCAACTGGAGGTACCATTGGACATGAAGACAAAAACCAGAGGTTGACCTCCTGGTAACCGTCTCATCTACAACAGGTAGCTTAGCATTGCATAGTCACTGTCACTTGTAAACCAACAACATTCCATGAGACCAGAAGAGAGACATCAGTGCCCAAAGCTAAGGCCAAGATCCTGTGTGGCGATACAGTACTTCAACATATGCTTTGCAATCTAAGATGAGCAAAATGAGGAGTTCTCATGTGCCTGGCCATGATACCTTACAGCAGTAGCTGATGTCGTCTGGTCTAGTGCAGTTGGCCAGGTACAGAGAGAGCCAATCAAAGAGCAAAGTCACCAGCATCCTTTTGGCTCAAAGGAGCGCCAGGCTCAGGGTTATCAGTGCTGATGGGAATAGAGACCTTCTTGTTAGGGTACTCAGAGTCAAAACCAAAACTTCTTAGCCATGTCCTTGACGTAGGCTAATTGAGACAAAGTCAGGTCCTGTTAGCTCTGTCCCTGGTGATAGCCAGTACCTAGAAAAGAATCTAGCTTGTCCTTCATCAGTGGCATCATAGGCATTCAGAATGATGTTGACAGCATCTTGCACATCATCAGCATGACCAGCAAAGAGGATGTCATCAACATAGACAAGGCAGTAAACAAGACCTTTTGCACCTTGTTTGATGAACAGGCATTGGTCAGCAAAGGTAGGCTTGAAGCCATGTTTAGCTAGGGTGGAAGACAGGTTCAACCACCATACCCGAGGAGCCTGCTTTAGGCCATAAATAGCCTTATAAAGCTTGAAACACTTGTCAGGGTACATGTCATGCAAGCCTTCAGGACTGCAATGTAAACCTCTTCAGCCAAGTCACCGTTTAAGAATGCTGTTCTCACATCCACATGTCTCAGTTCAAGGTCAAGGGCAGCAACATGGGAAAGGAGAGCTCGCAAGGTAGCAAGTTTTGTCACCGCTGAAAAGACATCAGTAAAATCCACTCCAAACTTCTGCAGAAACCCTTTTGCAACCAATCTCGCCTCGTACTTCACAAAGTTGCCAAAGGCATCCACCTTCCTCTTGAACACCCATTTAGTGGAAACCACTGGTCTATCAGGTTTATCCACTACTCTGAACGTTCCTTTCTCCAGCAAACTGCATACCTCAGAAACTGTAGCGTCAAGCCATCCATCTCGCTCATGAGATGCCATAGGCTTCACTCAAGAAGATGGATTCTGGCGGTACTCCAGCAGCAGAAGTTCCAGCAACCGTTGAGGTGACAATGTCATCTAGAACCATCATAGACAGGAAGACAGGGTTGTTGTAACAGCTCAGAAGCAACGGCGGAAGGGTTGTGTACACGAGAAGAGTTATTAGCTAGAATGACAGGAGATTAGAATAAGGTTCGGAGGTCTAGCTAGTAGCTATAGGATACTACGTCACTAGTATGGTTAGTTGTTAAGTATGGTAAGGGATGTAGGATGTTCTCGAAGGCTCGCCAATAGGTATAATGATGATGGCCGTGAAAGAGAGCAATCCGATATTGTAAGCAGCCGGCAGGCGTGCTTGTGAGAGAGGCAGTACATGAGGAAGTACTGTCTCTTCGTGCGTACGCTGTTACTTAGACCAGAGTATGACTGTACCTAAAGGTCTAATAACGGTCAGAAGCCTGTGAAGGAGTTTGTACCGTTACACTCCCCCTCCATGAAGAGATGCGGACCCCGCATCTATCGGAGGGAAAGAAAAGGTGAAACACCCAAACGAGACGTGCGTGGGCTCGAAATATTACTCTTGCAGAACACAAGTTGAAATAAATTTGTCCCGAGGAGACCATTTAACATCCCTTTCGTGCCAACTCCGGATCCTTAGACGGAAGGATTCTTCGTTTCGTGCGAGAGCCGGTACGATAGTCGCGGTCTCTTTGAGACCGTTGCAGCAAGCTATAACAACCTGCGGGCGACTTCTTATCGATGTCCTTGGCGGATTCCAAGTGTCTTGTTCGATACCGTAACCCGCCCAAACGGATGAGGTATTCCTCTCGGCGTTTGGAAGAGTTTTTTTAATCACGCGCGATTTCTGGCGCATGATACATTGCTGCTCTCCCAAGTGGGCCGAACCAAATCGGTATCGAACTCCAAGGGCTGACCGAGGTGCGGTTGACCGTCAGAGTGTCCAAGGTTTGAGAAGGCCGACATGGAACACCGGATGAAGCTTCATCATTTTCGGGAGGTCTAGGCGACACGCCGTAACCTGTCGGACGTCCTGTGACTTCGTCTCGCGGACCAACTACTCAGAAATTGTATATGTCGACCCAGCGAGGGACAAATTTAGGCTTGCCTGTTGCCTTGAATTTCATATTTCTGGTGGAAAGGAGGACCTGTTCTCCAACTGAAAACGTCACTTCGCGGCCGACGCGTGTCGTAATTCCGCTTTTTGCCTACTTTGGGCTGCCTTCAGGCAGTCTCTGAAATGGTTTTGGCGGTCAATGTGGGATGCCCACCATGACTTAGCAGCTGGGCATTTGGAGTCCTACCTCAGCGGCCATGGGGTACGAGGGTCATAACCAAGTAAGCACGAATGGGGTATTTTGGATAGATTCCTGCCCGAGTTGTTAATAGCAAACTCAACAAGAGCAACGATTTGGTCCCAATCATCGTGGTAAGGACCGACGTGATGGCGAATCATATCCTCGAGGATAACGCGATTCATACGTTCCGTTTTGACCGTCGGTTTGAGGGTGGAAAGCGGTCGAAAATGCCTGTCGTGTTCCCCATGAGACGCTGAAGTTCTGAGCCGAAATGGCTGTGAACCGGCGTCTCGATCACTGAGCAACTTCTTAGGGATGCGTGGCTGGCGGACCACTGTGTCCAAATAATGGCTGCAAGCCAACAGTTGAAACTGTAGTCGACATGGTGCGACATGCACCATTTTGGACAGCTTATCCACGAAAACGGCAATAGCATCATGACCCGAAGTCGTAGGAGGCAGAGCTGTTATCAAATCTGTGCTAACACAATCCCAAAACTGGAAAGGGATTTCGACCCGGCGACCAACGTGCCACCAGGCTTTAAGTTCCCTGGCTTGTGGTCTGACACGAATGACAACGTTTGATGAAGTCCTTGACGTCGTCAGTGACACCCTCCCAAGTGAATGTACGGTGACCAGCTCAAGGGATTTTTCGTGCGACCGCAATGACCATATAAATCGGATCATGCTGTTCCCCGGATGATATCCTGCTTGAGAAACTCGGTTGTCCGGGACACACAAGTAATCTCGTCCGTGCTTGGATTTCTTGAAAAAACCAAAACCCGTCGCGTGAGAACTTGTCCCGCAGACGTTTGTGACCCGCAGCAAAAAGTGGGTCAGACGCGTAACCCTCCAAGATTTTATCCATGATGGATTTGATTGGCAGAGGTGAACCCGTAATTGACTTTTTCGAACGAACACGAGGCTTGCACTCCGTGACTGACAGCGAGTATACCATGAGGTGGAGCGAAAGATCGTGGTCGCTGGTGTAGACAAGTTAGGATTACGGCTGATCGGATCAGCCACGTTATTACGGCCGGCCCTATATACTTCCCATGTATAATGAAAAGGCCGCGAGAGTCTCTTGCCAACGCCCCATGCGACGAGAGAGGACACTCTTGGTATCGAAGTAAGTAGAGGGTTATGGTCCGTACCAATGTCATCCGGGACCCTCCAAATAACAACGCCATTCGGTCAACGCATGGACGATACCAAGCATTTCCTGTTCCGACACAGTATAGTTTATTTTCAGCAGGGATGTATTTCTTGCTAGAGTAAAACTACAGGGTGTTTATCCTGTAGTAAAACAGCGCCTGTGCCCAGCAGAGAAGCGTCGGAAATAACCTCGAAGGGGCTTGTCAAAATCGGGGAGCATGAGAACCGGGGCAAGAAGTCAAAGCCGTTTTTCACCCTTCAAAAGCGATGAATGGGCCGCTGTCCATTTTGCTCCAAATCGCCTTTGAGTTTTGGTAAGGGTCCGAAAGAGGAGCTGCATGGACGAATATCCTTGGATGAAACTTTCGAAAATAATTGGTAAAACCCAAGAACTGCTGAACGTGTTTCGCATGTCGAGGGGTTGGCCAATCTCGGACGGTAGCTACTTTTTTCGGATTAACCTTGACGCCGTTACGACCAATAATGTGGCCTACAGAAACTTTAATCTCGGATTGGTTGAAAGTGCACTTAGACAATTTCGCATAGAATTCCTCGTCTTGTAAGACTGCAGGACCTTTTCGAGGTTAGCTGCGTGCTCTTCGGGATTACGGGGACCGTAAAGCCAGGATATCATCGAGATACACCACCACGAACTTGTGCAAGTAAGGAGCAAAAATCTTGTTCATTACTGCCTGGAAAGTGGCTGGAGCGTTCGCTAAACCCATGCCCAGCACTTTGAATTCGTACTGACCATCGGAGTGGGAAAGGCCGTCTTAGGGGCGTTCTTCGTCCGAAATCCGAATCTGGTAATAACCCCGAAGTGAGGTCAAGGGAGCTTAAAATAGTAGCCCGCTCAGGCCTATCGATGGTTTCGTCAATCCTAGGAAGATGGTACCTGTTCTTGATAGTAATGTTATTAAGCGCTCGCCAATCGCAGACGACGCGATAACCGACACCGCCCGGTTTGGCAATGATCATAATCGGTGCCCCATAGGGGAAGAGCTCGGTGTAATGAAATCCGTGCCTTTAACAAAGCCAGCCACGTATTCTTCGCAAAAGAGCTGTCTCCGCAGGCTCATGCGTCGATTGCGACGATTAAGGTGCACACGCGTTTTCCTCAGTCTTGATAACATGAGGAATATCCCGATGCTTCGGAGTTTGCATGGGAAGAGCATTGAACACTTTCTTGAATTTACGCAACAAGTATCGGGACCACATGGGCGGGCATTAGGGCAGGATCTCCATGTTCCGGACAATTTTTTCTTTGACCCACGTTTCGAAGTCGACTTCAACTTCAGGTGGTTTCGGAAGATGAACCGAACTGGGGGACAGCTTTAGTCAGAAGGTCCGCGGTTTCGGTGGCTGATACATTAGAGCGGGGTAGTCCACCCGGACGAGTATCGCGAATGTTGACCATAATGTGATTGGCCCCAGCCTTCAAAAATTTTGCTGCCCTTACGACCAGAAATGACAGGTCAACTGATGAATCACCCGAAAGTGCCATAGTGAAAAAAACGAATGAACCGAACTATCTCTCGTTCTGTTTACTAGAATCAAGCTACAACCATGCTTTTTGAGAATAAGGCGCATGTCGTCATAATCGAGAATGGCTTTTGCGTCACGCATCCAATCGGAACCGAGGATGAGGTCGAGACCACCCACTCGGGGAAGTCGACAGATTGCTAAATGCGTACGAGCGCAGCGGAATGCACGCGGAACGCACGCGGGTCCGTGGATTAGTCATAGTCCTTTAATGACCTGGCTCTTCTGACTCTAGCGTAAGCCCCCTATACCCGCGTCGTGTGTAGCTCAGAATCCTGATACATTTCGCCTACATTTCGCCTAGGCGGATTGTCGTCGAAATGTCTCAGACTTCTGAGATATTTCGACGGCATCTCGCCACGTATTCTTCACTTGGCGGCTTGTGCACGGTAAATGAGGGCGAAATGTTCGGTCTTCTGAGACTTTTTCGCCCTGTACTTCGCTTGCAGGGCGGTTGGCACGGTGGTCGGAGAGGTCACATTTCCAGGAATATTTTCCAGGAGCATTTCTCAATTACATCAGGATTCGAGAAGATAGATTACATACATAATAAACTAACGTATGCATTCCATTAACTTATTGATCTACCTATATATCTATGTAAGCATCCTTACACATGTTACATCCGCTACATCCCATATATTTCCTCTATATCCACTAAACCATAGATAGACAGCGAGCAAAAGACGACGAGCAGCCAAATTGCTGGCTGGAGCCATGTAGCTAATTAAGTTCAAGGACAAGTATATAGGCAGCCTGCAGGCAGCTATCCATTTGTCTACTCATGAAGACATACGCCCATATATCCACTAAGTAGAAACGTCCAAGCCTCAAGCTATACATCTATATATCTTCGCTGCTTTCTATTATATATTTCCATCTTCGGCATTTATAGTTCCTTCGTGGCAGCAATCTTCATCGCAGCTGTAGCATTTCCATCCATCCTCTTGCCCTGCAAGACATGCAGAGCAAGGCAGGCGTTAAAGAGCAAAGAGGGGCAGGGATAATGGCAAGGGGCAGGACAACAGTGATGAGCAGAGCAGGGCAAGCGATAGATAGAGAGCAGAGAGGGGCAGGGATAATGGCAAGGGGCAAGACGACAGTGATGAACAGGGGAGGGCAGGGTAGGTGTTAGGGAGTAAGGAGGGACATGGATAATGGCAAGAGGAAGGACGACGGTGATGAACAAGGGAGCGCAGGCGTTAGAGAGCGAAGATGGGCAGGGATAATGGCAAGAGGCAGGAGGACAGTGATGAGAAGAGCAGGGCATGCAATAGGGAGCGAAGAGGGGCAGGGACAATGGCAAGGGGCAAGACGACAGTGATGAGCAGAGCAGGGTAGGTGTTAGGGAGTAAGGAGGGGCTGGGATAATGGCAAGGGGCAAGACGACAGTGATGAGCAGAGCAGGTAGGTGTTAAGGAGTAAGGAGGGACAAGGATAATGGCAAGAGGCAAGACGGCAGTGATGAACAAGGCAGGGCATGCAATAGAGAGCAAAGAGAGGCAGGGATAATGGCCAGGGGCAGGAGGACAGTGATGAGAAGAGCAGGGCAGGCGCTAGAGAGCAAAGAGGGGCAGGGATAATGGCAAGGGGCAAAAGACGACAGTGATGAGCAGAGCACGGTAGGCGTTAGGGAGTAAGGAGGGGCAGGGATAATGGCAAGAGGCAAGACATCAGTGATCAACAAGGCAGGGAATGCGATAGAGAGCAAATAAAGAGGGGCAGGGATTATGGCAAGGGGCAAGACGACAGTGATGAACAAGGGAGGGCGGGCGTTACAGAGCAAAGAGGGGCAGGAATAATGGCAAGGGGCAAGACGACAGTGATGAGCAGAGCAGGGTAGGTGTTAGGGAGGAAGGAGGGGCAGGGATAATGGCAAGGGGAAGGACAACAGTGATGAATAAGGGAGGGCAGGCGTTAGAGAGCAAAGAGAGGAAGGGACAATGGCAAGGGGCAAGATTACAGTGATGAGCAGAGCAGGGTAGGTGTTAGGGAGTAAGGAGGGGCAGGGATAATGGCAAGAGGCAAGACGGCAGTGATGAACAAGGCAGGGCATGCGATAGAGATTAAAGAGGGGCAGGGATAATGGCAAGGGCAGGATGACAGTGATGAACAAGGCAGGGCATGCGATAGAGAGCAAAGAGGGGCAGGGGATAATGGCAAGGGGCAGGATGACAGTGATGAGCAGAGCAGGGCAGGTGTTAGAGAGCAAAGAGGGGCAGGGATAATGGCAAGGGGCAGGACGACAGTGATGAGCAGAGCAGGGCAGGCGTTTGAGAGCAAAGGGGGGCAGGGATAATGGGAAAGGACCGGACGACAGTAATGGGCAGAGCAGGGCAGGCGTTAGAGAGCAATGAAGGGCAGGGAGCACGGATAGGGCAGGATGGTGATTAGCAAAGCATGCCTGCGTTACAGAGCAATGAAGGGCAGGAGGACGGCAAGGAGCAGGACAGTGACGTGCAGAGCAGGGTAATGCGCTAGAGATCAATGGAGGGCAGGACATAGACAGAAGCATATTACAGATGCAGTTACAGAGACGATGACAGAGACAATGACACAAACATAAACAGATGCACGTGGGCATTACCTATGCATGAATCAAGACACAATTCCCTATGCCACACTACTGTTGCGAAACCGCACCTACAAGCAAGCTTCATTTATCACTTACGTTGTTGTCTAGCAGCCTCAATATGTGACAATGACATCAGAGCTGGGAGGGAAGACAGAGCAATGGTCCCTGCAAAATACAGAATGCAGGCATACTTAAATTATGTAGCACCCTTTACTTCATTTTTGATGATAGGTTAAACCCTCTTCTCCTGTGTCAACAATGGCCAAGCGCTCAAGCAGACAGACAACCAAGTAAACATGCGTGCAACAGACAGGCACGCAGGCAGGCAACCAAGCCACTTTTCTATGGGCTGAACACTCTATGCCTAGCACCTCCAAGCAGAAGTCACCATCCAGATAGTCAGCCAATCAGTCACTAGGAGGAAGATAAAAAGGCAGGCATACAGACAGGCATGCACGAAGGAGGCATGCAAGCAGGTGGACACTATTTAGGCATGTGATCAAGTCAGAATTCCTAGGCCACATTGTTGTGAAACCCTACCTACAAGCAACCTTCAGACCGCTTCCACACAGAGCATGGGTCCCTGCAAAAAAGAAGGGCGGGCATAGTTACATATATTGACACCCTTTGTGTTGTTTTTGCGTATTGGTAGGGAGATCCCCCTGGAAGTACAACCTGCCTCAAGCTTAGGTACCTGAACCTCAGGTCCTACCCCAGCCTTGCATTGTCCACACTTGCCTGAGTTTACCATGCAGAATGGATCCGAAAGACCCAAGCATAAAGACAAGGTTGGACTGTCACCCAACACCCAGCAAAGCAAGGAGAACCAGTCTCCACCACAACGCAAGAGGCAACGTTCCAAGACTACCACAACCACTACGAGTGAACCCAATGTGAAGATGCATGCCATGGACATGGGTCTAGTGCGTCAGCCAAATATACACAGTGCTGCCACCATCTATCATGCAGGGTCTCAAGGGATAACTGCCACGCATGATCTCCTGATACAATGCTCAAGGGCACCATGCAGCCAGGGCAGTGCATGATCCCACTAGAGTATAAGGCCCCATGTCCTTTCAAGCTCTACTCAGGCCCAGGAGGAACAGGTGGAAGTATGACTCACATAAGAGTTGGGAGCAAGTTGTCCCAGCATCCTACTTTGCACAGAGCCAACTAATCATGCTGCCACCCCAAGCTGAAGCCATGCTCCTGGGACAGTACACTCCACATACCACCATATTTGACCGTGTCCAGAGCAACGTCGGGTGGGCTGCCGAGATGCTGCAATTTATGCAGCTTATTCATGCGGTGGCAGTACAGCAGCGCCGACCGGGCTTCCTGGTTGAGGAGTTGACGACGAAAGGGCCGCTGGCTGCAAGATACCATGCATCCAGCAGATGCACTAACAACCTACACAGGTCTAGCATAGACGGATCGGTTGCGAGAGTTAGCGGAACCGATGTAAGGGAATTTGTGTAGGAGATAGGACGAGAGCATTGGTCAAATTTCAAAAACAATCTGACGCACTACCCCGCGCTTGTCCATGCGGAAGGCGGCAGAGGGCGTTGCGCAGTAATCTGAAAAGAAAGCTGGAAAGAAAGGAGGTAACAAAGCAGGACGCCAAAAATATCAAGTAGCAACAAACACATGCGTTGGACGAGGGAGGGAAGAATATCATGTAGGAGTACGAGAGGTAGAATGAAGGTTGGCGTGGCTTACCTTGGCCATATTGCATAGGCTCTAATCGTACGGCCATTTCGCCATGCCGCGTCCAATCCGCCTTTTTGTTTTTTTTTGTTTTTTTGTTTTTTTTAGTTGTGAAAGGATTTTCACCCCAGGAGGTGGGTCTCCCGACACAAACCAGCGACACGGAGGATTCAGTTCGAATGGTGGTGCCACTCCTACAATATGCAAAGTAGGCGCACTTAGGGTTGGTGAGAGATACCAACCCACCTTGGCTAAATGTACGTGAAAGGCTGGTGAAAGGACACCCTGCGAAAACATCTATCAAAATTAGTAAGAGCACTGACAGGTCATCGCAAGTCACAATAATATTTCAGTGTAACTGAGGCTTTCATCACAGTGATTAAAATCGTCCTGGTTTCGCCCTACAACAGCGCCATTTTCGACGCCTGCAGCGAAAGCACATCGGTGACTTCGGGTGACCTTTTCCCAAATGAAAGCTATTCGCCAACAAGAAGTTCGCGCTAGTACTTCGATGCCTAATTGTTCACCCTATCTCGGAATCGCTGGCAGAGCTTCGCAGGTTCGCAAGAATGACCCCTCGAAAAGGTTGCTAATAGACCCTCGAGCGACAGAAAGCTGCATACCCCTTCGCGTATTACAACTCAGTAGTTAACGTGCGATCGAGGAGTTATTGGTCACGCTTCAGTCTATGAAAAGTTCTGGGTGTCTGTCGGGATCGCTGGTTTGCGGTGAGCCGAGACATTTCGTCCACTGTACGCCTACATTTATCTGTAGTTCCGCTGCAAATCGTGTCTTTTGCCTACATTTAGCGAAATTGTCACTTCCCCGAGTGACCAGGGAGTTTATCGACGACATGGACATGGGCAGAACCTTTGAATCGCTGAATGCTGAACGGCAAAGTGGCTGTACCATTGATACCAATGATACCTTCGTTCGCACACGTGAAACCTTCGGTACCATGCTCCCATGGGCGAATGTGCAGGCCTAACCGCTCAGCCATGTCTTGAGCCATCAAACAACCCGTAGCGCCTGAATCGGCCAACGTGACCATTTGATTCGAACCAGAGCGTGCATTAAATATCATGTCAGTGGCAGTCTTGGTATTGACTTCATAAAGTCTGTCCAATCGTTTAAGTTTGACCGGGGAAGCGTTGGTATCGCCGGGATGTTGATTCCGTCGGTTATATTTGGTGAAGCGGCGGGCGATATCTTGCAGTGCTCTGCCTTTGGGATTGTCGACCCGTTTCCACCAGTGTTTCTTAGTCCGCGATTCAACCGGACTAGGACCTTGGGTTTTCTTCCGGACCAAAATAAACTGCCTTCGTGGTTTCGTTGATCGCGTGCCATTCTTTTCATCATAAGACAAGCTTTTTCGGAATCAGGCGGATCATACCACACCTGAGTAGCCATGCGCCGAGGAGTGGAACCATCCGGAGGAGGCTTAATGTGGTTATCGCCCGACTGGTATTCCTTAAGGAGTTCCATGCCCTTTAGTAACCGAGAGACGTGTTTGTCCGAACTAGCCTGACTAGGGAGGACGAAAATACCGGACGTTTCGTATGGAGAGTCATTTTTGCTTTCCCAATAATGTTCGAGTACGGAGACTGTATCGGCAGGGAGAGGATGAGCATAAACACAAGATCCAGCCAACGAAACATGCATGCCATGCTCCGTGGAATATTTGTAGGGACAGGGAGAAGATTTCCAGTTAGTGCTCGTAACATCAATGGTAGGGGTTAAGCCCAACATCTCAAAAGTTCTAACTGGGCCGCCAAGGTAAGTTCTAAAGGGAACACGTCTTGAACAGTATCTGCTTTGACTACACGGTCAGGGCCAACTGTCATGACCCGGCCGGCAACTTCCTAGGGCCAAGAAGGAATCGGGCCATTGTTATCCCTTTTCCAATCAGGGCAGGTCTTGTCCGAGAGTGCGGGCCATTGGTTGTTCGGGTCATACCTGACTAGGCATTCGGCAGGGATCGCACGATCAGATATGCACTGAGCCATCTTATGGAAGCACCAAAAACACCGAGAACCCTGTTGGAGCCAAATGGACTGGGCAACACTCACGGAATTGTTCATGTGCATGGGGCTATTAGGGTCTTTTCCACTGAAATCCGGTGCACTTGACTGACCTGAACCCATAGTACTGTGGCCCCGGCCACGGCCAGCCCCTTGACCATAACCGCGACCCGTCCCTCTACCGATAGAGTTAGAACCGAAAGCACCACGAACATGACGACCACCTTCAGAATGAGCCGGGCGAGCAGGTTGCCCCGAGCGGCCACCACGTCCACCTCGTCCCCCGTTAGAGTGGGGACCGATCCTGGCGGACTTCCCGGGTCGGTCATCGGTGTCTATATCTACTCCTCGAGTGCCTACGTGTCTTTCGTCATCATGCGAATCATCAGAGTCGGAATTAGCTGGGGGTGGAGAAGGAATGGCGGCAAAGTGGACCCTATTCAGAGCAAGAGGCTGACCAGTCGGTCTCTCAGTATTGCCTGGAAACCGGGGTTTGCCATCACTGCCCATGGACTTCCTGTTGGGGAATCCGTAACCCCCGAGTCTGTTCCTAGCTGAGGTAGCCGCTATGGACTGACCTTTCGCGGACGAAAGACTACGAGCCTCATCCATTTGGATGTAATGGAACAGTTCCTCGACAGTCTCGAACGTAGTTCCCGATTCGCGGCGACAGAAGGACCCAAGTTTCACGGACTCAAGCAACCCTGTACGAAAGAAATTGAGCTTCTCACGAGGGGTCAAGTCAGGGACCAGGCGGAACTCCGCCCTGATCCGATGGTAATAAGCCTGAACCGACGCGCCAATGAACTGTCTGACAGTCCCTTCGTGTAAGCGGGTCATCGCTAACTCGGCCTCAGTAAATAATTCGGGAGTGAGGAGGGACTGGATCCAAGTGAGGATGCTTGCCCAATCGAACCCGAGAAACTCACCATTGGCGAAAGTGTCATCGTAAGTGCGCTTGAGGGAGCCGTGCAGGGCAGCTGATAAGTGAGGAATGACATGAGAGAACGAATCCCCATAACTTTGACCGAACTGCACGGACAACACCGTCTCAATCGCAACTCTCCAGCGTCTGAGTTTCGAGCTACCGTCCAGGTCACCCAGTTTCTCGTCAGGAGGAAAGCAGCGTAGCTCTTTCCTGAGCTCAGTAATTTTCTTACTCAACCCAAAATCACCCACCTGACGAGGGGCCAATGGAGAAGGAACAGCCGGGGTTACAGGAGGAGGGGGGAGACTAGCGGTCGACTCAGCAACCTTGCGAGACGCAGACTGCGATGACTGCTTACCTGGCGTGGGCGGCGTAGGCGTAGGGGTCTTGGAAGGAGTGCGGAGAGAATCTGCTTCATAGGGAGGCAAGGAGGATTGTGTGACACCGCTCTCACCTTCATCGGAATCCGAACTCGGATCATCGCCACTAGGGGGGGGTGTTTGGACTGACCCGACCCATCTAGGGGTGTGGGAGTAGTCCGAGACCTACCTGTGGTCCGAGATCTAGTGGTCCGAGCCGATCTGTCCCGCTTGCGGTTAGCAACAGGAGCGAGCAAAGGTACAACCAACAGTGATGGGGCAGTAGACTGCTTAGCATACGCAAGAGGAAGAGCAAACTCCTCAATTACAACCTTAGGGCCTACAACCACTGAATCAATCACCTGCCTGAGTTGACGAGGAAGTTTGACCTCCATAGTCTTGTCCAGCGGCTCAAGGACGGTGTACAGGAAGGCATGGTCCGGTTTCTTCGCCTTCCTGGCAGCGAGTTTGGCATCCAACAGCTTAAGGCGTTCCATGACGTCAGCAGTGCTCGTAGGCATCTTGTGAAACCAGGCGTCAGCGTCACCCTTGTCGGCCAAATGGGCAGCATATAGCTTTGACATGGCATCACGAATAGTGGTTACCATGTACTCACCAACGCCACCCTTGAAGAACTCATCCATAGATACCGAGATGGCAAGAGTGAGCTCTTCGCTGGCATAGGGGCTCCAGGGGTGCGTCCCATCATGAAAGAAGACAGAACGCCACCCGAACTTCTTCTCTTTCTTCTCTTTGGGTGGGGCCGCGGCCTTGTGAAGGGCTTGCTGCGCCTGATAGACCACGAGTTGAAGAGGGGACATGCCTGCCAATTGTGCCTGCGAAGCCTTGGCATGAGGCATCACGAGAGGAATCCTCTTGCGTGCAGCCGAAAGTTTCATCTCAGGAACCGACTGCTCCGTACCCTCGGCCCCAGACTCGAGGTCCGAATCGATATCCATGCACTCTGCCTCAGGGGGCGGATCAAGAACGGACAATGGATCTGCGTGAGGTGGCTGAGAAGCTGCGTCAACTACCGAGCGGAATTGCGGACCATTAGATGGTCCGCGAACGCGAAGCTGTACGACGGCCGGATCGTCGCCCGAAGGCAGTACGCCAGATGGTCCGAGATTCGGAGGCAGCACGCCTGATGGTCCGTGAGGAGCATCAGTCATGAGCGTATCGGATACAGGGGTGACCTCTGTCTCAGCGATATAGCAACTGGGGGGATAAGATCCAACCCTAGAGCTTCGGCGATACCCGGGGGGGGGACTGGAGCCGCAGTGCGGACTCTCAAATTGGCCTCGGCCTTCGATGCAGATGCGGTCCGCTTAGCTGCCCTACCGCAGACTAATTACTAGATAAGGAAAGGATAGAAGCAGAGGAAACTGAGAGCGAAAATTGAACGAAAGTGAAATTCGGAAATCTGAAAACGTGGAGTTGCGCAATGGAAAGCGCGAATCGCTGGAAGCGCGACTAGCTCCGTAACCAGTGTAACAGCTCAGAAGCAACGGCGGAAGGGTTGTGTACACGAGAAGAGTTATTAGCTAGAATGACAGGAGATTAGAATAAGGTTCGGAGGTCTAGCTAGTAGCTATAGGATACTACGTCACTAGTATGGTTAGTTGTTAAGTATGGTAAGGGATGTAGGATGTTCTCGAAGGCTCGTCAATAGGTATAATGATGATGGCCGTGAAGAGAGCAATCCGATATTGTAAGGCAGCCGGCAGGCGTGCTTGTGAGAGAGGCAGTACATGAGGAAGTACTGTCTCTTCGTGCGTACGCTGTTACTTAGACCAGAGGTATGACTGTACCTAAAGGTATAATAACGGTCAGAGCCTGTGAAGTAGACTACTGGAGACCTCCGTACTCTCCCTCGTTTGGATACATTGGTGGCATTGGTGGCAGGGGGGTCAGGGAGAAGGATTGGATCAGGGTCTTTCAGAAATGGCTCCAAGGTCTCCAAAGAAGATACCTGCTGGGTCTCAGGCGTCTTGGTGCAGTCAGGACAAAGCCAATCTCTACGAGGCAGCCTAAACAAAGGATCAGGTAAGCATGCCATATGCCAAGCAGCATCACAGGTAGAGGTCTCAGAACCGGCGTTGGGCTTGCAGTGTGGGTAGCCAATGCAGTCACAAAGAAGAATCCTTGAAGGATACACTTCATCTTTGGAGTTGCACTTCTTGCAAGCAGGGCCAGGATCTGAAGCGTCAGGGATCCGAGGAATCTGGTTATCCTCTTCAAGGAACTGGCAATGCCTAGCTGTGATCACTTTCCTTTTATCAGGAAGATAAACCTGGTAAAGAAATTTGAGCAAGAAGGTCAGATTATACAGATCACCCAATTCACTTGGGCCACTCAAATAACTTAGATCTTCCACATCAGAAGGTGACATCAAAATGCCATCCCAAAATCTCACATCTGTCTCACAAGAATGCCATACAAAGGTCTCATATCTTCCTGTGCCCACAAGAATGCCATACAAAGGACTCACATCTTCCTCTTCTCACAAGAATGCCATACAAAGGACTCACATCTTCCTCTTCTCACAAGAATGCCATACAAAGGACTCACATCTTCCTCTTCTCACAAGAATGCCATACAAAGGACTCACATCTTCCTCTTCTCACAAGAATGCCATACAAAGGACTCACATCTTCCTCTTCTCACAAGAATGCCATACAAAGGACTCACATCTTCCTCTTCTCACAAGAATGCCATACAAAGGACTCACATCTTCCTCTTCTCGTACGGAGGTCTAGTGGACCATCAGGAGGAGATTGTAAAGGGTATGGGGATTTCTTGAATTTCCCCAAGGTACAGGACATACACTTTCCCATCACATCTCCCAATACTGCCATGCCCGTTACCACATTGTTCTGGATCATCTTCTGCAGCGTGGTGATACCAACATGGCCAAGTCTAGCATGCCACTGCTGCCAAGTGGTGCCAGCTGCAGCTCTCGATGATCCAGCTGTGGCCTGTGTAACATGAGCATGAGACTCATGCATGGGGGAGAGGGATAGTAAGTAGATGCCTTTGTATTGTCTGGATGTAGTGAGGGTTTTGTTGGCATGTGTGATGAGTGTGGCTGTAGCGGAGGAGGTTCTAAATTCACCTCCTTCTTGATTTAGCTTGATGGTGGAAAAGAGACATACGGGGCTGCGGGGTACGTACATGACATGTTCCATGCGATACCCAGTGCCGTGCTCATCTTGCACATAGACACACCCATAACCATGCACTTGAAGTGGACCAGCCCCAGTCATGACGGAATCAGTGCGATTTGAGTCAAGAGGGATATAAACACTAAAGTGAGATTTGGTTGGTTGGTTGGATCCATGTTGTTTGCCATGTGACTGATGAGAGTGCTGGTGTGAGGTTGATGATGGGGTGTGACCAAAGTGGGTGTGAGGGGATGGAGCATGAAAAGATGAGCCACCACCACCATCTCGGTGAGGGCATTGCCAATTCAGATGGTCCGTTGAACCGCAAGTGAAACACCTCTTGGTGAAACCGTTCCAGGTGTTGCAAGAATTGCGGCCTGATGAAATGCGACCTCGACCGCGCCCATTCCCGCGTCCTCCACCATATCCCCGATTTTCATTTCCATATTGATTCCCATTTCTATTCCCAAAACCACCACGATTTCCATTGCCATAGCCACCCCGATTAACACTTGAGGTGCCACCAGAGTTACCTCCCTTATTGCCATTACGAGCGCTAAAGGATTGTAGAGACTGTTGCACTTCATTTCGAACAGCATCAGAGACAAACATAGCGAGAGAGGATGGATCAATCGAGGTCATGTTAATGCCGCTGCCGGCTGCCGGATGGGCCAGCATCGCCTGTACGGGCGGATTTCGATGGAGTGGAAATATGTCCTGCTTTACGCTTAACAGACAGTTTCTGATGGACTTCTGATTGCTTCAAAAACAGAATCGCGCGTTCTAAAGACAGTTGGACACCAGTAAGGGTGCCACTGCCCGAGATTGTGTGAGCTGAAGTATCGAAGTGAGAGGGGAGCTTTGAAAGCATGCGGGTCAGAAAACTGTATTCATTCATCGCACCACTGTGAGCACTTCTCATCTCCGAGTATAGAAGTTTGCCTCGCTTGAAGAAAGTTTCAATGGTGTCAGCCTCCTCCCAGTTTAGAGCGTCCAGGTCTGTGGAGATTTCCAGCTCAGAGCGTAGTAGCTCGCGCATATGGTCAAGGTACTGATGAAGGGGAATGCCGGTTGTCAGCATGAATTGCAGTGCTCTCACGCGTTTTATGACTTGGTGACTACTTATGTACTTCCTTAGAACTATCGGCTCTGCCAGTACTGTGCCAGCTTCCCGTAGACTGAGTCATCCTTGAGTGACTCAGTGACAGCTTCCTGTTGGCTGCGTCACCTGTATAGCCTGTACCCTTATCAGGGTACAGGCTGCCGCTCCTTCCTCCACTGGTGCCCCTTAATGGGTCTCCTGTGCTTGTAACGTTATTCTCGTCTCCGTGTATAGATTAGCGCGTCTGTTCCGCTGCAACATCTCTGTCCACTCCACGGAGTGTATTAAAGCTGATAGGTTATCGGGCTCATCGTGATACCACTGCTTTTCAAATGCTACTTCCGCGAGGAACTCCTGCCGGCTTTGTGAAACTCAACGATCGGATTGGTGTTTCCGGGTCGCGCGGGTTTCGCAGCGTCATTGTAAGCAATGGCTGCGACCTTATCCTTCCAACGGAGGTCAAGGTTCCTTCTGATTGGCTAGACGATTGCGCGCCAGCGGCCTCTGCTAACGGTCATGAGGATCCTTCCGCCATCGTGGAAGTAACCCCCCCCCCAGTCATTCCTTCATCTTCTCTTCTTTTCCCTCCCCTGCCGTCTGTCGCCTCCTCCCGTCTGTCGTAGATGACTGTGACGTGCAGACTCAAGTCGGCGACTAGCCTGGACATCGGTGGAGATACCCCGTCTTCGTCTGCTCGCGTCCTTGACGTCGCTAACCTTTCTCTGGTGTTTGAGGCTCTGCCTGCATCCCGGAGGTTGCCAAGCCGACCAAGCTCCCTGCTGATGTCTACGTCGTCTGTGCCCCCCTTTGCTCTGCCCAGCCGACGGTCGGCTACTGGCATGAGCTTGCGCTCTAGTGGCTCTGTGCTACCTTCTGGGGAATTTTTTCGATCAAGCTGGCGGATCGCCGGCACTGCCGTAGGGTTCGCCAGAGGAGGACGACCTACGCGTCTGGACCTGGAGATTCTGGAGGTGGTAGGAAGCAGGGGGGTATGGTCAGCACCACTACGGGTGCTGCTCCCTCTACCCCCCAACCGGGTGAGTCGAGCGATAGAGGGGGGACTTGGGATTGACTGATCATCGACGGAAGGATATTAGGACCTTTACATGCCTCGGCTCTGCTCTTCGCATCCTAGCGATAAATTTTCGAATTCTGCCCTTGCGATTTGCGATTTTCTGCCATTGGTGCGATTTTCTGCACCAGGTGCGACTTGCTGCACTGTCATTCTCGTCTCCTTTTTCCCATACCTCAAATCTCGACTTCGACCTAACGCTTCCCCACCTTTTGTGATCCCAGGTCTCGCAGCGCCGGACTTCGCCCATGCTAAAGGCCGAAGTGGACGCCATCCTGGCCCTAGTCCAGCGGCCGTGGAGGATCTTTAGCATGATATCTTGGTGGATTTTTTTTTTCTCTCTTGGGATCCTTGGGACCCCTGGGTGCGTTCCGTGGTTCGACAGAGGTCGCTTCTTTGTCTTACCGTGCCCCTGGTTCCCTCTTTAGGTGTATGCATCAGCTACGTGAGTTTGGGTTCAAGTGTTTGAGTTCTGATAGGGCTTAGGAATTTTTAGTTAAGTGGTATAGAGGCGTGGTTGATCTCGATTAGTTGGGGCAGTCATGAGTTGTTGATGATGACACTGCTCAGCAGAGTGCTAGTGTGTTATCTTCGCAATCGGCTGTTCAACTAGGGAGACAAGACTCCTTTGGAGCTTTTCTTTGGGGTTGCACCTGATGTGTCGTTGTTGCGTTTGTTTGGTTGCCCTTGCTATGTCACCTTAGTATTGGGAAGGAACACAACAAGCTAGTTAAAAAGGCATTATTTGGTAGACTGGTTGGGTATTCCCTGGTGAGTAAGGGTTATTATATTTGGGTTCCGATGTTGCGCCAGTTAGTAGTGAGTAGTGATGTACTCTCTATCTCCAGTTAGTCTAAACTGTCTTTCTGGGTTCTCCCATTAGTATGGGTCCCCGTGCCCGCTTGCATCCCTCCTGTCATCAAACGGTGATATGTTATGTGTTACCGGTAATTCCCTACGTCCTTTAACGACCCCAATTGTTGTTGGCTGGCCTGGCTGGGATGTATCCAGATTGCATTCCAGACCAGGGCCTGATCTTGCTGTATTGTGTGTGAAGTTTTAGGGCGGGTGGGAGTTGGATATCCAAACTATAATTTAGCCGAATCTCAGGGGGTCGCCAGGCCCTCCTCTGTGCCATGTTTTATCGTTGAAGCTTTAGGATTAAGACAGCCTTCGATCATAGTGGTACCTGGATCAGGTCCATTGCCTAATAGTCGCCAACCTCCGACCACCTCGGGTGGCTCGCAGGTGTTGTTAATCCCTTCGCCTCCTGCCATCCCTGGTGGATTATTCGGGTCAAGCCCATGTGATGATGTAGCCGTTACCGAAAGTGTAAGTGATGATCTTGAACACTGGTCTGGTTCCGATACTGCGTATGGCTGGGGTGTACCGGTCAACCCAGGATTCGTTGAAAATGATAACGGCTGGTGGGGCGTGGTGTTAAGGGAGCCCGTCGTACGCGGGTAGGGAGCGGTCTCCTACCTCAACTGGACAAGCTACCATCGCGGTTGACGACGACCTGCAACGCCACGAGCGACCGAAGGGGGAGTCGAACCCCCGACTCTTCGTTCCTTAGCAATCTGGTCTACCACTAGACCATTGTAATCGCTAAAGAGGCTAGGATTCGTTGATATAGAGGCATATAATGCCGACCCATTTCAACCGGGCAGTAGTGCTGCACCGGGGGCTGTACTATCTCGTGGTGCTGATGGTTCTCATACGTAGGTTAACATGGCCCTATGTGTGGGTGCCTATTCCTCAGCACCTCCTAGTCTGTCTTATAGGGTAGTCTAGATTGGTGGAGCGTTACGACGCTTTGTTTAGGCAGCTTCCTTTTAGCTGTCTTTCTTGGTTTTGGTGGAAGGTGGTGATTAATTCAGACCACCGTTATAGCATCTTGATGGTTTCTGTCTCTTAGTTCCATAGGCAGATGGTTCAATCGGTGGAGCTCATCATAGATTAGCTATTTCTTTTTACTCCACACAGTTTTTAGATCACCAGCCCCTCCAGTGATTATAATTTTTTGTGGAGTGTAGTAGTTGTTTCCCTTCGGATTTTACTGTGAATTGGTGGGCTGGGTAATCTTGCAGTTGTACTTGCAGATGTACCGCCGCTCACCTCTTTCTTGTTTTCCGAGTGTATTTCAAGCGCCCTTTCAGTCCATCCTTTGCAGTAAATTCTTTGAAGTCCTTTTTCATGCGTTTACTATTTTTCAAGTGGACAATAGGTTTTATGTACTATGGTTGTCCATCTAACCTTCTATTGTTCATTGAACTGTGTTTCCTTTGTTGGTTACGAGTTTCTTGAAACTTTTAACTTCGCATCCTTTGGATTTTTTCGGTTGCTGCAGGTTTGGTTTGCTTGTGGTTCGGCGCTTGGTGTGTCTTGAGTGCATGAGTTCTTTGCGGTGCGATACCCACCTCCTAGAATGTTTTCGTTAGTGCCGTAACTGGGGATTTATGATAATTAACTTTCATACCTCTTCTTACTTCCATCTTTGAGTAAGAAACCAGTTCATCATGTTTTTTTTCATCCCAACCTAGTCATGAATTCTATGCTAAGAATAGTTTTTAAGGTAGTGGATTTTTCCATCGACTTTTTTTTTTACTAGTGGACTTTCGTGTCCTCTTGTCTGCGTCCTTTAGGCTTTGATTCTCTCGTGTGCTGCTCTCACACGATATTTCAATCTGTCTCTTTGGTTATCATTGATTGGCGTTAGGTTCCTATTCCCGGATCGGGTTTTCTATACCGTTGTTCCCCAACTTTGATATTCGGTTTTTCATCCTTTTCTCCCTTGGCAAAATTTTGTTTTTGCCTTGTTTCATTCCTTCCTTTAACCCTTTGGGTTTCATTTGAAGTTCTCTCGATTTTTCGGAGTTCTTTGATTTTTTTTTCTGTTACACATAGTTCTATGTCCCCAGTGCCATAGGTGGAGAAGTAGTATTGTATGTCACCTGTGTCATAGGTGGAGTGTCAGCATGAATTGCAGTGCTCTCACGCGTTTTATGACTTGGTGACTACTTATGTACTTCCTTAGAACTATCGGCTCTGCCAGTACTGTGCCAGCTTCCCGTAGACTGAGTCATCCTTGAGTGACTCAGTGACAGCTTCCTGTTGGCTGCGTCACCTGTATAGCCTGTACCCTTATCAGGGTACAGGCTGCCGCTCCTTCCTCCACTGGTGCCCCTTAATGGGTCTCCTGTGCTTGTAACGTTATTCTCGTCTCCGTGTATAGATTGGCGCGTCTGTTCCGCTGCAACATCTCTGTCCACTCCACGGAGTGTATTAAAGCTGATACCGGTTCTCTGGTATTCCAGCGCCTCTTCAATCAGAGAGTGGTCGGCAATGTTCTTGACGACATGGCCGTAGGCCTTTGAGTGGTCGGTGTTGCCAGAGAGCCCCCACCGCCTGGCTTCAGTGGCAGTCTGCCCCTCTGGCTGGGGACTGGCGAATTCCAGATAACCCAGAGAGAGCAGGGTAGCGGTGATTATCAGCAGGAAGGCAGCCACATTTACGGCGCCAAGGAGACGTTGGTCGGAAGGGATAAATCCCTCCTTATCCTTCATTATTGGATCAGAGTCGCGCAGTGGGGTTGCAGCGTGTGTATGGGCCCATAACCAGTTAAAGATAGAGGAATATAGAAGGTGATAGGCTTGATGAATATCAGCTCAGATATCAGCATGTATAGCGGTGCTCTCACGCGTTTTATGACTTGGTGACTACTTATGTACTCCCTTAGAACTATCGGCTCTCCTGAGCCAGCTTCCCGTGGGACTGAGTCATCTTGAGATGACTCAGTGGCAGCTTCCTGTCACCTACGTCTCCGGTCTGATCTGTACCCTGTTAGGTTCCTGTCTACCGCCTCCTTTCACCACAGGTGCCCCTTTATGGGTCTCCTGTGTCTGTAACGTTATCCTTGTCTCCGTGTATAGATTGGTGCGTCTGTTCCGCTGCTTTAATCTACTGTCCACTCTACCGGAGTGATTTCAAGCTGATAGGTTACTGGGCTCCTCATCACTACCACTGCTTTGATAATGCAACTTCCGCGAGGGCCTCCTGCCGGCTTTGTGAAACTTACCAAACTTAATGGTGTTTCATGGGCTCGTGGGATCCGCAGTGTCATTGTGAGCAATGGATGCGACCGAATCCTCCCAACGGGGGTGAAGGTTCCTCTAGATTGGCTAGACGACTGCGCGCCAGCGGCCTCTGCTGCCGGAGAGGAGGGTCCTTCCGCCATCAAGGAAGTAACCCCCCCCCGATCAATCCTCCAACTTTACGGTTCCTTCTCTCAATGTTCGACGCCTGTCCTCTGATGTTGAGGATGTCCTGATGAAGCTGTGTTGTGTACAGACACAGATCATCCGTTGTGCATCAGACCCGCAGCCTCATTGCGTCCCCTTCAATTATGATGAAGACTACTCTACTACTACTGATGATGAGGAGGACTTGAAGAGTGCTACGAGTGCTGACTTCGGTGGCGTGACCCATCTGCTGCTGCCACTCGTGTCTTTGAGACTTCCGCTGTTTCGCCGGTGTATGAGCCTGCTGATCAGCAGATGCCTAATCGAGAGCTTTCGCCTGTGTATCAGCCTCAGCCTTCGTCGGCGCCTCCCTTTGAGCCTGTTCCCCCGGCTTACCCGGAGGTGGCTAAGCCCACTTTCTTGAAGGGCTTTGCTTCTTTTTCCTCTGCATCTGCCCCCATGGAGCGTGGCCTCCTGGCTACCACACTCGCTCTCGCGAGGCTGCTGTTTCCTCTGCACGCACCTCTGCTGCTGGTGCCTCCCTGGAACCCCTCCGCCTCCGCCGGTGGAGCTGCCTCCTGCCCCTGGCCCTCCTCCTATGCTATATACGCGGTCATGCGAATCTTGGGAGCATCTGCTCACTGGTGGATCTCCTCCGACTTTGAACTTGCGGGACTACCGCCTGATCAACCAGGATCGACGGGATGGTGAGTCCTTGAACCGCTCTTTGTACGGTCGGATGGATATGCAGGCTACAATGGCAAATGTTAGTGTGAAGCTGAGGCATCGCCGAGTGATGGCTTTCTCTGAGCTTGGTACCAGGTGTCGTTCTTTTCTTGGTCCAGTCACTTCTGGGATTCTGTATCCCCCAGATCATGGTGTTTCCTTTGGTGGTACGAGGCGTAGTGATCACGAGAAGCTTGGTTATCAGTTTGTGCGAGTGCCTGTCCCTCTGTGTCCTGTTAGCCCAGATTTCGAGCTGCTTATGAGTGTTGCGAGGTCCATTCCTGTGATTAGGAACATAGACGACCAGCGCGCTCTTGACGCTGGTCTTGCTGCGGAGTATTTCATGGACATTCGTAGGTCCTTGGCTCCTGTCCCTTCTGCGATTGGAGCTGGGTCTAATACCCTCATTCATGGTGAGTCTCGGTTTGATCCTGCACTGTTGGGGTTCAGTGCACTGCCTCTCGAACGTCAGGAGTTCATGTGTTTTAACTATGATGCTCGCGAACATGGAGGACGATATGGTCAAGGTATACCAGGACTTTGCCACCCCTCGGGATATCCTTTTGGATATCCGGAAGACGCAGTCTGATGCCCTTGCCTCTAGAGTCCCTCTCATGCGTATCGAACTTCATAATGCGCAAATGGGCCCTTCTGACCGTGTCGATGATTTCTTTCGCATGGTTCGCAGTCTGTGCACTGACCTCCGCAGTGCTGGACATCCTGTCACTCAGCGCCACGCCATGGAAACCATTGTGAATGGGATCCGTTTGATCCGATTTGAATCGCTGCGGATCCAGTACGGTATGATGTTGGCTAACAGACAGACTGTAGATTACTGGTCTTGTCTGGAGGCATATCGGTCTCTCGACATTTTGAACATTGCTCTCCCCAGGTCCGACTCCAGGCATCCTGGTTGGTCCCGGGACGCTCCCCAGGTTCCTGCCAATGCTGCGTTTCAGCGTGGGCAGGGATCTGGTTCTCAGGGTTCTGGTTCCAACAAGCGACGTCTGGATTGCACTTGGGGCCCATGCCTCAGCAAGACGACCCACTCGGAGGATCGCTGTTTCACGAAGCATCCGCACCTGCGTAAGACCAAGCCTGGTGCACCGGTTACCAATCCGGTGCCCATGGCCTTGGCCCTTCCAGGTGTGCTTACTCCGCGGCAGCTGGCCTCCTTGCAGGCTCAGATTGATGGGTATGCTTTGGACAAGAAATAGGAGGTACGCTCTGTCCTTTTCTCTTGCACTGCGAAATTTTCAAATGTCTGCAGCCCGAGCCTGTCTGAGGGTGTCTGGCATGTTGATTCTGGAGCTGGGATGTCAATCACAGGTGATATGTCTTTGTTCACTGTGTTTCATGCTTCTGAGACTGGGCCAGCAGTTAAATTTGGTGATGGTGTGGTTCAACGGTCTGTGGGTCAGGGTTCTATTGTGTTATGTAGTGATTGGTTACCAACACCAATCACTTTAACCAATGTTCTCTACATCCCACACTGTCCGGTGAACCTCATGTCAGTAAATGCTGTTGCCCATGCTCACAACTGCAAGATTTCTTTTGATAGTCTTAGTTGTACTGCCACACAGGGCTCTTCTGTTCTGTGGTCTTTCCCTGCCTCCAGTGATGGTGTGTACAAGTTTGCATGTAGGCCTTGTCACACCCCTCGTGGCCGTTTGTATGGTGCTGAAGATTATCCAGCTTTTGCTCTTGATGTTGATGAGGATGGTGGAGTTGTGATCCCTACCACTCCTGAATGGTTGTGGCATAGGCGGCTGGGTCACCCTGGCTATGATGCCATGCACAACCTTGTAAGGAAGGGTTTGGTTCAGAACTTACCCCTCACTCTCCAACAGGTGCAAAGACTGTCTAAGATCCCATGTGATGCTTGTCAGAAGGCAAAGGGAAAACGTATCCCTTTTCCTAAAGAAAGCAAAACTAGGATCCGTGCCCCATTACAACGCCTTCACTTGGACATCATGGGGCCATTTAATATTAGGGGCTTGCGTGGGGAGTTTTATGTTCTGTGTCTCACTGACCAATACTCTGGCTATGCTGAGGTCTTGTGCTTGAGAACCAGGGATGAAGCTCCCTTAGCAGTTCAAACTACCATCCTCAGATGGATGACTCAGCTGCATGGATTTGTTTTCAAGTGTCTTAGGTCTGACAGGGCTAAGGAATTTATAGTGAAGTGGTTCGAGGATTGGTTAGAATCGGTTGGTGCTGTGCATGAATTGTCCATGGCTTACACTGCTCAGCAGAATGCGACTGTGGAACGGTACAATGGGGTCCTTCAGAACGTAGCTAGGAGCATTCACTTGGAGTCTAAGCTCACTAAGTCCTTCTGGCCCTATGCCTTCCTCGCCGCGTGTTACCTACGCAACCGGTTGCCTAATCAGGGTGACAAGACTCCTTATGAGTTTTTTCTTTGGGGTTCTACCTGATGTATCGTTATTGCGCGTGTTCGGGTGCCCATGCTATGTTACCTTAGTGAATGGGAAGAAGCGCAATAAGCTTGACGAAAGGGCGTTATCTGGTAGACTGGTTGGGTATTCTCTGGTGAGTAAGGGTTATTTTGTTTGGGTTCCGAAGTTGCGCCAGGTGGTAGAGAGTCGTGATGTGCTCTTCTATGAACAGTTTAGCTATAACTGTATCCCTGGGCTTTTTCCCTATGATGGATCTCAGTATTTTTCTCGCACCCCTGCCGCTATCATCGGTAAAGGGCTTGATACTACTGACAATGTCCTGGGCCCTTTACCAACCCCGATTGTTGACCGCTTTACTGGTCATGGGATGACGATGCGTCCCAGGCCAGGTAATGATGGTGCTGTATCGCGTGCGGCGGCATTGGGCCAGGGGGAGTCTGATGTTCCTTCAAGCTCTAATTTATTCGAATCTCAGGGGGTCGCCGGGCCTTCCTCTGCGCCACGTTTCGTCGGTGAAGTCGTAGGATTAGGACAGCCTCGGGTCATAGTGGAACCTAGTACAGGTCCACTGCCCACTAGTCGCCACCCCCCGTCCACCTATTCGGATAGCTCGCGGGAGTTGTTGATCACTTCACCCCCTGCTATACCTGGTGGTTTATACCGGACCAGGCATTGCGACGATGTGGCCGTCACAGATGATGTGAGTGATGACCTCGAACACTGGTCCGGGTCAGATACTGCGTATGGCTGGGGTGTTCCAGTGTACCCAGGCTTCGACGATTTAGAGGCAAAGGAGGCCGGCCTTGTTCAACCACGCATGAGTGCTGCGCTGGGGGCTTTATTACCGGTTACTGCTGATACTGCTGATATCCCCGCTGCCCATGTACAAGTACACTGCTTGTACGTGGGGGCTTTTATTTCTACCTCTACTGAACTCTCTTATAAAGCTGCAATGTTACCTACCAACCCAGACAGAGATCTCTGGCTGCAGGCTATGAAGGATGAGATGGCCTCCCTCCATGCTCATGGCACTTGGGTCCTCACTCCACAGCCTCCTAGGCAGAGGATTCTATCTGGCAGATGGTTATTTGTCAAGAAACATGGGGCTGATGGTTCTTTACGTTTTAAAGCTCGTTTTGTAGTTCGTGGTTTTCTGCAACGTCCTGGGCTGGACTACCATGATGTATATGCCCCCGTCTCCTCTAAAGCAGGTCTTCGTGTGCTCCTTGCTGCCATCACTCATAGAAAAATGTTTGTGAGGCAGCTGGACATCAAGACTGCATTCTTGAATGCCAAGCTGGAACCTGGTCTGGACCTGTTCTGCTACCAGCCTGAGGGCTTTCATGAACTTGGTCCTGACAATGTTCCCCTTGTGTGCAAGCTAATTAAATCTCTTTATGGTTTGAAGCAGGCACCCAGGGCTTGGAGCAAAGATGTAAAGCAGGTTTTGGTTGCCCACGGTTTTACCATGTGCAAAGCTGAACCTGCTCTGTATTTCAGGAGGGATTCTACTGGTGGGTGGAGCTATGTCCTGACCTATGTGGATGACTTTATCTGTGCTTTTAGTGAGCTGCATAGGTATGCCTTGCTGATCAAGGCTATGGAAGCAGCTGGGTGGGAAGTCAAGGAAATGGGTGTACCTGTCCAGTTCCTTTCATTGGACATGACTTGTACACTTGATTCTGACGGCAGGTGTGTTAAGATCGACCTCTCCCAGCACTCCTACATTGTTGAGCTGGTGGAGCAGTTTGGTCTCACTGCTGCTACCAAGCCCAAGTTTTCAGTTCCCATGGCCAAGTGCACTGTCACTGATCCTCCTGGAGAACCTCTGGCCTCTAATAGCCAGTACCTCTCTCTTGTGGGGGCTTTGCTGTACCTGGCTACCTGCACAAGGCCTGATATTTCTTTTGCTGTTAGCTACCTGTCCAGGTTTTCTGCTCAACCCACTGCCCCCCTGTGGGCTGCAGCCAAGCGCTTGCTTTTGTATTTGAGAGAACATTCCCATCTGGGCCTCACTTACACTCACAGCCCTGGTTTCTCTTTTACTGTCTTTAGTGACTCATCCTTTGCTGATGATGGGTCTGACAGGAGATCTCAGACTGGCTATGCTGTGCTTGCTGGAGGCTGCCTTGTGAATTGGATGAGCAAAAGGCAACCCACTGTTGCTGTTAGCTCCAGTGAGGCTGAGTATCAGGCCCTGTCTCAGACTGCCAGGGAGGTGCAATGGTTGCAAAAGTTGAGAATTGATCTAGGGCTGCCTTGTGACCTGGTCACCATTCAGGGTGACAACTTGGGGTCCTTGAGCTGGGCCAATGACTGTCAGCTGCTCCCTCGCAACAAGCACATTGATGTCATCCATCACTATATCCAGGAGCTGGTGGAGGATGGCCAGGTGGATGTTGCCTATGTTAACACTAAGGACAACTGTGCTGACCCCTTCACCAAGCCCCTTGATCCTATGGTGTTCTGGCGTTTCATTCGCATGTTTGGAATGACTGCTTCTCCTTAAACCATTTTTTTTTGGTTACATGTATTCTAGAATTTTGGTTAAATGTATTCTGGAATTTTTGGTTACATTTTAGGGTTTCTTTGGTTACATTTCAAGTTTCTTTAAGTTATCATTGATTGGCATTAGGTTCCTATTCCCGGATCGGGTTTTCTATACCGTTGTTACCCGACTTTGATATTTAGTTGTCCTCTTATATCCACTTGGCAAATTTTGGTTCTTTGCCTTGCTTCATACCTTCCTTACACCCTTCGGGTTTCATTTGAAGTTTCTCTCGATTTTTTTTCCGGAGTTCTTTGATTTTTTTTTTTTTTAATTTGTTACATATAGTTCTATGTCACCAGTGCCATAGGTGGAGTAGTACTATTGTATGTCACCTGTGTCATAGGTGGAGTATCAGCATGTATAGCGGTGCTCTCACGCGTTTTATGACTTGGTGACTACTAATGTACTCCCTTAGAACTATCGGCTCTCCTGAGCCAGCTTCCCGTGGGACTGAGTCATCTTGAGATGACTCAGTGGCAGCTTCCTGTCACCTACGTCTCCGGTCTGATCTGTACCCTGTTAGGTTCCTGTCTACCGCCTCCTTTCACCACAGGTGCCCCTTTATGGGTCTCCTGTGTCTGTAACGTTATCCTTGTCTCCGTGTATAGATTGGTGCGTCTGTTCCGCTGCTTTAATCTACTGTCCACTCTACCGGAGTGATTTCAAGCTGATATCAGACAGCTGCATTATATTGGTTTACAGAATGATAGAAGCCCCTCTCTCGCTTCTATCTGTCTTGCCCGACCTTAGGGTTTAGCGGCAAGTCCATTCATGGCAGTACATTCACTTGTACTGCATATTACTCATATAGTATAGCAGTCTCCATCCAGTACATTCACGCGTACTATAGACTACGCACACACGGCAGTCTCAGGATACATATGGCTCAGTTGATTAATCTCAACAATCCCTGTGTGGGAATTCCGAGGATGCCATTATGTGCGCCATACTGTAAACCCCCACAATCCATATATAAGTTAAAAAAAAGGGGGTATTCCGATTTAAGGGGGGGGGGGGGGGGGGGCGGGGGGGTCAGCCCCCCTCAGGTTTTTTAGGGACAGGTGTCCCCCCCTTTTTTTTATACTCCCGGTTCTACCGGTAGTAACAATTTAGTAACCCTTTGGACGAGCTCGAAGATTTTGAAAAAGGTTCGGGATTTGAAGGTCCGAACATCCGGATTTGGGCCAGTCAAATATAACGGTTGCGGTTGGACGATTGGCGATGGGTAGCAGAAAAGAAAAGACAGCCGGCACGTAGTGGCCGAGGAAGATTAGCTTCCAGGGAGGGGGGGGGCTAAACCGCAACATAATAGGGACTGAAGAGTGATCTTTAGCAGTCCCGTAGGGACTGAAAGTGTGATGCCCCGCAGGGGGATTATTTTTCAGGCTAGCAAGCACCAACATCTGCTACTTCAACGAGCTACTTCTTTATGCTGCGAGCAACCTCTTTGAACTCCAAGCAACTTCTCGACTCTACACTGCTCTTGAGTGTACAACTTTAGCTACCTCGGCTGGGCGAAGCAACCCCAACTACCCCTTCCCTTATAATTCGATGTTATACCTACTTCGATGCCAGACCTACCTATTCCAATGCCAGACCTAGCTACTTCGATGCCAGAACTACTACGAAGCGATACAACTTCGATGAGGCTTTAGGGAGGGTGCCCAACTTCGTTACTATGTCGCGACCCTTCATCCCGCGCCTTCTTTCGTTTCCTGCGCCTATTATGTTGGAGGTTGGAACTTCGATGAGAGCACTGTACTTCTAAAAGTACTGAGCCGCATGATGAGTTTCATACTTGATGAGGTTGCACGCAAGATGAAGTAGCCCTTTCACATTGCAGGGTGATGAGGTTGCATGCAAGATGAGGTAGACCTTTCAGGATGCATGATGAGAAGGTTGCATGCTTGATGAGGTTGCATCTAAGATGAAGTAGCCCTTATAGGTTGCATGATGATGGGGTTGTATACAAGATGAAGTAGCCCTTTTAGAATGCATGCATGATGAAGATGTAAGAAAGATGAGGCAGCCCCTTAAAGTTGCATATTTATAAGGTAGCCCCCTGAATCTGCATGGTGGTGAGGTTGCATGCAAGATGAGGTTGAATGCATGATGAGGTAGCCCCTTGAGGTTGTATGATGTTGAGGTAGACCCTATAGGTTGCATGATGTTGAGGTAGCCTCTTTAGGTTGCATGGTGTCGAGGTAGCCCCTATAGGTTGCATGATGTTGAGGTAGCCCCTATAGGTTGCATGATGTGGAGGTAGCCCCTATAGGTTGCATGACGTGGAGGTAGCCCCTAAAGGTTGCATGATGTAGCCCCTATAGGAAGCTCATTCAGATTGCATGATGTTGGGGTAGCCCCTATAGGTTGCATTATGTTAAGGTAGCCCCTATAGGTTGCATGATGTTGAAGTAGCCCCTATAGGTTGCATGGTGTCAAGGTAGCCCCTGTAGGTTGCATGGTGTTGAAGTAGCCCCTTGAGGTAGCCCCTATAGGTTGCATTATGTTGAGGTAGCCCCTATAGGTTGCATGATGTGGAGGTAGCCCCTATAGGTTGCATGATGTGGAGGTAGCCCCTATAGGTTGCATGATGTGGAGGTAGCCCCTATAGGTTGCATGATGTTGAGGTAGCCCCTATAGGTTGCATGATGTGGAGGTAGCCCCTATAGGTTGCATGATGTTGAGGTAGCCCCTACAAGTTGCATGATGTGGAGGTAGCCCCTATAGGTTGCATTATGTTGAGGTAGCCCCTATAGGTTGCATGATGTGGAGGTAGCCCCTATAGGTTCCATGATGTGGAGGTAGCCCCTATAGGAAGCTCAGATTGCATGATGTAGCCCCTATAGGAAGCTCAGATTGCATGATGTTGGGGTAGCCCCTATAGGTTGCATTATGTTAAGGTAGCCCCTATAGGTTGCATGATGTTGAGGTAGCCCCTATAGGTTGCATGGTGTCAAGGTAGCCCCTGTAGGTTGCATGGTGTTGAAGTAGCCCCTTGAGGTAGCCCCTATAGGTTGCATGATGTTGGGGTAGCCCCTTGAGGTTGCATGAAATTGATATAGCCCCCGTAGGTTGCATGGTGTTGAGGTATCCCCTGTAGGTTGCATGATGTTGAGGTAGCCCCTTGAGGTTGCATGATGTTGAGGTAGCCCCTATAGGTTGCATGGTGTCAAGGTAGCCCCTGTAGGTTGCATGGTGTTGAGGTAGCCCCTTGAGTTTGCATTATGTTGGGGTAGCCCCTTGAGGTTGCATGAAATTGATATAGCCCCTATAAGTTGCATGGTGTTGAGGTATCCCCTATAGGTTGCATGATGTTGAGGTAGCCCCTTGGGGTTGCATGGTGTCAAGGTAGCCCCTATAGGTTGCATGATGTTGCGGTAGCCCCTATAGGTTGCATGATGTTGAGGTAGCCTCTATAGGTTGCATGATGTTGAGGTAGCCCCTATAGGTTGCATGATATTGAGGTAGCCCCTTGAGGTTGCATGATGTGGAGGTAGCCCCTATAGGTTGCATGATGTGAAGGTAGCCCCTATAGGTTGCATGATGTTGAGGTAGCCCCTACAGGTTGCATGATGTGGAGGTAGCCCCTGTAGGTTGCATGATGTTGAGGTAGCCCCTGTAGGTTGCATGATGTTGAGGTAGCCCCTATAGGTTGCATGATATTGAGTTAGCCCCTATAGATTGCATGATGTGGAGGTAGCCCCTATAGGTTGCATGATGTTGAGGTAGCCCATATAGGTTGCATGATATTGAGGTAGCCCCTTGAGGTTGCATGATGTGGAGGTAGCCCCTATAGGTTGCATGATGTGGAGGTAGCCCCTATAGGTTGCATGATATTGAGGTGGCCCCTATAGGTTGCATGATGTGGAGGTAGCCCCTGTAGGTTGCATGATGTTGAGGTAGCCCATATAGGTTGCATGATGTTGAGGTAGCCCATATAGGTTGCATGATGTGGAGGTAGCCCCTATAGGTTGCATTATGTTGAGGTAGCCCCTATAGGTTGCATGATGTTGAGGAAGCTCATTCAGATTGCATGATGTGGAGGTAGCCCTTATAGGTTGCATGATGTTGAGGTCAGAAACTCAGCCAGGCCAAATCCAGAGGATTATCCCTCGAGGTCTGACATCGTGAGTCCCATCGCGATTGTGAAGCGATTCAGCCCTAAAAGTCATTTGTTGCTGTTACACAAACCTGGGTCCCTAGTTCCGTACCTAGATGGCTCACTGTAGTTTCATTTTCAATCAAGGTTTTAATTCTAATTGGCCAGTTTGTTGATTTTTTTGTTCAATATCTGTCTGGAAGAAGGTATCTTGAATTAATATTTGGCTATACCTTAGGTGATTTTCCCCACTGCATGCGAACGGGCTGGCCCCCTCAACCTCACGCCTTGTAATAAGGCGTTGTATTTCTGTATTTCTTTATTTATTCGGCTAGACCTCAACCTAGTTGTGTAACACCTGCCAATATAGTGGGGGGGGGGGGGGGGAGAGAGAGAGAGAGAAAGAGAGAGAGAGAGAAGAGAGAGAGAGAGAGAGAGAGAGAGAGAGAGAGAGAGAGAGAGAGAGAGTAAGAGTCTGAGAGTAGTTGTAGAAGTCCAGGTGTGGCCAAATAGGCTTTAGGGATTCGCCAAATCTCGAAAACAAGATTCGTGATCTATTATCAGAAGGGGCTAAATAAGAGCAGCCTTTTATGAAAATCCCCAACAAATCGCAAGTAAACGACGTAGACCCTAATTTCAAAGCTACCAGTCCTACCATGAACTGCCAAAGACGCCGAGCAGCCAAATTGCTGGTTGGAGCCATGTAACCAAGATTCACATTCAAGTTCTACCACGACCTACGAGCACTGCCAAGGCGGATGATTGATGATGGACTTCTGAGTTCATTATTTAGATTGCCACCAAGAAGTCTTGGAAGTCTTTTACGGTTCTCTAAAAACGAGTGGTTCAATCGTCGACCCTACATATACCTTTCTTTGACTTAAATATGACCGGCAATTCATGCTGTTACAGTCTAGAGGGTTAACCAAATAGGCCCAATGGACTTTCCCAACCATGAATTGAAATTGACCTTGGGTGTATAGCTCCAGCCAGCAATTTGACGCAATTTGGCGCTGTCTTCAGCAGTGAAATTAATTACTAGGGGGAAACAACTAACCATTTCCCAACCATGGCAGAAGGGGCTTTAGCGAATACGCATTAATGAACTGGACCCCAAACAATCGATGATTACATACCCTGCCCCCCCACTGGAATCCTAATGTGTCCGCGAGTTGATGGAGTCAAGAGGGAATTCTAAGTGAAGGGCACACATACAAATGTTACTGCGGTACGTGAATTCGAACTTGGTAATATTGCTCCAGCCTTTAAGGCTGCTCGCCATCTTCGGCAGTAACATAGTCAAATCAAATCAAAGCATGATTATCAACATACGTTTGATTTAATATACGCATTCAATCATTGATAAACAAAGGCAACTTCTCAGGAGCGTTGTTGCGTTACGGATCTGTCAGAAGTTACGCAAGAGGGCCAAAGCGTGTGTGCGCCATATGCCCAGGGGTACCGCACTCTCATGCAACTCATCCACATAGATCAGCTGGACAGTCACCCTGACTTGGACATCCCAGCCCCTGGACACTATAATATCCAAACAGGCCTCCTCCCCCATGCCCAACCCAATGGAGCCCACCCATCCACCCCACCACCACATCTGGACTCCCCCTCTGGCAATTGCATTGGTCACCTCCCCACCTCCTCGACAAACAGACTCCAACACCAATACAACACCGCCCAAGCAACCATACCTAGCCTGGTGCGCTCACACTCCCAAGGGTCCTTTGCTAGAGACCAAGCCAGCCATTTTCCACTGTCTCAAGGACCCCCCCCCCCCCCCCCCCCCCCACTGCTCCTCACCCCACCCTCCTTCAAGCCCTCACGTTGTTGTGGGTCCAAACAGACAAGTCAACAAAGACACTCTTATCCCACCCATCTCTCCCCCACTACTCCTTCCCCCACCCTCATGGCCATCTGTTCGGGGCAAGCCCAGACCCATCCTCTCACCCATGGACAGGAGCATCAGTGATACACTCCCTGCAGGATACTAAGGAAGCCCAGAAGGCAGTCAGATGGGCACTCACCAGTGCCAAGGCAGCCCAAACTCACTTCCTCCCAACCCGCACCCTCCTCTTGGTCCCACACACAAAGCACACAGCCTACGAAACACCCACCACCCACCCCTGGGTCCAGGTCCTAGATACCATCCAGCCGGGGCCCCCATTATCTGCCAACCGTCCATCTGGACTGGGGGGGAAATCACCTCCACCATTTCAAGGACAAAGGGGCACCAACTCCTCCTCATCGCCAACCTGGGCCGCCCCGGCCCTGCCACCCCCTTTCCCAAGCATGGAATGAGGCTATCCACCGCCTGCATCCCTCCCACAAAAGCATCCAACCCATCCCCAACCTGCCATCGGCCCTGCCCACCTCTCCTTCCCCCACCACCCAAGGCTCTCCGACTCATCCTACATGCCCCTTGGAATGTCCCCCTCCCCCCCCCCCCCCCCCCCCCCCCACACACACACACACTCCCCCAACACCTTACCCCTGCAACTACCAAAGCACCCCCCATGTAGGCCAGCAGCTATACACCGATGGCAGCCAGATCCCCAGCCCGAGGGCCTGGCCCTCCTTGGGGCTGCGGTATACTCTCCATTGTCGGGCCAAAGCTTTACAATCAACCCAGGGGGTATTGACATCACCAGAACCAACAATATAGCAGAACTATGCGCTATCCACCAGGCCCTAGCACGAACACCCCGAACAACCCCCGTAACCATTTACACTGATAGCCTTTGTAGTCTCCATCTCATTCGGAGACTTATCCATAACCCCTACTCTGTCGAGGAACGTACCCACAAGCGTATCCTTGAGGCCATTGGAAAACACCTCCTGGCCAGAGTCCTTAGTAGCTCCCCCACCACTCTGGCCAAGGTGAGGTCCCATGCAGGTATCCATGGCAATCAGGAGGCAGATAAGCTAGCCATGAAAGCCGCCCACTTCCCTAAAAATACCTCTGTCCCTAACAAAATAGGAGAGGTGGCTCACATGGACCATATCTGGCCATCTGTCCTGCATCTGGTGGCAGCTGACGGCACCCTGCCCCCTAGGATAGCAACACCCAACCTCACCAGGGGGGTCAAGGCTACCCCCCCCACCAAAATCCACACAGGGAGGACCAACATGCATGGCATATACGCCTCACTGTGGACCATAGCATCCCCTGAGCACCTCCCACATGCTAGCCACTACTTCTGGCAGCAGGCATCCGTCCCCTGGTGGCAGAAGATTCAAATCCATAAGCCTAGGTGGGGCCGCCTATGGAACAAGAAGCTGGCTTACCAATGGAAAATGCCATATGGTAGCAACCTTAAACCACCCTCATCAGAAACCTACCCCATTTGTCACACATGCCAAGATGGGGCAAGTCACATGCTGGCGGGCTGCAAGCACTCAACCTTTACTGAGATGTATATTAATCGGCACAACCTTGCAGTACAATTAATACAAAAAGCAGTGGCCGAAGGGGAACAGGGAGGGAAACTTATGTATATGGACGCTGGCAAACTGGAGGACCTCCCCAGTGAGGTACTGGGGAACAGGCCGCCCTTGCGGCTGAACCCCCCGAACATGGCCCAAACCACCTGGGACAAACTCAGACCAGACCTCCTCTTGACCCCGGATCAACAAACATGCTCCAATCCCACCTCATGTCACCCCATCCACATAGTTGAAGTCGGCTACTGCTCTGACACCAATCATTTGGTTAAATATGCGAAAAAGGGGAATCAACACAAGACCCTAGCACAGGCTCTGAAAAACCAGGGATATTAAGTTATATACTAATTTGTTACATTGGGTACCACAGGGACCATACCTATCAATGCACTTCCCAACCTCACCCGCTTAGGTATCTCCTAAGTAGCCGCCCTCAAGCTCTGCACCAAACTCCACACCCATGCCTCTGTCTCCTTCCAGTCCATTGTCGTGTGCAGAAGACACATGGAACACGACCACAATCCTCCCCCAGGGGGATGATAGCCCCCCCCCCCCCCCCCCCCCCCTTTTGGTGGTTGGCCCCAGTGAAAGCAAACGGGCTGGCCCCCTCAACCACACGCCTCGTAACAAGGCGTACTATATATTTATGTATGTATTGCGCCATATGCTTGGTTTTGTTAAAGAGAGCGTCTAAGCGGGTTAATAGGGTTATATATGCACCTCTCTATTAGTCTCTCTTCCTGGATTCTTCCTAACAAAAAAATATGCACCAGGATTGCAACCAAGACGAATTTCATGAGTGTTGGTGATGAAAACTTCTGCATGCTCTGTCACTATAAGGATGGCTAAACAGCAACATAGGGGAGCTGCATAGAAGCTGCTGCATGCGGCCAAACAAAACAATTGTATAAATACTAGAATACAAATGAGTGAGATATTCCTGGGCTATTTACCGCCCCCAATGTAGCAGAGACTCGACGGTTGCACCAGTTACACCGGACACAGTGCCACTTAGACCTAAGGGTAGACATTGACCCAGGCCTCCATCTCACACCACCTGACGATGGCACATAAACTCAACAATTCGCAACTCAACCCAACTCGCAACTCACAACTTGAGACTCAACAACTCGAGAATCAACAACTCGCAACTCAATAAATCGCAACTAAACTAAACTCAACAACACGCAACTCGCAACTCAATAACTCGCAACTCAACAACTCAGCAACTCAACAACTCGCAACTCGCAACTCAACAACTCGCAACTCAACTCAACTCAACCCGACAACTCGCAACTCGTAACTCAACAACTCGCAACTCGCAACTCAACAACACGAAACTCAACAACTCAGATCACAAGGAACACAAAAAATACTAAAAGCCAGCTGATCGCCCAAAACAAATACCCACCCCAAGCCAACTGGCCTTAGATAAGGGCAGTTAGTATATTTGGAAATAAAGAAACAGAATCACACCGACACAACTGAAAGATGGCTGAATAGCCAACTAGGACAGCTGCCTAGAAGCTGCTGTATGCAGGCAAACAAAAGAATGCTGCCCATTCTAGAAAATACAAAAATAAAAATGAATGAGCTAATCCAGGGCCTATTTGGAAATACAGAAATATATTCCTTCCGAAACCACTGAAGGATGGCTAAATAGCCAACTAATGGGAGCTTCCTAGAAGCTGCTGATGCGGCCAAACAAAATAATGCTTCCCTTCCTAGAAAAAACACAAAAAATCACTAGCGACGTATTCCTGGGCTATTTATAAAATGAATTTTATCATTCCAACGCAACTTGTTTGTTATTCTACCACAGCAGTAGCCATCCGTTTGTAACCAACCCATGCATTGCCCCATGCCCCAATTGTATCCAGTGGACACTGCCCTGATTTCATTGTGGAAAGGCAAAAACTAAACATCTTGTCTTCTTCTGCACCTACACTAAAGCTTGCCTAGATAATCACAGGCGTGCAGTCAAGAGCATTATGCAGTAAGGAACAGCATGCGACTGTCAAACACTGCTGCACAATCAAAATCAAGGGCACCATGCACAATTGGTCAGCAGCTGCAAAGTCACAGTCAAAGGTAACAGATACAGCCAGGCTCACCATGCACAATCAAGGGAGTAAAGGAAAAAACAAAATATCTAGCTCCAATCTGAACTGTATTTAAAGCGGGGCGGTAGCCATCTGTGTGTTATAAAACCATGCGCTGCCCCATGCTCCCAATGTATCCTATGGACACTGCCCCAATTGCTTTGCGGAAAGGCGCAAACTCCATATCTCAGCTTCCTTCTACTTTATTTCTTTATTCTTGACATCATGCTTGGCAATGTATGGCGCACACTCTGCTCGGTGTTAGCAAATCTCTTGGGGGAAAATACATGCGCCACAGGGAAGGCATCTGCTCTTGGTCTTGGTGTTGCTGCTATTGCTGCTACTGCTACTGCTGGTGCTGCAGATGCTAGTACCTGTCTTGGTGACACTGCTACTTTTGCTTCTGCTTCTGCACACGCGCACGCACACACACACACACACACGCACACACCTGAAGGTCTCATACCATGCACACACACACGCACACACACACACACTTGAAGGTCTCATGCCATGCACACACACACACGCACACATGAACACACCTGAAGGTCTCAGGCCATGAACACACACTCACACTCACACTTACCCCTGAAGGTTTCATACAATGCACACACACACTCTCACCCCTGAAGGTCTCATGTCATGCATGCACACACACACTCACCCCGGAAGGTCTCATGCAATACACGCACACACACACACACTCACTCTGAAGGTGTGTGAATTGCATGGAGCTCCTTCTTATTCTGGGCCTCATTTCCAGCTACAGGAGCATCGAACCCCTCGAACTGTAAGTCTGCGACCAGTGTCCCTCGCAGGGTGAAGCGAGCCTTTTTCAGAGCCTTGCTCATGGTAGAGAGAAAGAAAGAAAGAAAGAGACAGAACGCACATCGGCGTGGCTTGATGCCTAACTCGACGGTGCCGCACCAAGAATCGCACGCGATATTTATTTGTTAAACTGGCCGGGTGCCGTGAGATGGAAAATACACACTAACAGGAAAAAAGGAAGGAAAGAGAGAAGAGGAATTAGAGAAAATGGCGTGGCCTTGGATTGGGAGAAGTTGCTCGAAGAAGTTGCTCGAAGAAGTTGCTCGAACGGAAGAGGTTGCTCGAAGAGGTTGCTCGAGGTTGCTCGGAGAGGTTGCTCGCGTACACCCTGGGGGTACACATCATACAATGCTATGCTACACCATGCCATGCCCCACTATTATACCATTGTACCATGCATGTTGGTATAAACCATAACATGCAGTGCTATGCTGCACCAGGCCATACCATACTAATCTACCATTGTACCATGCATGTAGGTATAAACCATTCAATGGCATGCTATTATGCACCATGCAGTACCATACCAAATTTACCATGCAGGTAGAGCAAGGGGTGGTAGCATGATCCTTCCCTGTTGTCTCAGCTGCATGCGAAGCAGGGAACCGCGCGCGCTTAATGAGGCGATGGGCGACTATCAGAGTTGAACTGATGATTTAATGGGGTCGTGGGGTGGGCCTACGGATATGTACTTCTAAATCACGTAATGTTCATGTTTCCAGCCTCGCGAGCTTGCACAATGAACAATTACAGTGGCAACGATTACATATCCAGCTCACACACTTGCGGAGCTTGGAATTAAGCACCAGCGACTTTCGAGTTGCAAACTATGGAGGTACCATCATTCGCATGGGCCAAGCCGCCCCCATTTGTATTGCCGAGGCGAAATGGACCACGCCACCGCGCCATACGTTACCCCTCTCTGGCAGGCGGCCTAGGATCGCCAGGGACCCGCTCTTCCCTCGTCTTCCCTCCTCGCCCATCCTCGCAGGCTTATTCAGTTGAAGTTTCTCAATTATTAGCATTCGACACGCGCCTAGGACTTGTCTTTGAACCAATTCTTCGCAATTCTTGATGCCCCCCTCAGTTCAACTCTGATAGTCGCCCATCGCCTCATTAAGCGCCCGCGGTTCCCTGCTTCGCATGCAGCTGAGACAACAGGGAAGGATCATGCTACCACCCCTTGCTCTACCTGCATGGTAAATTTGGTATGGTACTGCATGGTGCAGAATAGCATGACATTGAATGGTTTATACCTACATGCATGGTACAATGGTAGATTAGTATGGTATGGCCTGGTGCAGCATAGCACTGCATGTTATGGTTTATACCAACATGCATGGTACAATGGTATAATAGTGGGGCATGGCATGGTGTAGCATAGCATTGTATGATGTGTACCTACATGCATGGTATATTGGTATAGTATGGAGTGATGGTTGTGAAATAGATGATTCTAATTGTAGGAGTGATGATGATGTGAGGGGGGCAGTGTGTGTGTGAAATCAGCTCTGTAAAATAAGGTCAAATAGTAAAATCAGTAAAATCAGTACAATAAGTACATCAGCTCAGTAATATCTGTACAACTAGCTCAATAAAAACAGCCCTGCAGAATCAGCTCATTAAAACCAGGCAGAACATTCAGCCTCAGATCAGTAAAACCTGCTCTATAAAACCAGGTAAGCTTAGTAAAATCAGCTGAGCTTAATTAAATCATCTCAGCTCACTAAAAGCAGCTCAGTTACCAGGGGTAGCTAGTAACCATTAGTAACCAGCCATACCCTTCCACCCATCCACCCACCCACCCACCCATAGGACAAAATGTGTCCACACACCAAAAATAAAATAGTTTGTGAAGGCCTAAGACTTGGTCTACATGCCTATGCAGGGATGTGTTGCCATTCAAAAGGTGCACAATTTAAATTTATATGTAAAACTGGAAATTGGACAGCAAGCTTGATTACAGCCCCACCTTGGTGACTACACACCACAGAAAATGTTTAAGAAATATCAAATTAAATGTATGACACACCACAGTAAAAAGATATGAAATAGCAAATTTAATAAATGGCACACCACATTAAATATATATGATAACACAAATTAAATATAAGACATACCTCATGAAATATATATGGAATATCAAATTACATATGTATGAAATATCAAATTTAATATGTATAACAAATATAAAATAAAATATATGACACACCCAGACACACCACATACAATTAATATGGAACATCAAATTAAAACCAGGCTAGGCCCAGCCCCCCCCCCCCCAACAGGCCCAAGCCCCCACAGGCCATACCCTGCCCCCCCCCCAAGGCCAGGCCCAGGCATCCTCTCCTGCCCCCACCCACCCACCCACCCACCACACAACACACACACAGTCCCAGTCCCAGGCCTAGGCCCCCCCCAGCCCCCCCCCCAGGCCTATGCCCCCAGCTAGCACCAGCATTGTCCAAGCCAGGCCTATGCTAGGCCAAGCTAAGCCAGTTAGCACATGTATGGGCCAGCTACAACCAACATGGTCCAAGCCAGGCCTAGACTCAACTCGCCAATTTGTAGCAAAAAAAACGCCCCCAACAACTCCCTTTGCCCTGTCTTTGTCTCTCTTGCCTCCCTAGCCTTGAGCTCAGTGAAATCCTGAGTTAAAGCTCAAGCGAAAGAAGAAAATGCTGAACTTAACTTAACTGAGCTGCCTAGCTCAAGCGAAATAGGACAACGCTGAGCTGAACTGAGCTGAGAAATGCTTGGCTAGGCTAAACGCTCAGCTAATAAGCGATTTGGAAAACGCTAACAGAAATGAGCTAATGAGGAATTGTGCAGGGGAAAATATTTAAGGAAACATAGAACTGAGCTCTTTATATTGGTTGAGTAAATGAAAAAGAAATGCTTCTTTCAGAAATGCAAAGAGAAATGAGGTAATAAGGGAGGAGTTAATGAGGAATTGGGCTGATAAGGCGAAATTAGGTAAGGGTGAATTGAACAAGTGGGGGGAACAAAAGAACGAACTACACCAGTCTAGAAACGAACGAACTTCGAAAAACCAGAAACCAGAAACCAGAAACCGAGTTTGGGCACTTTTGGACATATAGCTGGCCCAGAGGTACCTTGAATAACGATTATTTCGTGGGGGTCTATGTTGGCATTAAACCCCCCTACTCCCTGCCAACTTCGGGGGGCATCTGATTTTGGGGGTATAGTTACGCTAGGTGGCATGTAACCATCCCAACAGGCCAGGCCTAGGAAGCCTTCAAGCCTAGGAAAAGCAGGATAGGCAAAAGCAGGAGGAGGCCAAGGCAAGACAAGGCAAGACAAGGCAAGGCAAGGCAAGGCAGGACATGCCCCAGATCCCCCACCCCCCCTCCCCCAGCCCCCCCTGGTCCAACTGTGTAACAAATGAATCCCCCCCACGGTTCTGAGAATGTCCAGTGAGAAAAGTTGCAACGAATAGGCAGAATTCAATCAACAAAGGCGCTCGGGGATACAAACGCGTCGATGTAAATACTTGGATTGGAAGGATCGAGGCGCGCGGCAAATTTTGACATGGGGTCAGGTTTCCGGACCCCCGATGTCGCTCGTTGCCCCCATCACAGCCAAGTTACTAGCACCGACCTACAGTCATTTTCGCGCTCTCAAGGCTTGCAGACGCTGTTTGCAATTGGTACGCCTCTCTTTAGCATCCTTCGTGCTGCGGGTATCATTTAACGCATCTCCAGCGCTCGCACTTCTGTTCGAGTTCTGAGCCATAGTCAGCCACATAGCGACATGATGATGGCCACAAGCTTCCACAACATGCTTATGGTGGCTTCCTGTTTACCTAGCGCATTAGCTGTTTTTGATAGTTTAGCCATCGAAATTCGTGAGATTCGCTCACGCATTGGGATTTTCAGCAGTGCTTCCTGGATGATGAATTTATTAAGTCAGAAGTTCCCCAGTTTCCGTGCTGCCCTCTTGCAAATTAAACCCCGTGTTCCTTTGTTCCCCTGCGTAGCCCTCGGAATGGAAGTTGCTATAGCGACACTACCTCGCTCTCTAGTTCATAGTTTACCCACACGCTCGCCAAGGTCGATAGAGTACGGACTGCAATGAGAAGCGCTACAACGGCGTACTGCTTTACTAATCTTCATTTACCGGTCAATTATGGTGTACCCTATGCTCTAAATCGTCATAAATCGCCACGGGTCTGGAGTCTTATCTCCCCCCCCAACTTAACTACAGGGGGGGGGGGGGGGGTTGGCGGGTGTTGGAGGGCGTTTCTCGAGGATGCGTCAACACAGAAGGTGGAGCGGTCGAGGGAGCCAGCACATATGGCATATACATATGTCATAGAGTTGAAGGACAGCGGGTGTTGTGTCGGGCGATGTATAGGGCAGCGAACGCAGGGTGGGAGCATGAGGCAAGAAGGTGGACCGAGGTGTCATGGGAGTGGCAGAAATGGCAAGATCCATCGAGGATGGGGGGGTTGCATCGAGAATAGGGTTCGGGGGGTTTGCGTTTGTGAGGGACAGAGGCCGTCCAAAACATGTTGAAACGTAATTTGAGGATTGTGCGGATTTGAGGGAAGGTGCAGGAGCGCCACATATGAGAGGAGGGTTCGGGAAGGATCATGGTGGGTGGTGGAGTGAGAGGCTGTGGGGGTGGAGGAGGTGGAGGTGGAGTAGTCGAGGGGGGGGGGGAGTGGTGGGGGGAGGGAGTGTGGAGGGGGATGGGGGTACAACGGAGAAAACACTGGCTACGGAGGCGCAAGGGGAAGTGGGCAAGGTCAAATGTGTACTATAGGTATTGAGGAAGGCTGTGAGTGAGTCCGTGAGGTCTGAAAGGAGGCGGTAGGGCGGGTGTGGGTTGGAAGGCGTAGGTAGTGGCTGGAAGCATGGCCAGGCCGGGAGGCTGTGGAGGTGGCTCGGGTGAAAGATAGAAAAGTCAAAGGTGCAAGAGGAAGGGTTGTCGAGGGCAAAGTGGGCACTCTATACATTAGCAGCCCTAACGCGTACAACGTACATCGGCGTGGGGTACCATGTGGAACTGTCAGGTGTACAGAGCAAAGGCGCCAGCCTGTCGAAGGGCCAGGCGAAGAGATTTCAAGGACTTGGGCGAATTTCGATCCCGAGTTGCGACTTATTATGTCCGGTTGCAAGTTTCTCTATTTACACCTATGGCGAACTGCCAGCTTGACGGAGCAAAGGCGCCAGCCTATTGCAGGGCCAGGCGGGGAGATTCAAGGACTTGGCGAGTTTCGCGAGGGACCTCGAGGGACTGATGTTTGTTACACTGTCTACTGGGCATACAAACACAGGCCCTAACCTAGTATGTTGCGCTCGTCTGCTTCGGAACTGCGAAATACTTTCTGGCCGTCGACGTTGATGCTCGAGAGCTTATGCTGCTGGTGCTATTGGCGCAGCATTCCTTCGTGAGCATCAGGAAACCATCGTAGCAATGCTGATTGGCCTCAATCAAACTAGGCAGACCATGGCAATCCCTTTGATCCAGGATGGTCGCCTTGATGCGGACCAGCCACTCCATCATCTGCGATTTTTTATTCAGAGTAACTGAACAAAACAAACAACTGTTGCGACTTATGACGTCCTGTTGCGATTTTTTCTACTTATACCTATGGCGCGTCACCCAGGGGCCCTGATGAGAACGCTTGACTGACGCCTTGACTCGATGGATACTGTGACAGATAACGATCCGTCACCGGCGCTACCTCGAGGTGGCGACGACTTCCCCGAGGAAGGGGAGCTGATGGGACCTGTCTAGACGGTTACAACCGTTAAACTGGTCCGCGCCCTCGGTCAACGCGCCCTTCGCGCGCCCTACGTCCGCTATGGCTACGGCTACGGCTACGGCTTAATGATATGCGAATGTCCAGAAGCATCAACGGGTTTAGTCGCTGAACCGCGGGAGAATGTAGGGTACTTAAGCTGAGCTTGAGTGTTTGAGGCCAGACAATAGAGAGGTTCAAATCCTTTCTCTCCTGATACTTCGTTTCAAGCTTAGACGTGTTTCACACGTCACATTTGGTTTCGGAGCCTGTTTTCTTTCCCCCTCGCAATTTTTTTCCGCCACGTCTGCCTCTAACGCTATGGACCACGATGGTCACGCTGACGACGACCTCGATTCGTCCTCCACTTCTGAAATTATCCGCATCGCCAGAGCATCTGCGCTTGCAGACGCTCACATTTTGGTTGACCAATACAAGGATGCGATTAATTCCTCCAGGAAGCAGCTGCCTATGTCGACTCTCCTACTCCACCAAGCTGCTGTGGACCTCATCCGCAAGGACGAGGATGAGCAGGCAGCCCTCGCCACCGCTGCTCTGCAGGCCTCACTCGCCGCCCATGCCGCTGTGCCTTCCCCTCTCCAGGCCATGGAGGCCCTAATGGCCCAGATGGCCTCCGTCATTGCGGTAAGAGCACCGAGTAGTACCCCTCGTTCGACGAAGATGACGATTAGACAGTGTCTATGGACGGGCACTGACGATAAGAAACTCCCTAGAGGAAAGGTTTGGTGGCACACGTTGAACTTGTTCTGTGAGGTCAACGATATGAAGGACACCAAGTTCTTGGCCTGTTTCTTTGGGGGCACTGCTTCGGATTGGTTCTTTCATCTTTGCAATGACCCTGCCCGCCCTCACGAACTCACTTGGGAGGAAGCCGAGACCGCTTTCCTCTCCTATTTCGACCCAAAGTATGGGAACGACGATCTCGTTGCTACCCAGCGCTTGCACTCCCACGCTATTACGCAGACCGACTCTGTTCGACACTACGCCCAAGTGTTCCTCACCGAGGTCCGAATCGCTGGTGGTCTCGACCTAAAATCCCAGCTCGTCCTGTTCCGCCGTGGCCTGAAACCGACTATCGAATGCCGATGCCGCTCGCACCCTACCAATATCGGTGGCCGTTTCGACTCGCTTGACCAACTCATTGACCTCGCCTCCAAGGTCGAAGACCGCCTAGCCACAATCGCACTACCATATCTGACACCTGAAACCTCTGCTCTTGCCACGCAGTCCCACGCAAAGCCTAAGAGCACTCAGGCTCACGGCAGGCCGAGGCCAGCTGGTGCCCCCGAGGGCTCACGCATTCAGGCTCACGGCAGGCTGAGGCCGGCTGGTGCCCCCGAGGGCTCACGCATTCAGGCTCACGGCAGGCCAAGGCCAAATCAGTAAATTGTTCGATCTGTACCGCTGTGTTCTTTACTCGCATACGAACGAGACTCTTGGTTCCGGTGTCCACGAAACACGCAACACCTCACCCTTCGCCCCGATGGCTACTGGGTTGGTTCAGGCCGCGCTAAACGTTCAGCATCCGAGACGCAGATCGTGGTCCCAAATGGTAACGCCCTCACGAGTCGCACCTTGTTCGCAGTCCATAATACCTAGCGTAGCGGGCACCCGGGGTTTGAACGCATGTTCAACTCTATCGGCCGTTATTACTGGTTGCCGATCCTGCCGATCCTGCTCTGCAGATCTTGCCGATCCTGCCATTGACCTTGCCGATCTTGCCGATCCTGCTTCGCAGATCTTGCCTATCCCGCCATCGACTTTGGCAATCCCGCCGATCCTACTTCGCAGATCTTGCCGATCCCGCCATCGTTTTTGGCGATCCTGCCGATCCTGCTTCCCAGATCTTGCCGATCCCGCCATCGACTTTGGCGATCCTGCCGATCCTGCTTTGCAGATCTCGCCGATCCCGCCATAGTCATTGCCGATCTTGGCAATCCTGCTTTGCCGATCTTGCCAATCCTGCCAATGTGGCCGATCTTGGCGATCCCGCTTAGCCGATCTTGCCGATCTTGCAACTCCTCAAAATTATACCTGGCCAGGTCCGTAACACACACACATCGAACCGTACACACAACGAAAACGAAGCGGGGACAAAACAGGGACTGATCACCCCTCACAAGTCTCCCTTCCGAACGACAGCGCACGTAAGCTAACCCCGAACGATGGCAATCCCGACCGCCTTACCAACCTCCCGACACGATACTCCCTTCTGACAGCCCTCAGGCGGTGTCTTGGGTTCAACATATGACCAACGCCTTGGACTGTGCGAAACAGGCCTTTCCGATGGCCGAGGATCGACAGCGCACATACGCTAGACGACATCGACCTCCCCGAGGGCTGGCGCATCCACCCTACGTTCCACGTGTCCATACTCGAGGCTTACGTCCCCGATGGATCCCCGATGATCCGCCCTCACCCCGATCTTTCTGGGCTACCGACGACCCCTCTACGAAATTCGAACGGGTTCGTCTACGTTATCAGTGTAGTGGTCAACCACCAAATCGACTCAAGACTCCTTCGCTCCTTCGTACAGTGCCTGCACTCTGATCACGTCCTTACTTGAGACCTCGAATCCGACCTCGCTGTTCCACACGCTCCCGTCCTATCGAGGTCCCCAACGTCCCTGATCCGCACGCGCCGGTCCGCCACCGCACTTGTCGCGAGGACTCGACAGAAACCCCCTACGAGTATGTCCTACGTAAAAGCACACGATTTCGGGAGAAGTCGCGAGCTAGAGAGGGGGGAAATGTGACAGATAACGATCCGTCACCGGCGCTACCTCGAGGTGGCGACGACTTCCCCGAGGAAGGGGAGCTGACGTGACCTGTCTAGACGGTTACAACCGTTAAACTGGTCCGCGCCCTCGGTCAACGCGCCCTTCGCGCGCCCTATGTCCGCTACGGCTACGGCTACGGCTACGGCTTAATGATATGCGAATGTCCAGAAGCATCAACGGGTTTAGTCGCTGAACCGCGGGAGAATGTAGGGTACTTAAGCTGAGCTTGAGTGTCTGAGGCCAGACAATAGAGAGGTTCAAATCCTTTCTCTCCTGATACTTCGTTTCAAGCTTAGACGTGTTTCACACGTCACAGATACTTGACCTTCAGACCAGGAGAATACGAACTAATCAATCATGGAAACGAGATGAAAGACGTGCTGTTGAAGCCCCAGTTGAAATGTGTAGTCTGAATCCAACGCCAAAATTAATTAGTCGCAGCCCGGAATCGAAATTCGCCTTAGTCCTTGAGTCTCCCCGCCTGGCCTTCGACAGGCTGGCGCCTTGCTCCGTACAGCTGACAGTTTCACGTGGTAAGCCACGCCGATGTACAGATGTACGAGTTAGGGCTGCTATTGTCGAGTCATTCAAAGCCCAGTCATCCAAAGCCCAGTCATCCAAAGCCCCCTGAAAGCGCCCATCCTAAAGCGAAAAAAACGACTCATCCATTACTACAACCAGGAACTACAACCGACATAATCCATCTAGTCCAATGGGAATCTTCTCTTAAATCCATCTAGTCCATCTAGTCCATCTAGTCCATCCATCTAATCCATCAAGTCCGATGGGAATCTTAGGGGTCATACAGACGAGACAGGTTTGGGTTTGGTTTTTTTTTTTTTTTTTTTTTTTTAGTTGTGAAAGGATTTTCACCCAGGAGGTGGGTCTCCCGACACAAACCAGCGACACGGAGGATTCAGTTCGAATGGTGGTGCCACTCCTACAATATGCAAAGTAGGCGCACTTGGGGTTGGTGAGAGATACCAACCCACGACCAAACGAACATTCACCACTACCCCTGCTGACCACGGCAGACAAGCTCCCTGCCATGGTCGTTAGAGGCGGAATCAAGGAGACATAACTAGATAACCACCACGAGGGCAGAAATCCGACAGTACTTCCCTACAAGGTTTGCTTAGGGCCAGGACGCCAAAATACTGAGGAATCGAACCTCACCACCCCCTTCCTACTCTCGCAAGTAGGGTCGATACAGCAAGGGTACTGTAGATCACAAGGGATGTAGAACACACCACATTTGTAACTCAGCCTGCGTTTCCTGCGATCTACCGCCCGGTTTGAGGTTAACCTGCCACGTCAGAGGGGGTTAGACGAGGTTACCCGAGGTTAACCCAAACCCGCCCAAACACGCGAATTTCGTTCAGACGGCATTCCTGAGCTTCTTGTCAGTAGGAAAAGTTTGAAAAGTTTGAATCGCCGATCAGCAGCAGGAGCGCTCAAATCAAGCAGGCTCTGGCGATACTGTGAGGAAGGCGGAAACTGCGTCTCGGCATACTGCGTATCACGCTGCTACTGCTGCACCTCATGCTGGCGTGGACCTGCAGGTGGCGGCCCCTCCTGATCGGACCCCTCCATACAGCGCAGTGAATATTGCAGATGGCGCGAAAGGGAGGACGGTTGCGAAAACAAGTGCGGCTGAAGGAAATGCGGCAAAAAATTATCGCAACAGAAACAACGAACAACACGTGTGCGACATAACCATAATCATAACCTAAACGTGGGGGGGTGGGGGGACGTTTGGGTTTGGGGTTGGTTAGCATTTGGGTTACCGAATTTGACCAAAACGCATCAACTTTGTCCCGTGTGAACGAAAAAAGGTTTGGATGTACGACAGAAACGCCCAACTAACCTGTAACCCAGACCTAAACCTGTCTCGTCTGACCGACCTCTTATCAGGGGCAGTAACAAAGCTTAGCAAAACAATACGGCTATCTTCGCACCATACTGATGTCTACGAGACCCATTCTTGCAGCCATTCGTCTAGCCTATATTGCTTTGAGCAGAAGCTGAGAAACATGCTGCAATTTGTTGGGCGCTGCTTCGGCAGTTCGCAGCTCGACTCAGCTTCAGCCCCTAACGAGCAATGTGGTATATGAATACCTTGTAACACGGAGTGTCTTGTAACTGGAAGCCTAAGAAATGATCTCAGGAGTTTAGACGGCCCTAAGAGTCAGAAGCACGGCTTAAGACTCCCTTCCCGCTTCCAGCGCGTCTAGACCCTAATGGAACCCTCGTTTTAGGTATTCCCGAGTAGCTGATCAGACACTGATCAGTGGGTCAATTCGCTCGGTTTCAACTGCCTACAGAAGTCGTTCGTCATCTGTCGGAAAGTCGTCACCACCGCGTGGCAACTCCGTGGGAGGATCGTTATCCACCACAATTCCCCCTTCTCTAGCCCTAGCCTTCTCCTGAAGTCTAGTACTCTTTCGAATGAGAAACTCATCAGGGGTTAGAGTCGCATAATCCCTGTGAGTAGGTTTTTTAACCGTTTTAGGTTTCGGGTCGTTGGCACCTATCACGGGTCGTACCCGAGAAGGGTGTTGTCTCCAATACAAATCGATTTGTTCAGAGCACATAGGTAACAACTCTTCTTCGAGTTCCCAAGAGTGAACATGGTCTGAGGGTAACCATTGTACATAGTAATACACCGTACCAGACTGTATCTTGTGATCAACAACGTTGCTAATCTCGTAGATAGGTTCACCGCATGTGCGTAACAATTCCGGATTTGGTCTAATAAACCCAGTCCCGTCGGATAGGTATTCTTTGACAAGAGATACGTGAAACGTTGGATGAATCTTCCATCCTTCGGGGAGGGATAGAGTCACTGCAATGGTCTCCCCCCTCTTTTGGATAGTGTGAGAGATTTTGTAGGGACCAACGAATCTGGGCATGAGCTTCCGAGTCATACCAGGCCAGTATTTGATGTTCTTCGAGTTCAACAAAACTTCCTGACCGTGAGTATACTTCACCGGTCGACGGTGCAAGTCTGCATACGTTTTTTGACGATCCTTCGCGGATTTAAGCGCTGCCTTGGCCGTGTCATATGCATTATTCATATGCTCGACCCAGGACAGGGCTGGTTGATGTGCCGTAGCGATGACATCATCTGATGGTTGTAGTGCCACTTGAGGGTATCTACCGTACAGCAACCGAAACGGAAAATCTCGAATGCTTCTGTTGTACGAGTTGTTGATGGCGAATTGTGCATTCGGCAAAAGACTGGCCCAATTTTTCTGATTTGCAGAGGAAAAATGGCGAAGAGTGTCTTCGAGAACACTGTTCATACGTTCTGTTTGACCATCTGTTTGTGGGTGAAATGCTGTCGACATTCCAGGTCGGATAGCGCACAGAGTTAAGAGTGTTTGCCAAAATTTACTCGTGAACTTAACATCGCGATCAGAGATGATGGAAAGCGGATGGCCTTGTTCGCTGAGCACGCGCTCGTGGAACAGGGTAGTAATCTTTTCAGCATCGTCTGTCGTTTTGCATGGGATAAGTTTGACCATCTTCGTAAGGCGATCAACGATCACGTAGATCTGATCAAAACCATTCGATTTCGGTAGCCCAACGATGAAGTCCATGGACAGTGAATCGAAGGGGGCGGTCGGAATCGAAAGGGGTTGAAGGTTACCCTGCGGGTTCTGATGTGAAATTTTTACCCGTTGGCAAGAATCACAGTGGCGTACGTAATCAACGACATCGAGTTGCATGGCAGGCCACCAATAGTAGCGTGCAACAGATCGAAAATTTCGGTCGATGCCTCCATGTCCACTTCGTTGGGTATCGTGGAAAGCAAACAAAATCCGAGCTTTGAGCGAATTACCATTTGGTACAACGATCTGCGACTCAGATGCTGCTCGTATGGATTTGCCGGTGCCAACCCAGAAACCATCTGCCCGTTTGGAGAGGTACTTGGTATTGTGCGGATTATCGAACCACAAGTCTTCCGTGTAACCATGCAGAATATCTGGGGCTATTTCGCGCATGTGGAGTGGGTCATTTGCGGACAGCATCTGAGTGAACAAAGCCGTAGCCTCTGAGAAGGCTGGATTCCTACTCAGAGGGTCAGCTACGTTAGTACGGCCCGCGATATGAGCCCACTTCATGTTCGTGAAGCGCGAGAAAAACTCAAGATATCGTGCCTGCTTTCTGCTCAGCATGGGCTGATTTGCAAGGTAGACGAGGGGTTCGTGGTCGGAGTCAAGTTCGAACTTGCCAGTGCAACCTTCGAGGTAGCATCGCCATTCTTTCAAGGCCAAGTACACTGCGAGTAATTCTTGCTCGCCCGTGGAGTAGTTTCGTTCAGCGCTTGAGAATTTGTGAGAGTGGTACGCGATGGGTCGCCCATCTTGCATGAGAACGCCCCCTGTACCAACGACAGAAGCATCGGTTACCGCCCGATAGTCCTTCGCTGGGTCAGGGTGTGCAAGCAAAGGAGCCTTCGTAAGACTTTCTTTGATGCCGAGGAATGCCTCCTGGCAGGCTTGGGTCCAAACATTTTGAAATGCAGGTCCCTTGAGCCCTGCCTGTCGTTTTCCGAGTGGTTTCGGACTTGGTGTCACCGTCGGTGATTTTGTCAAACCTGGCGGTTTCAATTTCGGTGAAATCGGTGCTGGCCTGTCTGTTAGATTCGAAATCTGGATTAGAGGGGCTGCGAGCGTCGAATAACCTTGGATAAACTTTCTGAAAAAGTTAGAGAGTCCTAGGAACTGCTGAACTTCCTTCGAGGAGGTAGGTGTGGGCCAATCTGCAACTGCTTTCACCTTCGTTTCGTTGACTCGGACGCCTTCACCGGAGAGCACATGCCCTAGGTATTTGACTTCCGGTCTATAGAAGAAACACTTTTCTCGTTTAAGAAAGAGGTGGTTATTTTCAAGACGTTGTAACACAATTCGAATGTGTTTTTCGTGTTCTTCATCATTACTACTGTAGATGAGAATATCATCCAAGTAAATGACGACGAATTTGCCAATTAAATCTCTGAACACGGTGTTCATGACTTTTGTAAAGGCCGAGGGTGCATTTGCTAGCCCAAAAAGGAGAACCTTGAATTCATAGAGTCCCATCGGGGTTATGAACGCAGTTTTCGGGACGTCTGAATCATGTAACCGTATGTTGTGGTACGCATTACGTAAATCCAGATTTGAGAACACACTACCTCCTCGAACTGAGTCAAACAGATCGTCAATTCGTGGGAGGGGATAGCGATTTGGTACCGTGACCTTGTTCAATTTACGATAGTCGATAGCCATCCTCCAAGAGCCATCGGGTTTGGCGATGAAAAGGACTGGTGCGCCCCACGGGCTCGAGCTAGGGCTGATGTAGCCTTTGGCCAACAAGTCTTTAACTTGGTTTTGGACCTCTAGCAGTTCTGTGGGGGACAACCGGTGTCCTCGAGAGAATTGTGGGGATGCCGCCTCCGTGAGGGGGCATACGAATGGGGTGTCAGCCCTAAGGTCAGAAATCTTGTCCGCCGGGGCGAAGACCTTTTTAAAGTCCGTTTCGCAACCCGAGATTATCCGTTCGTGTTTCGTTTGTTGCAACCGTGTTTGCTTGTGCTGCCGTTACTCGAATTGTAAAGGCATCGTCGTCTTGGTCCACTGATGTGGCTAGGACTTCGAAACAATTGAGTTTTTGTTTTGATTTGCGGATAAACTTTTTAAGTGCTCTGTTAGACAGGACTCCTGGCGTTTTTCGCTGTGCTGTGTCAAAAAATTCGATACGTGCCAAAGTATAAGCAACCAATTCCTTGATGGAGAGAGGTTCCGACTCGAGTCGGGTGGAGTACAGTTCGACTGCTACTCTACGTTTATGCTTTTTAGCTATTTTGAAACTGGCTCTGAGACGTGTCTCTTCAAAACCAATGCAGCACCCCGTCTGCGTCATCCAACTTCTTCCGAGAAGTGCGGTGGTGCCGGGCCCTAGCGTAGGGAGGACATAAGCAGATTTAATTTCTGACCTATGTTTGCCTAAGTTTAGGACAAAACTCGTTCTCGTAGTAGTGAGGACTTGGGATCCATCAGCTACCCGCACCATGACTGGTGAGCCCGTAAAGGTGGCTAAACCTGCCCTAGCACAGAATTCTGCGTCTACGAAGACAGAGTCTGCTCCACTGTCAATGAGAACTTTGCCAGATACCCCCGATAGGGTGGCCTCAAAGTGTGCGGTAGCTTGGTCCGCGTGGACACAAGCTGTTGTGCAAGCAGATATGCATGGAATGGCAGGAGGCGGGGGCAGGGTCGGAAGGCAAGGAGGGGATGTGGTCTGTGCTGTAGATGGTGTTACACAGATAGTAGGGGACGGAAACTGAAAAAAGAACATCCCTATCTATGTCTACAAGCAGACCTACATCCTACTTCCTAACGGTAGGGCAGCTAGGGCACTTGGAGGGGGCAGTGGCTGTAGCGGCCGTGCGCTTCGTACCACACTTGTAACATAAGTTACCCTCCTTAGCTAGTTTAATAGCATCCGGTGTCCAGGGCTGACCGTCAGCCTGCTTCCACTTATGCTTTTCAGCAAATTGTAGCTGTCCCGCAGGGCTGGAAAAGGGCGGCGGGCCCGTTGCAGCTGGAGTCTGGGCCGTGCCCTTCTTGTGCTTGTGCTGGGTGGACCCCTCGTGAGGTCCACCAGGCCGTTTGCCTTTTGCCTGAACGTACATGGCCGAGGTAGGGGTTGGTGTTTTGGTGGCAGCAAGTTCAGTTTCAATGGCAGCAGCATGTTCGACAAGCTCGTCTAAAGAGGAAAATCGGCCTCCTTGTGCAGCAGTACGTCTGCGGCATCGTGCCTCGATGGTTGGAATCAGACCAAACCGAAACAGAACTAGCTGATCATCCAATTGCATACCCCCGGCAATGCGCACTTCGTTTTGGAAAGCCATAGCGTAATGCCTAACCGTCGAGGTCTGCCGAATCGAGTTGGCATGCAGCCGTTGGCGTGCATTGATGTCGTCGTCAGCATGGTATGGGTCATAGAAGTTTAGGAACTGAGTTTTTATCTCAGCCCACGTAATGGCCGGTGACGCGGTCATGAGGTGGTCTAGCCACTCGGCAGCTACCCCACCAAAGAAGTTTGGTATGTTGGATGGTACTAACATGTGGTGCAACGTGCAATATGACTCTAGCAACTTCCACCAGATCCTACCCCTCGGGAGCTTCTTATCTTCTACCCCAGTCCAAAGGGATGGACGTTCATACTTGCCAACTAAGGGCCTCGGGACCAAGGGCAAAACATGTGACTCTACCTTAGCTGCCGAGCTTGTAGCTCAGCCACTTTGGCGTTGGCCTCCAGCAGCTCAATCTGGGCACGTAGAGCCATTAAAGCGTCCGAATGAGGTCCAGCGGGAGGGCCAACAGCGGGCGGTCCTGCAACGGGCGCTTCAGCAGCGGGCTGGCCAGCAGCAGGCGATCCATCAGCAGGGGGGCCCGCAGGCAGTCCAGCTGTGGGGGCCGCGGGTTGTCCAGCGGGGGCGGGGGCGTTGCAGGCGATCCAGCAGCGGGGCCCTCAGGTGGTCCAGCGGGGGGCGTTTGCTGGGCCTTCAGGAGAGCGGAAACTCGAAGTGTCTCCTGTTCGGCATCCCTCATTCGCATTTGGAGCCGAGCCATCTCCTCAAGGTGCTTGGATGCGGTGGCCTCGGCCTCGTGATGGTGAAGAAGTTCGAGGCTAGCGATAACCCTGTCCTTCTCCACGAGGGCAACGTGCGCGGCAGCCTTGCCAAGCGGCGTGGAGTCAGGCCTTGTGGCGACCTTCTTGCCATTGAATTTGACAGCCATCCGCGCTTCCTTCAGCTCCTTCTCGGTAGCTGAAAGGTCGGGAGGCGAAGGTGCCGGCCCTCCAGCGCCTTTTCTTTTCTCCTTGGAGAGCTTGTGCAGCTCCCAAGCCTTGACTTGCTGGACGAGCTCCTCGTGGTCCATGTCGTCAACATCCGGGACCTCAGCCGCAGCAGCTTGGGCTGAAGAAGAGGCCATACTCGGTGATGGTGGGCTCGAGGGGACGTCGGGGGTGGGGAGTAAAGCGAGTGGCGCGGTTTGAAAGCGCGACCAGGCTCAAGAAACCAATTGTGGTATATGAATACCTTGTAACACGGAGTGTCTTGTAACTGAAAGCCTAAGAAATGATGTCAGGAGTTTAGACGGCCCTAAGAGTCAGAAGCACGGCTTAAGACTCCCTTCCCGCTTCCAGCGCGTCTAGACCCTAATGGAACCCTCGTTTTAGGTATTCCCGAGTAGCTGATCAGACACTGATCAGTAGGTCAATTCGCTCGGTTTCAACTGCCTACAGAAGTCGTTCGTCATCTGTCGGAAAGTCGTCACCACCGCGTGGCAACTCAGTGGGAGGATCGTTATCCACCACAAGCAACCTCGCTGCGCTGATGTCAAGGAAACACCACCCACAGCACCAGCACCGGCACTGGCACTAGCACCAGCACCAGCACCTACAGGACTGAGGGTCTGTCAGCCAAGAAGCATCGAATCGAATCGCACGAAGACCTTCCAGTCGGTGAGTGCTGTACCATCATGCGACGCATTACATTTTGACCTCATCTTCGATTATTCGTCTCCCAAGGAGGTTTTCAAACGCGTGCGGATCTCACCCCTCGTGGAACTTGATCGCCTGAGAGGCTGATATTGTGCATGGTTTGTCGAGGAATGTTTTTCTCCCAGCAGTTGCTGCACCCCCTGTCTATTGGTGGTGCGGGACTCTCCTCTCCCGCTAGTGGCGTTTTCCAATAACGGGTGATTGAATTAAATTGGTGTCTGGCCCCTCCTTCTTTACTCTAACCAGGACGTGCATCCTGCGAGTATCGTGAGTATTAGATTAGTATCGAAGCTTTCTTGATTTAGTTTCATGGCGCTCCTTTTACCCAGCCCCATCGTCGCTTTCGGCTTATTTGGTGCACCACCTGTTTGAACCGCTGCCACCTCCATCGTCAAACACGCCCAACATACTACTACTCTTCTACGCCCAACATACTACTACTCCTCTACGCCCTACACACTACCACTCCTCACCTCTCTCCGTGCTGCTGGCTGGACCATCGCCCCCACCACTGCTCACATCAGTCTTCTCGGCTCTTTCGGCTTCATCTCTATTCACAACTCTCTCTTGTGCCTTGGCGTCCCTGTATTAATGGTGCGGCACAGTCGCGTTCCGGACGGAGTTAAACAAAAAGCCACGCCTACTTGCGTGCATTCTTTCTCTCTTTCGTAGTCCATGCTGCTCCGCGCTTTCTTGGGTCCAATCAAACTGGAACTGCTGGTGGACAAATTCGATTTTGTCTTTTGTCTGGCCGATGTTCTGGATGCTGGCCAGGCTGGCAAGTAGCACGAGACCAGGTGACCCCCCCCCCCCCCCCCCCCCGGCCCCCCCCCCTCCCCCCTGGATAAAATATCACCAGAGCCTCCCCTGAAACCGAAGGGCGTCAGTCCTTGAGTGCTATTAGCCTGAGTGTACAACACGAAGTCTGGGGCATATCATCCTGGTTAGGCGCATGCAGTTTAGGCAGTTGCAGTGGTATGACCCTCGTGCATTCACCCTGTCCACAGATACCTGGATCGACCCTATCATCCATTTTTTTGTTTTGTTGGATTTGTGGAGACTAGTTTGAACCCTTGAAGTAAACAGCAAGTGGGTTTTTCGCTGTGTGCAGGGCAGCGGATTGTAATCATAAACAGAAGCAACCACTTAGACAGAACGGAGACTTGGTGGTCACCACTACTAAGAAACACCAGGACAAACGAGTGCACCATCATCATCACCATCACCACTATCACCATCATCAACTCCATCACCACCACCACCACAATCACCACCATAACTATCATCACCACCATCACCAACATCATCACCATCACCACCATCAGTACCATCAGCATCACCACCATCACCACCAGTCCACCACCATCAACACCATCAACACCAACATCACCTCCAACGTCACCAACATCACCACCACCACCACTATCACCAACAGCACCAACACCATCACCACCATCAACGCCACAACCATCACCAACAGCACCAACAGCACCACCACCAACAGCACCATCACCACAAAGAGGAAGGTTGCCACTGGGGTGCAGAAAATAAAGGGTGGATAAGACCCCCCTACTTTTCAGTGACTCCCATATCTCCCTTGCTGTGCTCTATCGTACTTGTCCACGAGCACACACCCTCAAGTCACTTTTGAAGTATCTGTCAGCACCAGATATTTAGGGAACGGCAATATGATAACATGTCATCATATGATGTCATGTTATGACGGTGGTCTAGCTAGGCCAAGGTTGCCACACATATATGATATCATATGATCAATTTTTCATGATATCATGAGATATCATACTCGCCTTTGGTCAACATCATATGATATGCCGGTCCCTAGATTTATGTCTGCAGTCAATCACTTGAAGGCTGCATTGCGCGTGCTGCCATCCTTTCATTGCTTTGCTTGGCATGTCTTGTCAGCCATTCTTTTTCCCTGCCCGTGTCTACCTATCATTGCTTTGCACGGCATGGTTGCAAGGCATGGCATGTCTAGTCAGCTTTTTGTTTGATCAATCCATGCCCACCTTTCATTTGCACACCTACCCTCACACTCGCACTCACACTAACACCCACCCTCACACTCACCCTTGCCCTCCATACTTTGCTGCCTGCAGGCTGATATATTGTTTGACGAGATGCCCAAGATCGTCACTATTTGTCGAATTCCCTTTCCCGAGGCAGTCCCGGGCGTGTCAGGTGTAGGGCACATGCACGTCACCAGGCAGAACCATTTTAGCCATAGCCACCATGGAGACTTGGTTGAGAAAATCATTGCTGGCTCCCTGTCTCAAGACGTGGCATGGTCCAAGTTGGTGTGCCACCCGGTCGGCGAAGAATTGGATGCCTTCGTCCAGGATATAGTTCACACCGTCACAAAGGGGTTGGTGTGGAAGTATGTGGCTCTGGTGCCTGTTGAGTTGATTCACGAACCAGAGGACATGGACCGGGAATCTGATGGCTTTGATGAACTGCTGCCTTCGCAACAGGAATTGCTGCCTAAGCCAAGGAGGACTAATTGTTTAAGGGCAGCATCCACTCCCATTCCCAGTGCAGACCTGTGGACTTCTTGTGGGCCACCAAATTTGTCAGCAGCTATTTTTGGTACTTCTAGCCTAGCTAGGTCTGGTACTTCTGGCATAGCCGGGGTTATGCCCGAGGACCGTGCGAGTGAGATAATTCCCGGCCAGTTACTGACTTCGAATGCCATGTCAATAAGTTTACCTACCTACAAATCCAGGAAGGTACTCAAGCCAGGGCAAGGTAAGTAATGAGCTTTCAGTAGATATGTATGAGGTGATTTTAAGTGACGACAGTTGTCAATACCATCCTGCTTTTTAAGATTCTTGCTAGTGGTATAATAAGCCCCCCTACCCCCCACCCAGCCATCCCCTCACTCATCCCTCCCTCCCCACCTGCACACACTGACACTCACCCACGTACTGCCCTTCTCCGCACCTCTTCCCTTTCACTTCAGCATATTATGACACCCTCTGCAGGATCTAACCCCAACCCCACCCCCAAATTGGAGTCGATGCTCCAGTTAATACTGACGGGCAGTCAATCAGCAGGGTGTACCCCAGTTAGTGGAAAAAAAGGTTCGTTCGACGTCACTAACTTCAGCACAATGGGCCCTGAACTGCGTGGTGACAGTGGTCATCGGTCCATGTGTATGGGAAGTGGTTTGGTGGAATCGACAGCAATATCAAGTGGATTTGCCAATGTATCCGGTGCTTTCTTGGATGTATCAAATGACTCGAACACCTTGGCATCTAACAAGGCCAGTTCTAGTACTAGATGCAGCACACCCATGACCGCTGGCAGCAGCAACCATGGAAAGAGTCTTCTAGCTGCCACCTCAGCTCCCGTGCTTGCAGTCGGACTGCCAGAAGACATACCAGAGGTAAGTGCAGGGAACTCCTCTCTCTACTGCTGTCCCTTCTTGGCTACCATTGGACTGTAAAATTATAGTTTGAAGTGAACATTGCCTTGCACTATCTGCATTTCTGTCGTACATGCGGTATGCTATCATATGCTATCATGTCATCATATGGTGCCGGCAGTCTGACTGACATGCCAGAGGTAAGTGTAGGGGATGGCGATATGTTATTATATGCTATCATGACATCATATGATATCATACGATTCCGGCAGTCTGAATGTCATGCCAGAGGTAAGTTTTGGGAATGGCGATATGTTATTATATGCTATCATGTCATCATATGATGCCGGCAGTCTGAATGACATGCCAAAGGTAAGTGTAGGGAACGGCGGTATGCTATCATATGCTATAATGTCATCATATGGTGCCAGCAGTCTGACTGACATGCCAGAGGTAAGTGTAGGGAACGGCGGTATGCTATCATATGCTATAATGTCATCATATGGTGCCGGCAGTCTGACTGACATGCCAGAGGTAAGTGTAGGGAACGGCGGTATGCTATCATATGCTATAATGTCATCATATGGTGCCGGCAGTCTGACTGACATGCCAGAGGTAAGTGTAGGGAACGGCGGTATGCTATCATATGCTATAATGTCATCATATGGTGCCGGCAGTCTGACTGACATGCCAGAGGTAAGTGTAGGGAACGGCGGTATGCTATCATATGCTATAATGTCATCATATGGTGCCGGCAGTCTGACTGACATGCCAGAGGTAAGTGTAGGGAACGGCGGTATGCTATCATATGCTATAATGTCATCATATGGTGCCGGCAGTCTGACTGACATGCCAGAGGTAAGTGTAGGGGATGGCGATATGTTATTATATGCTATCATGTCATCATATGATATCATATGATTCCGGCAGTCTGAATGTCATGCCAGAGGTAAGTGTAGGGAATGGCGATATGTTATTATATATATGCTATCATGTCATCATATGATGCCGGCAGTCTGGCTGACATGCCAGAGGTTAGTGTAGGGAATGGCGATATGTTATTATATATATGCTATCATGTCATCATATGATGACGGCAGTCTGGCTGACATGCCAGAGGTAAGTGTAGGGAATGGCGATATGTTATTATATATATGCTATCATGTTGTCATATGATATCGTAGGATGCCGGCAGTCTGGTTGACATGCCTCAGGTAATGCGAACTTGAACTTGAACTTGGTTATATAGCTTCAGCCAGCAATTTTGCTGCTCGCCGTCTTGATGATGATGATGTTGGTGATAGCAATGTGGTGATGAGGAGGACAAGAACAAAGAGGAGGATGGTGGTAGCATTTTATTGGTGATGGTGATGGTGATGATGTTGGTGATGAGGAGGACAAGGACAAAGCGGAGGATGGTGGTAGCATTTTATTGGTGATGGTGTTGGTGATGGTGATGATGTTGGTGATAGCAATGTGGTGATGATGAGGACAAGGACAAAGAGGAGAATGGTCGTGGTGATGATGGAGGTAGCAGTGTGGTGGTGATGCTGCTGGTGATGATGTTGGTGATAGCAATGTGATGAGGAGGAGGACAAGGACACAGAGGAGGATGGTGGTGGTGGTGGTGATGGTGGAGGTAGTAGTGTATTGGTGATGGTGATGATGATGATGTTGGTGATAGCAATATGGTGATGAGGAGGACAAGGACAAAGAGGAGGATGGTGGTGGTGGTGATGATGGAAGTAGCAGTGTGGTGGTGATGCTGCTGGTGATGTTGGTGATAGCAATGTGATGATGTGGAGGACAAGGACTAACAGGAGGGTGGTGGTGGTGGTGGTGATGATGGAGGTAGCAGGGTGGTGGTGATGATGGTGATGATGATAGCAGATTGTCAGTCAGTCTGGTCGTTGCCCTACACATTGCTGACAAATGTAGCAACTCCCAGTGCTGATGGTGGTGGTGATGAAGTGATGATATTGATGTTGATGACGATAGCTGTGTGTAATGTAGTGTGTAGTGTGGTGGTTGACTTAAGCTGGCACGTGTAACAACTCTCAGTGCAGATGGTGGTGCTGGTGGTGGCGAATTGATGATGGTGATGATGATAGCTGTTTGTATGGCAGTCTGGTGGTGACATGTGTAGCAACTCTCAGTGCAGATGGTGGTGTTGGTGGTGGTGATGATGATATCAGTGTGTAATGCAGACTGGTGGTTGACTTAACCTGACAAGTGTAACAATTTGCTGCGCAGGAGGCTCCCATTGTCTGGATGGAGGTGACCATCAAAACAGTGACGGATCATGAAGAGGGGATGTGCAGTCTTATGATTATACAAGAAGACGTATCTGAGCGTGAGAATGCTCTTAATCAACTATGCAACCTCACAGAGGCTCAGCTCACCATCATGGCTGAGACGTTCCCCCGTCATATCATTGACTACATGTCTGTATCCTCGCCGAACAAAGCACCGCTTGTGGGAGAGCTTGCTTCAAGTCACAAAGATGTAAGGAGTCCACAATTTGTTTCTGTTCTTTGCTTTTAGTTATAAATAGGCAACAGATTCGCTGTTACTTCAGCGGTTGGTGGATCGGTTGGTGGAACCTCACTGGTAGCAAGGGAGCATGTGGGAAAGCTTGCTTCTAATCAGCAAGGCATAAGGAGTCCACAATTTGTCAGGTCCCCGTTGCATGGTGCCCTCCTCTCTGTTGTCGGTTGAGTGTGTGGGGTCGGGTGGGTAAGGACGGGCTGGGATGGGTTGGGGAAGAGAGGGTTGGGTTGGGAACATGAGGGTTGGTGTGGGCTGGGTCGTGTTTCCTGTCCCATCATGGCCTTCCTGTCCATCTGCACTACCTTGACCCTGGCACACACATGTGAGCAAGTACGAGCACTCCATGGACACACAAAATAAACGCACATATGAGTATTCATGCCAATGTGTTTGTGTACACGCCCTAAACCCTGTAACACACATGTGTATTGCACAAGGCCCCCATGTACTGCAAATATAGGGGGGCTTTGGCTCCCTTTTCTGCTCCCCTGCGGCACTCCTCTCACCCATAATGCACCCTTGCAAGCCAAATAAAAGGGTCCCATAGACCCTCACATTAATACTGATGGATAAAATCAACACACATACGCATTGTCTGAGTGCAGGTCACCATCATGTTCATGGACATCGTTGGATTCACGTCGATGTGCAAGGAGGTGGGTATTTTTACAGTCCAGGGGTAGCCGAATAGGTTATAGGAACCTGCCCAACCTTCAAAACAGGTAAGGCAGTTTAAACAACAAGCACTGGTAAACTGAACCCAGACAGGGGGGGTCAATGTGCATGAGGTGGCTGTGGTGTAAATGAATCAATATCCAGATAAATAGCATGCCTTATAACGAGGCGGGAGGTTGAGGGGGCCAGCACTGGGGCCAACCACCAAGGGTGTGGTGTAGGTTACTGTCTGCAGGGATTGGAGCCCTAGAGAGTGAGTGTTTGTAGTTGCAGGTGTGCACGAATGTACGGGACACCTGGCAACCACCTGACAATCACCCTGGCACCTGGCAACCTGACACGTGACAAACACCCTGACACCTGGCAACCTCCTGACAACCACCCTGACACCTGCCAACCTCACACCTGGCAACCACCCTGACACCTGGCAACCTCCTGACAATCTGATAACCACCCTGACACCTGCCAACCTCACACCTGACAACCAACCTGACATCCCTACGACTATCATCCTTCCTATCTTAGGTTCAGGCTACAGATGTGTTGACCTTCCTGAATGAGCTCTTCACACCCTTCGACCATATGTGCGACTTGCACGATGTTCAGAAGATGGAGACGGCAGGGGACTGCTACATCGTTGCGGCTGGCATCATTGAGAAGCAGCAAGAGACAGGCTTCTGCAACATCCTGGAGGCGCATGACCCTGTCCACAGTGCTACCAAAGTGCTTGCCTTTGCCAAGAGCATGATCAGCCACGCTAAGACAGTAAGTGATGTATATGATATTATATCATACGGTATATTGATGTACAGTCAGGCTTCTGCAGCATCCTGGAGGGGCATGACCCTGTCCACAGTGCTACGGAAGTGCTTGCCTTTGCCAAGAGCATGATCAGCCACGCTAAGACAGTAAGTGATGTATATGATATTATATCATACGGTATATTGATGTACAGTCAGGCTTCTGCAGCATCCTGGAGGGGCATGACCCTGTCCACAGTGCTACGGAAGTGCTTGCCTTTGACAAGAGTATGATCAGCCACGCTAAGACAGTAAGTGATGTATATGATATTATATCATACGGTATATTGATGTACAGTCAGGCTTCTGCAGCATCCTGGAGGGGCATGACCCTGTCCACAGTGCTACGGAAGTGCTTGCCTTTGCCAAGAGTATGATCAGCCACGCTAAGACAGTAAGTGATGTATATGATATTATATCATACAGTATATTGATGTACAGTCAGGCTTCTGCAGCAACTGGATAGGCATTACCCTGTTCACAGTGCTACGGAAGTGCTTGCCTTTGTCAAGAGAATGCCCAGTCTCTCAAGACAGGAAGGGCTATATAAATAATGTGAAATATAATATAATAATCTCTTGTACATAATTCATATCATATGTTTATATTGGATCAACATATTAGCATTATTTTTATATATTTTATATTTGTATTATTATATTATTCATACAAAAGGGTGGACGCGTGCATTGGGCGATGCTTATTTTTATTGGATCTACATGTTAGCCCTTTTGTAAAAATAATATATACAATCGATTAAAATATGTTATATTTTTATAATTATATTATTGTTGTTATTATAGTTATTCTTATTATTATTATAATAATAATTATTATTTATTATTATACCAAAGTGCTTGCCTTTGCCGAGGGCATGCTGGGCCGCTTCAAGATGGATTGGCTTGGATGCAAGTAGTTGTGGGTAAACCTGGACCCTTAAACCCCCATTCAATCCCCGTATCTAGCCCATTCAGTCCTCAAATCTTATCTGCTCTATGTTGTTTTTCCACAGGTTGTGATATCCCACAATCAACAGCCTGTGAACCCTAAACCCCCTATCCCATTCAATCCCCAGATCTCATCTGCCCTACATCGCCATTCCACAGGTTGTGATGCCCCACAATCAACAGCCGGTGGTGATCAGAGTGGGCATGCATACAGGGCCTTGTGTTTCAGGTCTCATTGGCACCAAGCTTCCCAAGTTCTCCATCTTCGGCGACACCATGAATACAGCCTCCAGGTGAATGGGATGCAACGCAGAGACGTTTTGGCCTGTTTGGGGAGTGATCCCTTTGGGTGGTGTGTGTGTGGTGTGTGTGTGTGGGGGGGGGGGGGGGGGGGGGGGGGGGCCATGATGGGTGTGCACCACTGCAACTTCCACTGCTACTGTCACATCCGGAGCCACTACCACTGCAACTGCCATGCCTGCTGCCACTGGCACATCTGCTACCACTGCTACTACCACTGGCACTGCTACCACCACTGGCACTGCCATGTCCACTGCTTCTGCCACTGCCATGTCCGCTACTACTGCCACATTCGCTACCACTGCTACTGCCACTGCCACGTCTACTACTGCAGCTATTTCCATGTCCGCTACCACTGTTTCTGCCACGTCCACCTGCCACTGCTACTACCACTGCGTCATCCACTCCTCCTGCCATGTCTGCTGCCACTGCTACTTCCACTGCCACATTCTCTGCTACTGCCACACCCACTACCACTGCTACTGCACGTCCACTACCACTGCTGCTGATTCTGCCACTGCCTTGCCCACTACCACTGCTACTTGGCCACTGCCACGTCCACTGCTTCTTCCACCGCCATGTCCGCTACCACTGCTACTAACACTGCTACTGCCACTACCATGTCCACTACCACTCCTACTGCCACTGCCATGTCCACTACTGCAGCAATTGCCATGTCCGCTACCTCTGCTACTACACAATACTGATGTGCGTATTCATTTTTAAGTTCAGTTTAAATGAGAAAGAGAAGAAATAATCTGTTTATGTTTGCCATGTTAATGTTTGTTATGTTCTTACGCTCCATCTGTTGCAGTCCTGGGGTTGTCAGAAAGGCAGAAAGGGAGTATCCCATCAATGCCAACATTGGTCAACCACAACATCAACAAAAAACAGCAATAACAACAAGAACTATAATAGCAATACAATATCAATAGTTGCCAAAGACCATAGTACAATACTTGCTAAGAACTCTCTGCCAACTTATCAAGCCAATTCACGACTGCTAATCGTGGACATTGAAGGAGGGAATACAGACAATTATAACATGTGTGTGTGTGTGTGTGTATGTGTGTGTGTGTGTGTGTGTGTGTGTGGGGGGGGGGGGGGGGGGGGGGGGGGGTCCAACATGTCAAGCCAATTCACGACTGCTAATCGTGGACATTGAAGGGAGGGAATACAGACAATTATACATGTGTGTGTATGTGTGTGTGTGTGTGTGTGGGGGGGGGGGGGGGTCCAACATGTCAAGCCAATTCACGACTGCTAATCGTGGACATTGAAGGGAGGGAATATAGACAATTATACATGTGTGTGTGTGTATGTGTGTGTGTGGTGTGTGTGGGTGTATGTGTGGGTGTATGTGTGGGTGGGTGGGGGGTGGGGTGGGGGGGGGGGGGGTCCAACATGTCAAGCCAATTCATGACTGCAAAAAATACTAACTATGAACTCCCTGCCGTCAAGATGGTAAGCACGTGCAAGCCTGGACCCATCCAAGTGTCTCAAAACACGCACATGCACACACACAAACCCTGCCTTCAGGATGGAGAGCACGTGCAAGCCAAGCCTCATCCAAGTGTCCCAAGACACACACAAACTGTTAGTGGCTGGTGGCAACCACGATCCTTGGGAGAGTACATCCGGAGTTGAGGTACGTACATAACTACATCTGCCCATGAGACTGGGTCGGGATTCCTTGTCTATGTGATCTGTGTGTCCATCTTTTAGGCAGTTTCCTTTATTTCATCTCTGTGCATTTATGTGATGCATTCTTTCATCTAATACATACATCACTACATCAGCCCACTGATGCAATATTTCTCCACACACGCATGTGATGCATTCTTTCATCCATGGTTTCATCTCTGCACATTTATGTGATGGGGCTGGGTTAGGATTCCTTGTCTGGGTGTGTCTATCTTCTAGGCAGCTCCCTTGATAACATCTCCGCACATTTGTGAGATGCATTCTTACATCAGCACATTTATATGATGCATGCTTTCATCCATGCATTCATCTGCACATGCCTGACACACCACTTCTATTTTGATTTTCAGATCAAGGGTAAAGGATTGATGAACACGTTCATCCTGGACCCTGAGGATTTGGACTTCGACAGCAATCCTGTCTTGTCTCAAGAGCTTCGTAGAGAGTGAGTGAAGTGGCATGGGCTTGGCTGTTCTGAGGCTTCAAGGTGGGATGTATCTTCGCAATGACAATATTTGAGAGGCAGGGAATTACGGTTGCGGAAGTGAATCTTTAAGCAACTCTGGCATTGTCAGTACATCAGGACCTTGTATACCATGAGTCCCCTTGACACCGTCAAGCCACAGGCACTCGTGGAGTCGACAAGGCACCAGGATAAAATATGCATCATTATCATCATAGTGTTTTTTAATATCCCTCCGGATAGTCTTTAACTATCATGATATTTGAGGTTGGGCAAGTCCTTTAGCCTAATTGGCTGCCCCCTGGACTACAAGGACAAAATATAACAACCAGGGTCATTGCGTAACAAGGAGTGGAGGTAGGGAGGAGTAAAGGAGGGGAGTAGGGGAGGGATTAAGGAGGGGAGGTTAGAGGAGGGGTCAAAGAGGGTAGGTAAGGGAGTGTTTCAGGAGGGGAGTTTAAAGAATGAGGTTGTGAAAGAGGGGTGATGGAAGGAGGAAGGAGGAGGGAAAGAGGAGGGGGCAGAGAGGAGGACGATGGGCAATATAGGAGGAGGAGGGTGGGGGGTGGGGGGGGACGATGCCAAAGGGGGAGGGGAGGGAGAAAGGAAGATGCAGGGGAGGAGGGAGAAATGTGGGAGAGAGAAGGGGGAAGGAAGGAGGAAGATGTGAGGGAGGGGTGGAGGAAAGTGGGAGAGGGGGGGAGAGGCAGATGGGAGGGAGGGGAGGAGGAAGATGGGAGGGAGCCTGACTGGCCGTGATCATGACTCTCTGGCTTGATTAGTTCTGGGCTTGATTAGTTCTAGACGACAGGCCCTTGCATCTCACCTATACTAGCCCATACTCCTGCACCTGCACTCTTACGTGTGCTTAGACTCCCTCGCCTCATCCACTCATCAATTGACCCCACTCATCACCTCATCACCTAACCCGATCAATCACCCAACCTTCTCATCACCTAATCAACCCATCCACTCATCACTTAAACCAATCATCACCTCATCACCTAACCTACTCGTCACCTCATCCCCTTGCACAATTTGCATAGAAGTGCCAATAGACTGCCCTTGCCAAGGCCACATTGTGGGTGATTTCAGAGTTTCATTTGGAGACCGGAGTAAAAAAGTTAGCAATCACACCAAATGAGGGCTGCCCCCCCCCCCCCCCCCCTCCCCCTTAATGAGGTGCTCAGAAAAATGTGGAAAATGCTACAGAAATTGCAAAACATTATGTCATATACTTTCTATACTTGGAATAAATCGCTTGGCTCGAACCTCCTGCCTAAACCATCAAATTTATGGATGGGTCCGTCCGAACTCTAGACCACTGTTTTTGTTTTGGGCCACGTGGGATTCCTAGCCCTGTTCATTAGCTAGCCACTGGGTCAAGCAAATTTTGGTCAGCTGCATTGGACTGCCCAACATATCAGCTTTAAAACTCACTAGCAAGCTTTAGGTTTGGTTTAGAGTCAGCGAAAGAAGCTGTTTGAAGCAGGGTACTACAAAGCGCGCGCGCAGCGCGATTTCGCGCACAGCTTTTTGAGCCCCCCTGCGCGTTTCGCGCAGCTTTTTCAACCACCTGTGGGCGCAGCGCGCAGTTTTTTGCGCTTTTTGCACTCCAAAGCGCTGGCCAATTTGTGTTTTGTGCGCTTTAAGTGCTTACCAATTTGACAAAAATGTAGCACCCTGGTTTGAAGGGCTTCATACTAGAGTGTATTTCGTGTAAAGCAATGACACGTCCGTTTTCATCCCATCTTCAGTCCCTGCATATCACTGCGTGACCCCATCCGTTTTCATCCCATCTTCAGTGCCCTGCATATCACTGCGTGACCCCATATCACTGTGTGACCCCATCCGTTTTTCATCCCATCTTCAGTGCCCTGCATATCAGGTCTCTGAGCTCCTTCCAAGCTCCCCTAACGCTATTACATCATGCCATAGACTCTGGCCAGGCACAAACTGCAAACTCATGAATGTCTGATTTCCAATGTTCACGTACCCAGCCTTGGCTAGATTGTAAGCGGTGGCCATACGAATGAAAATTATCGAGCGATTGCGATGCGATGTTAAATTAACGAGCCATGCAATCAGAGGTTTCAAGAGATTCGTAACTGAAAAGGAAAACCTGTACTGCTTAGCTATAAACTTGTGCTGAACTCCTACCCCCCCCCACCACCACACACACACCACACACACACCCCACACACATACCACACACACACACATGCACCACCACACACACATACACACACACCACCACACACACACACACGCACACTCACACCACCACACACGCACAACACACACGCACACACCAACCAACCACTTCGAACGCTAGCTATCTGTAGCGTAAGTCAGGCGGTGAGTGCTAAATTATTTACTGTTGTGTGTTGGGGGGTGCTACACCAGTCTTCTGGGTTTGCCTTTAGAGCCAATAAAGCTGCCTTAGTAGCACCCAAAAGCTACTAGGAGCACCATGGTGCTACGTGAAAACATTTTTTTCCTTCTCTTACAAAACAACATGTTTGCCCAAACGCAGGCCGAACTCCTGAGCAGCTTGATTGCGGTCGCGAGGGCTGTCTCGTGCAGTGGCAATGGCACTCACTATCATTCAGAGCAGATGCTCGTCTTGTCTGCTGCTAACCCATGGGTCCCTCGCATAGGCAGCATGTCATACCTCACCAAAAAGTCCTCTTCAGAGTGGAGAGTTTGCTCAGTGTTCTTCCTTGGACCTTTCTAACTTCGCCCTCTCTAAAACAGGGGCAGGTCTGGTCGCCCTCAGCAAAGTTACGCGCTCTCCTTCTTTGTCAGCATGAAATTGCTGTTGCTCTCATATCGTTTTATGACTTGGTGACTTACTACTGTACTCCCTTAGAACTATCGTGGCCTGACAGCTTCCCATAGTGACAGCCTTCCCGTAGAACTGAGTCATCCTTTAGTGACTCAGTGTCAGCTTCCTATTGACTGCCTATCTCTCTGTGTCTTATCGGTCTCTCCCTGACATGTCCTGTGTTAAACGGTGTCAGGGTGACAAGATCCGGGCTTAGGTCTATTCAGGTTACAGGCATCCACTTCGCCCACCGCTGGTGTCCTTTAGTGTACGTCCCTTGCTTGTAACGTTATTCTCGTCTCTGTGTATAGATTGGCGCGTCTGTCTCCGCTGCATACATCTCTGTCCACTCTTAGAAGTGCTTAATAGCTGATAGGTAATGGGCTTCATCTCTTTCTACCACTGCTTGACAACGCAACTTCCGCGTGGCCTCCTGCCGGCTTCGAAAAAGCTTACCCCACAGAATGGTTTGACTTGGTCGCGCGGTATGGAGAGCGTCATTGTCTCCAAATGGCTGCGACCGGATTCTTCCTTTCAAGACCCGTGTTCCCACTGATTGGCTCGATGATTGCGCGCCAGAGCCCTCTGCTGCCTTAGATGAGTCTCCTTCCGCCATCATGGAAGACATCCCCCCCTCCAATACCTCCATTTCTCCGTCTTCTTCTCCTTTTGTCCAACGCCTCTCTGTTGAGGTTGAGGATGTTTTGATGAATCTTTGCTGTGTTTGAAGCCTGCTGTCCAGTCGGCGACTAGCCTGGACATCGGTGGAGATACCGTCTTCGTCTGCTCGCGTCTTTGACGTCGCTAACTCCGGTGTTTGAGGCTCTGCCTGCATACCGGAGGTTGCCAAAGCCGACCAAGCTCCCTGCTGTTGTCTACGTCGTCTGTGCTCCCTTTTGCTCTGCCCAGCCGATGGTCGGCTACTGGCATGAGCTTGCGCTCTAGTGGCTCTGTGATACCTTCTGGAGAATTTTTTCGATCAAGCTGGCGGATCGCCGGCACTGCCGTAGGGTTCGCCAGAGGAGGACGACCTACGCGTCTGGACCTGGAGATTCTGGAGGTGGTGGAAGCAGGGGGTATGGTCAGCACCACTCGGGTGCTGCTCCCTCTACCCCCCAACCGGGTGAGTCGAGCGATAGAGGGGGGGACTTGGGATTGAGTGCTCATCGACGGAAGGATATTAGGACCTTTACTTGCCTCGGCTTTGCTCTTCGCATCCTCGCGATAAATTTTCGAATTCTTGCCCTTGCGATTTGCGATTTTCTGCCATTGGTGCGATTTTCTGCACCAGGTGCGACTTGCTGCACTTTCATCCTCGTCTCCTTTTTTTCCTATACCTCATATCTCGACTTCGCCCCTAACGCTTCCCCACCTTCTGTGATTCCCAGGTCTCGCAGCGCCGGACTTCGCCCATGCTACAGGCCGAAGTGGACGCCGTCCTGGCCCTAGTCCAGCGGCCGTGGAGGATCTTTGGCATGATATCTTGGTGGATATTTTTCTCTCTTAGGCTCCCTTGTGAACCCCTGGGTGCGTTCCGTGGTTCGACAAAGGTTACTACTTTGTTTTTCCTGTGCCCCTGGTTCCGCCTTAGGTGTATGCCTTAGCTACGTGAGTTTGGGTTTCAAGTGTTTGACTTCTTGAAAGTTCCCCGTCCTCTCTGACCTGTCTTGATACATATAGATCATTAGATTTTCTTGAATGTGTCTCTCCCTAGGTCTGATCCAAGGCATCCTGGTTGGTCCCGTGACCCTTCCCATGTCCCTGCTAATGCTGCTTTTCAGCGGGCAAGGGACCTGGTTCTCAGGTTCCGGGGCTACCAAAGGCGCTTGGATTGCACTTGGGGCCCCTGTCTTTCGAAAACGAGCCACTCGGAAGACCGCTTGCTTCACGAAGTATCCCGGAACTCAGAAAGGCCAAAGGTCGTGCACTGGTAATGAACGGTGCCCGTTGCTTTGGCCCTTCCAGGGTCGCTTACTCGCAAGCAGCTGTCCTCCCTGCAAGCTCAGATAGACGGGTACAACATAAACAAGACTAGGAGGTACGCTCTGTCCTATTCTCATGCACCACAGATTCTCAAACCTTTGCAGCCCAAGTCTTTCTGAGGGTGTCTGGCATGTGGATTTCTGGAGCTGGGATGTCAATCACAGGTGATAAGTCTTTGTTCACTGTGTTTGATCCTCTGCTGTTGGGCCTGCAGTTCGATTTAGTGATGGGTGATTCAACGGTCAGAGGGTATGGGGTCCATTGTGTTATGTAGTGATTGGTTACCAACATCTATCACTTTAACCAATGATTCTGTACATACCCCACTGTCCAGTGAATCTAGCCTGTCAGTAAATGCTGTGGCTCATTCCCTCCACAAAATGCAAGGTTGCTTTGATAGTATTAGTTGTACTGCCACTCAGGGCTCTTCTGTACTCTGGTCCTTTCCTGCCTCCAGTGATGGTGTGTATAAGTTTGCATGTAGGCCTTGTCACACCTCCAGTCGTTGTTGAGAGTTGCTGAAGATTATCAGCTTTTGCACTTGATGTTGATGAGGACGGTGAGAGTTGTTATCCCTACCACTCCCTGCATGGTTGTGGCATAGGCGGCTGGGTCATCCGGCTATGACGCCTTGCACACACTTGTCAAGCGTGGTATGGTTAAGAATTTGCCCCTCAGTCTACATCAGGTACAAAGATGGGTAAGATCCCATGTTGATGCTTGTCACAAGGCTAAGGGCAAACGTCTCCCTTTTCCTAAAGAAAGCAAAACTGAGGTCCTTGCACCTCTCCAACGACTTCACTTGGCATAATGGGACAGTTCATATTAGGGTCTGCGTGGGAGTTATATATCCTGTGCCTTGTAGACCAATACTCTGGCTATGCTGAAGTATTGTGCTTGAGGACCAGGATGAAGCTCCCTTAGCAGCCCCAGACTATCATTCTCAGATGGTCAAATCAGCTGCAGGGGTTGCCTTTAAATGTCTGAGGTCTGACAGAGCTAAGGATTTTTATGGTTAAATGGTTCGAGGATTGGCTGATATCGATTGGGGCAGTACATAGACTGCCCAATCAGGGACGCAAGACACCTTGAGCTGTTTTATGGGTGATTCTTGATGTGTCGTTGTTACGTGTGTTTGAATGCCCCTGCTATATTAGTCTATTGGGAAGAAACGTAACAAGCTGGACGAAAGGGCGTTATTTGGTAGACTGGTTGGGTATTCTCTGGTGAGTAAGGGTTATTTTTTTGGGTTCCACAGTTGCGCCAGGTAGTAGAGAGTCGTGATGTACTCTTCTATGAGCAGTTTGATCATAACTGCATTCCTGGGCTTTCTCCCTATGATGGGTCACAGTATGTCTCTAGCATCCTGCCGCTATCAACGGACACATGCCTGAGGCTGCAGTGAGTTCCCTAGATCCTTTGCTTTCCCCTCTGTTGACCACTGTCCTGGCCATAGGATGACTCTGCGAACTAGTCAGGGGCCAGTGGTACTGTATTGCGTGAGAAAGCAACTCGGCGAGTTTTCTGCGGTTTCCTACGGACAAAATCTTAGCCGAATCTCAGGGGGTCGCCAGGCCCTCCTCTGCGTCACATTTCGTCGGTGAAAGTCGTTGGATTAAAGCCATCTCAGACCATAGTGGAGCCTTTGTAGTCCATTGCCTACTAGTCACCATGCTCCCATCATCATTGATAGCTCGATGGAGTTGGTGAACGCTTCGCCTCCTGCCGTCTCTGATAGATTACTCATGAGCCCGGTGATGATGTAGCCGTTGCCGATGATGCAAGTGATGATCTTGAACCGTGTCAGGCTCCGATACTGCGTATGGCTGGGGTGTTCCGGTCGACCCAGCTTTGGAGATTTAGAGGCAAATAATGCCGGCCCTGTTCAACCAGGCAGTAGTTCTGCACTGGGGCTATACTACCGGTTACTAGCTTGATTCTGCGTATGGCTGGGGTGTTACAGTCAACCCAGGATTCATTTGTTTAGGTGCTGATGTTCTCATACGTAGGTTAACATGGCCCTATGTGTGGGTGCCTATTCCTCAGCACCGCCTAGACTGACTTATAGGGTAGTCTAGATTAGTGGAGCACGTTACGACGCTTTGTTTAGGCAGCTTCCTTTCAGCTGTTCTTTCTTGGTTTTGGTGGAAGTGGTAATTAATTCAGACCACCGTTATAGCGTCTTGATGGTTTCTGACTCTTAGTTCCATAGGCAGAATGGTTCATTCGGGGAGCTCATCATAGATAGCTATTTCTTTTTACTCCACACTGTTTTCAATCACCAGCCTCTCCTGTGATTATAATTTTTTGTGGAGTGTGTAGTAGTTGTTTCCCTTCGGCTTTTACTGTGAATTGGTGGCTGGGTAATCTTGCAATTGTACTTGCAGATGTACCGCCGCTCACCTCTTTCTTGTTTTCCGCATGTATTTCAAGCGCCCTTTCAGTCCATCCTTTGCAGTAAATTATTTAAGTCCTTCTTTCTGCGTTTATTTTTTTTCAAGTGGACAATAGGTTTTATGTACTATGGTTGTACATCTCAACTCCTATTGTTCGTTGACCTATGTTTCCTTTGTTGGTTACAAGTTTCTTGAAATTTCTCTCCGCATCCTTTGGATTTTTTTTTCCAGCTGCTGCAGGTTTGGTTTGCTTGTGGTTAGGCGCTTGGTTTGTCTTGAGTGCATGAGTTCTTTGCGGTGCGATACCCACCTCCTAGTATGTTTTCGTTAGTGCCGTAGCTGGGGATTTATGATAATTACCTTTCATAAATCTTCTTACTTCCATTCTTTGAGTAAGAAACCAGTTCATCATGGTTTTTTCATCCCACCTAGTCATGAATTCTATGCTAAGAATAGTTTTTAAGGTAGTGGATTTTTTCCATCGACTTTCTTTTTTCCTTCGTGGTCTTTAGTGTCCTCCTGTCTGCGTCCTTTATGCTTTGATTCTCTCGTGTGCTGCTCTCACACGATATTTCAATCCGTCTCTTTGGTTATCATTGATTGGCGTTAGGTTCCTATTCCCGGATCGGGTTTTCTATACCGTTGTTCCCCAACTTTGATATACGATTTTTTCAGTCTTCTCTTTCGGTTACGTTCTCGGTTCTTTCAGTCACCGTTGTTCCCCTTCCTTAGGTATTTGGGATTGATTTCTGTTTTGGCCTCCCTGTGATTTTCTGGTTTGGTGCCTACTATTCTGGATGAATAGTATATTTGCGCTTACCATGGATGGTTACATTTCCATTTTGTCTCAGCTCAGCTCGGTATGACCCAAGTTTTTGCTGCGACATTTTCGGAGTACTACAGTGGTTTTTGGTTCATCCTTTCTCATCCTTTTATTTTAGACAAGGCTTTCTTCTGGTTTCCTGTTTTTTCCGCCGTTCCTTAATACTTTTTGTTTGTTACATATGGTTCTATGTCCCCAGTGCCATAGGTGAGTACTAGTATTGTATGTCACCTGTGTCATAGGTGGAGTGTCAGCATGAATTGCGTGCTCTCATTCGTTTTATGACTTGGTGACTACTACTGTACTCCCTTAGAACTATCGGCCCTGACAGCTTCCCATAGTGACAGCTTCCCGTAGAACTGAGTCATCCTTTAGTGACTCAGTGTCAGCTTCCTATTGACTGCCTATCTCTCTGTGTCTTATCGGTCTCTCCCTGACATGTCCTGTGTTAAACGGTGTCAGGGTGACAAGATCCGGGCTTAGGGTCTATTCAGGTTACAGGCATCCACTTCGCCCACCGCTGGTGTCCTTTAGTGTACGTCCTTGCTTGTAACGTCATTCTCGTCTCTGTGTATAGATTGGCGCGTCTGTCTCCGCTGCATACATCTCTGTCCACTCTTAGAAGTGCTTAATAGCTGATAACCCCACCAACCCTTCCACTAGAGCACCCACCTTCCATTGCTACCAGGAAGGCAACCTCGAGCACCACAGCAGAATCGATGACATCCTCATCTCCCCTTGCCCCAACCCCTTCACCCCCATATTAGTGAAAAGACCAGGGAGGTCGGAGGATACCTAGACCATATGGCCCTTCACCAAATTATCCCCCTTATTTACCTTCCCATACCCCTGACATTGACTGACACCCCCCCTCCTAGACCCCAACAACTAGTCACCCCCGTCAGCAAGGCCTCCATGAACGCCACTAGAAAGGCCATTGAAGAAACGCACACTACCTTCTTCATGGAACACACCCAAACCATCAGGGACTGGTGGGACCAGGCCACCAACCTCATGAGGAGACAATTCTCTCCCATCCCACCTCCACCAAGTCAAACACACTCTCCTTGCAAAAGGATTAGACCTCGACCATCTCAGCAACCAGATTATGGAACCTATTAGGATGGCCCTCACCAGTATGTTTGAAACCTGCCCTACCAGGAACCAAATCCCAGGGAACTTCCTTGACAGAAAGAAGAGCAAAGCCCACGCCAAAATGAACTCCCATATCCAACAACTTAAGACGTACAGGAAACTCCTAACCACCGACCCCAACTCCTACCACACCGCCCATTCTACTCTCCTAGAAACATGCCATAACCATCCTACCACCCTCACCCATATCCAGCTTGCCTCAGACCATGCCTCACTCTTGGCTGCAATCAATATATCCCTCGATGAGGCCCTCCCTGCCCTCCGGAGAATTCTCACAAACAGCAGACAAACAGCTACCGCCACTGGCAAAGCAGCCTTCATGATCCAACTATCCAACGAACCTAAACAAGCCCACAGAAACATCTTCAAAACCTCTGATAATCCGACGTCACCCCAGAGCCTCCAAGACCCCACCACTGGCCAACACAAAACGTCCACTAATGACTTCCTGGACATCTTGGGGGAGCACATGGGACACTTGATGGCCCCCCCTCACCACACGTGCACCGGCAAATACTTACCCCAGGACAGACAGACCGCCCCCCTCCATGGGCCTCCCTGCTAGACACATTCTCCCTAGAAACCAAGGCCCAACCCCACCAACACTCCAAACCCCATCCTAACCCTACCTCATGGAGTTCTCTAATTACCAAACATGCATCCAACACATAGCAAAAAGCAAACAGGCTGGCCCAGACGGAATCCCCAATGAACTACTAACCTGCCTCCCCTGGTCTTGGCACCACACCATACATAAAATGTTTGCGCTTATGTGGATCACCGGCTACACCCCCATTTGCTGGAAGACCTCCAACACCATCATGCTTTACAAGAAAGGAGACCCCACCCAAGCCAACCACTACAGACCTATTGGCCTCAACAACACGATGGGTAAATTGTGGACTAACATGGTTACAACAGTGATGTCCAAATACTTGGACCAATACCAAGTCCTCAGTGACTCCCAAGAGGGATTCAGACAGAACAGAAGCACCCATAGACAGCTCACCCACCTCCTACATGACATCGAGGATGCGGCCCACTCAAAAAGATACCTGTTTGCTGCCTACTTTGACTTCTCATCTGCCTTTAATATGGTGGACCATGACAAGCTGCTCCAAACTATGTATGACCTTGGAATCCCGGTAGATGTCATTGAAACAGTGAAAGGAATTTACAACGGGGCTACTACCCACATGTACCTCAACAACACTCAAGGCAAACCAATTCAAATCACAAGAGGCACCATCCAAGGTGACACCCTCTCCCCCCTACTCTTCATCATCTTCATCGAACCTCTCCTCAGATGGCTACAAGCCGGGGGCAGAGGATACACGCAAGGCATAACCTCAACATCCAATACTGACCAAGATAAAACAGGTAGCCTAGGATATGCTGATGACACCAGTGTGGTCACTAACACAGCAGACAACCTCAAGTACAATGCCTTAAAGTGCAACAATTCAGTACTTGGTCTGGGATTCCTCTTAACGGGGTAAATGCATGATCACTGCATATTGCATGGCTCCCACCCCAAGGATCCCACCAAACCACAAGGCCCTAACCAAACTTCTCCACAACACCATCCTCATTAACGACACATGGGCTACATACCTTCCCCCAAATGAACCATACAAGTATCTAGGGGTGCCGGTTAGCCTCACCCTAAACTGGAGACCCCTCATGAAACAAGCCTTGGCCCTCATACATAGTAAAGGACACCAAATCCTCACCACTGCCAAACCAAAAGGCGCCCCCCCCTCTCCAATGTCTCAGACTCATCACCACGTGTATTAAGCCTGCCATCACCTACCCTATGACCGTAGCACCCTACAGCTACTCGGATATAGGCCTCTTAGACAAGGCCTTATGGACCCTGACTAAAAAATGCTGTGACCTTCACCCCTCATTCCCAACTGCTAGTGTCTGCTTCCCCCTGGGACAGGCAGGATTGGGTATCCCCTCCCTAATGGTGGACTATTCTCAAATTACAGCAGCCCACCTCACTAGGTCCCTCAACGACACGGGGAAACTAGGCAGGCTCACTACAGCCCTTCTCCACAAAGAAGCTACTATGCTCCAGGGTATGGATCCTCTTACCTTGCCCAGCCATACACTTCAGTACTTTACCTTGGCCAGGCAAATGCACATCCTCAAAAGAGCCTCCATCCAAATCCATATGGAGGATGAAACCCTACTCAACCCCCTTCAAGACTCCCTCCCGGACTTACCCCAACACACCATTCCCCCCAACCTTCTCAAAACCCTCATCCCCTTGGGCATTACTTCCCTAGCTGACATTGTGAGCCCTGATGGGACCACAATCATCCCATCCAATACCCTCTCCCACACCTATGGCACCAGAGTCTCCACTAGGCATAAAGTTGCCCTCAACAGACTCAGCCTACACCTGTGCTCTCCACCCCCACCTGGAAGCCCACCTCAACTCTACTCATGCCACAGCCCCCAGCCCTTGGCATCGAGGACCCTCCCCATACACCTACGCATTCCCCAACGGCACATTTCCAAGTTCTCCACATATACTATCAGCCACCACCTTAACAACTGGGACATACTGCCCCCATACTGCCCCGACCCTTGACCCCCAGTGCCGGCATCCTTACCCCAACCACAACACAGCCCCCCACGCATAATATCGAGGAGATCCCTGCCTCCAATGCACACATGTGGTGGGCCAGAGAGTCCTATCTTCACCCCACCAAGTATGCTCAAGCCTGGAGCACTGACCCCAAGATTGCTTGGACTGCCAGAATGCAATTCATCAGAAATGACACCCACAAATGTACTGACGCCTCCTACTATAAACACCACACCATCCGTAAGAACAGCTCCCCCGACGACCTGGTGCATGCTGTCTCTACCCCAGACCTTCTTGCTCCCCCAACCCCAGCCAAGCTCCTCCACCTCCTATATGGAAACCAACACAGCCTGACCCACCTCCTGGGCTTCAGAGCCCAAAAGAGGAAGGCTAACGAACCTCGAGAAACCCCCCATCACAGATATTGGAGGGTCCAGAAAGCCCCATGCACCATTCTCTGCCACCATCTCCCTTGTTACATATCTGCTGGCCTCCCCGTGCATTCCCACACCTACTCCTCTGCCACCTCCATTGTGGTCACTTGGTCCCCCGTCCATCTCACAGAGGAACAAATTACCCTGCTGGTTGGCCCCACCAGATATCAGGAACTCCTCCATGCCTACAACACTGAAAACTACCCCCAAAGCCCCCTCCCCCTCCATTCCACCCAGACAAGACCTCCACCTCACTAACCTCCAACAACAAGGACAGTGGGCGGAGGGAGGAGAGTTTGATGCCAAATGGTTATAGCGAACTCAGGCAAAACCTCATCATTAACACGGCAGACCACCACCCAGACTGGGATATCCACCCCCCGGCAAATACCACATACAAGCTGGTACACTGAATGACAGGTACCACCACCTCCCTCCCCAACTCAACAACGGAGACACCACCTACATCTACTCACCAACAGGCCAATTGTGTCGGTCATATACCCCTCTCCCAACTCCACCTCCTCCACCACAGATACCATACCACCAAGGCACACTCTCCCCACCTCTGGACCCTCCACAGCACAGGAACCTTCGCTGGAGACGTAGCCACCCTCCATCACAGCACAAAGACACTACCATCTCCAATGTCTCCCCTGCCATACACAAAGCTATGTCCACCCTGGGGATGACAACGGACCTTGACACATCACCCCTCCTAATGAGTCCCCACCTCCCCATGGGCAACACCCCCACCCCCATTGGCCAACTATTTGGCTTAGGACCCCACTGCTACACCCAACCTTGGTACGGGGGGAAACACACACCTCACCAGCCAGAACCCTGAAGAGGCCCACAAGGCTGTTCGATGGGCACTAGGCAGTGCCATACATTGCTCACACCCTTGATATTCCCGCGTGCACCATTCTCTTGGTCCCACACAAACCCACATATGCCCCATAACGCCTCCTAAATCACCCATGGGCTATGGAACTAGCCACTCTGCCTCCCAAGGCCAAACCCCTCACCCCCTCCCTAATCTGGACGGGGGGAAAACTCAACCCTGCCAAGAGACACAGAGGAACCTACAAACTCATTGCCATATCAAACCCAGCTGGCCATGCCAAGTACCTCCACAACCCACCCACCACATGGCCCAAACCATGAGGGACATGGGGCCACTTCCATCCCACGACCAGGTCCCCCCCCCTCCCAACTGGGCCTTCCTACCACCAACCTACCCAAGGCACTTAGCTCCCTCCTTAAGACCTGGGCACAACAACCCACCCCCATGCAGATAGACCCCACACCCATAACACCCACCGTGCTCCCGTGCACACATGCTATCCTACAAGCACCAGGCCTCGCTCTATACACAGATGGAAGTGCCATCATAGACAAAGACGGCGTCCTACGCCTAGGGGCAGGCGTATACTCCCCCAGGGTCGCTTCACGTTGCCTCCGCATAGACCCTGGCGGACAGGGCATCACTGCCGACATCAATCGCGCCGAACTCGTGGCAATCCAACAAGCACTCATACACTCCGAAATAGATGAAGAACTCACCATCTACTCCGACAGCTTATGTTCCTTGCAGCTTATTAACCTGCACATTTACCATCCCAGCAGGACCCGGGAAAACAAACACCGTTACCTCCTGCAAGACATCGCCATCCACATTATCAACAGACACAACGCTGCTGCTACCACGCGCCTGCTTAAGGTCCGATCTCACTCAGGAATCATAGGGAATGACGAGGCAGACACGCTCGCGAAAGAAGCGACGACAGGATACAATGTAATTGGGCCAGGTAAAACAGGGGAACATGCGCACCTCAATATGCACTGGCCGTCTGTCCAGCCCCCCAAATCTATTAATGGGGACCAGCCCCCCGGCACTCCGGCCAACAATCTCACCAAGGGTATCAAGGCTAACCTCCCCACCCCCCTGCACACCGGGCACGCCAACACCACGGGCATATACGCCTCCATGTGGGAGCAAGCCAACCCCTTCCTCCTCCCTCAGGCTAGTAATCGTTTCTGCAATCCACCGACATGAAATGGTGGCAAAAAATAAAAATCCACAAGGCTCGGTGGGACGCTTATGGACTAGGAAATTGGCGTACAGATACAAACGCCCCTATTGGTACTAGCACTAGCCCCCCCTCTGATGATAACTGCCCTCTTTGTCGCAAAGCACAGGACGGAGCTGGCCATATTCTTGCTGGGTGCAGCCACCCTGTCTTCAAAGGAATGTATATTAACAGACATAATAAGGCGGTCCAACTCATCCAAAAGGCAGTAGCCAAAGGAGCTCTGGGGGCTCTCCCCATGTACATGGATGCAGGCACTTGTGAAGCGAACTCCGACATTCCCACAAGACCCCCAACCACCCTCAAACCCCCTGATCTTCCCCAAGCCACATGGGATAAATACAGGCCTGATCTCCTCCTCATTGACGACGAATCCAAACCAAGAAAAGCCTACCTAGTTGAACTGGGCTACTGCTCAGACACTAACCACCAAATCAAATTCCAGGAAAAGAGCGTTCAGCATAAGGAGCTCCAACGTATCCTTCAACAACAAGGATTCCTTGTACACTACCTAGTCTTCACCATAGGTACCACTGGTACCATACCAATCCCAACTATTACCAATCTCTCCAACTTAGGGATCAGTTGCGAACACGTAGACAAACTCATCTCTAAGCTGCACAGAGAATCTACCGCCTCCTGTACCAGCATTCTTGCCACACGTCGCATGAAGGAGTCCCTCCCGCCTGGAGGGTGACACTTACTATGTCTGCCATGGTGACTTTCCCCAGCTGCGGCGTACGGGAGGGTCCCCTTAACACCACGCCCCTCCAGGCGTTATCTATCCTTCAAAATTAGCATCATGTTGCCTTTGAATGTATTGACATAGTCCTTATTAATACGAGGCATAAGTATCGGATTTTCGTCACCTTACCAGTGGAGGTCATTATGATTCTGCCATGCTGCTGCATAATTTGATGCGCAAAGAAGATCATAAGCCCTTGGTTGATCAAGCCTTGGCTGATCATGATTCATGATCAAACCTTGGTTTGTTTTTATCAATGATCGAATATCGTATTCTTTCGCTCCCTCAAGAACATTTTGAAAATATAAGGTAGGGCTGCACTCACACATTGGCAGCTGCTCTTGCTGCGTTGACCTTCTCTGCATCTGCCTCTGCCTGTTGGACCTGGGCGTCTAGTGCTGCTTGACAACTAAAGTAGTAACCATTTGTTTGTCCGAGATTCAACATAGCCCTGTCACCCAAGTGAGCTGCCTCTTCGATAGTGTCGGCATTAGGTCCTCTCTTCTGTGCACAGCCATACCTTATTCACTCAGCTTCAGTCAGGTCGATGAGCGCAAAATACGTAGTCAGATTATTTTATTTCTTCAAGGTCGAGTTTACACACACTCCTTTGAAACCACCTACCATCTCGGGACGGATAAGTAGGCGGATAAAGAAGGGGACAAAGCGGTGATTCTGAATGCATTTGGAATAGAAACACATATTCTGTGCAGCATTCTGCTACATTGTAGCTGAAGCAGACCCTCTAATTACAAGTACAAAGTACATCTGTAGTTCGTTCAGTTTGATCTCAGCTTGGGGCGGCATGCGGACTGAGGTGCTTGGGTCGTATGCGATGTGTGTGTGTGCCAGGGGGGTGGGGGGTGGGGGGTGGGGAGGGCCGCGTTCTTTTTCTAGTTTGCTAGGTGCGACTCCCATTGACCTTCTGCTGCTATCTTCTCCCCCATTTATCTAGATCGAGCTTGGTTGTTAACACAGCTTACTGCTTCTTACTTCTGCATTTGACTGAACAAGGATTCATTGCGTGCAAAAAACATTAGAGCCCGCGCCCCTCTGAATCAATCGAAGCCATGCAGCTTCGCCTTCTGAAGAATATCCTTCTTCCGTCATTTACCTCTCTTGTTTGGTCGTCCAACAATGGCAAGCTAGCTGCAATAACCACCAACAAGGTGGTTTATCTGCTCGGTGACAATGGCGATCAAAAGGACAAATTCAAGACTAAGCCAGCTGATGCGCAGTCCACGACAAACTACATTGTCCGCGCCATGGCCTTCTCTCCTGACTCCACGAAGGTGGCCATGCCCCAAAGCAACAACATGGTTTTCATTTACAGGTACAAGACTGAGTCTAGCTGCCCTTTAATGTTCTTGAACTGCAATGTATTCAGGGAGATAAAGATGCACCAAATTTTCTCATTCCTATGTGACTCAGCATCAAACTGCTTGAGCAATGAGGACACCAATCTTAGTCCAGCATTGCAATGCATCCCCTGCATCACAAAATGTTCAGACTCCCCTAAATATGCTCCATCTTGATCACCATCTATCATTATCTCCGTTTGATCTTTATCACCAAATTGGACAGAGGAGAAATCTGTAGGGGCAGGTCACACAAATTATATTGTAAATTTGTAGAGCACTTTGAGTGCTAATTCATCCTAGCAATCTGGTTGATGTCACCACTTTAAAAAGTATAGATGTAATGCTATAGTGACTGGTCGAGGCATGCCTATTTTGATTATGCAATAATACTCGAGCTGCCTGCCGTTGCTTCACCGATGGTTATGCCAAGTTTTGTCCGAGACTCCAAAAATCGAAATCTCGAAATCCCGGTGAACGAAAGAACATCTAATTGGGGTTTTGGGAGCTCGCGTAAGCGCATTGGGATTATTTCGGCACCTCCGACTATACAAATCATAAACCGGTATTCATGCCAAGGATTCGAGGCATTGAGCCCTGCCATGATGGTCTCCTAATCCACATGAAATAACAATTCGGGTGCTGCTCTGGATTCGAAGAGAGTACCATTGCTAGCACGCTGGTGATCCCCCTCTGGAAATAATCGCAGTGTGCCAGGCGCGTATCTTACGCGCAAGACTGAAACCATTGATGTGCAAATCCTGCACGTGCACCGCATCCTTGGACAAATAACCGGGGGCTTACCTTCGGCAGGAGGGAAATCAGCAGATGAGCCAGAGAGACAATCAGACAGCAGTCCTTGCTAAAGCTGTTGATTTGATGGAGCTGGCCGACGGAAGTTAGTTGTGGAGCATGCCGGTCTTCGGGTTTTTTTCGATAACTTCATTTTACTTCGACAAACCAGTAGGGGTCTTTCCGATAGTCCCTCCGCACGAATTATATCTCGGAGGATGTCCGGTAGATTTTCCCGTGCAGTACCGTGGTAGTACCGTGGCAGTACCGTGATTTGCCATGGATGATTCGCCTAAGATTCGGGAGCTGACGCGACCATCACTGCGTGACGGGAGGTTACACGAATGGATAAGAAAAAATAGTAGTCGTTGGCAGGCCCAGTACAACGTTTACCCCCCCCAACGTCCACAGTATGGACCTTGCCCCACTAGAATTCCAGCCGCGAATCGCCCTACGCTGAAGTGTGAACCTGACTCCGATTAGTAAAACTGTCGTGCGTCGTTTACCCCCCCCCCCCCCCCCCCCCCCCCCCCCCCCCCCAACGTCCACAGTATGGACCTTGCCCCCCCCTAGAATTCCAGCCGACCATTAGAGGAAGTCGAGAGGAAGTCAAGAGGAAGTCAAGAGGAAGTCATGAGCGAAGCGACTGACTGTTGGTTAGCGGAACGCCGCTACATCATGACTTTGCCTATTCCCTGTGCTACTCTCCCTATCCCGCTAGCTTTAGACAGGATTTTTCTCTGCTTCCGGTGAGAAGCCATGTAACGCACTTCGTACTGATCGTATCCCATCCGCCACGGCACTTTGCCGAGAATGTCCGCTATTCCCCGCTGCTGCGTTAGAGACCGGTATAGAGAACTGTCCCACCTTCCGAGCTACACCTCCACCGAAATCTGCTACTTCCTAACCACATTCCCGAAAGTGCCTACAGCCTTACCAACGCCAGATTTGAGAGTATTAAAGAATCCCATTAATATACTCTTTGATATTATTTGATGGAAAGTAAAAGCAATTTCTGGTCTATGGATTTCAAAATTGATAAAATAGAATTCATAGGATCAGTATCAGATTCATAATCTATTCTGAGAGTGATGCTCCAGTCGTAGGGAAAAGGCCCCTATAGAGTCTTTATGTTCATCTTTAATGCCTCAAACTCAATTCTGACACATGTGAGGGCGCTTGTATAGAAAGAAAAGTCGTCTGCTGTATTCTGATAAATATGTTGGCAAAAACTTTCAACATTAACTGGTAGACGGATTAATTACATCAGATTCCTGCATATTGTTTTGAACGAAAATTGTTGACAGCACTGTTAGTTACCTTGGCGTAAATTGTGATGGATGGTCAGGGAAACTTTCAAGATTTAAACGCAATGGAAAGGAGCTAACAATGGGAGCACCACCAGGTGTTTCGTTGAGGCAGGAACCCAAACAAATAAACTACTTTTATCTCTTTGAATTCGAATGAATACCCTGGCCCAGGAGGGTTGAATATACAAAGCCCGTTTGTTTCATTATGGTTAGTGTCCATCCCGTAAGCAACACACCCAATTCTGTCAGCCAAGAATCAAGGCGTATAGTTCCCCAATTGGAATTCTGATTGATGTCTTGGTACCATTGTTGTTAACAATAAAAGTCATTGTTACTTGCTCTAATCGAATAAAAACACCTGTTGATGATGACATCTGCCAACTGTGACTTTCGTCCTCCCTCCATAGGGATTTTGCAGGACTCCTGCAGGCAATGATGTTGTGAAATTGTCAGGCGTTCCACTTGTTCGAAACGTGCTTGATATGTACAACAATTGTGTTTTCAAGACAGGTGGAGACATTTTATAATATGGATATATTATACTGTAACATTTTGTATTGTAACCAAGCCATCTAAAACCTCAGTACCAGAAACAGGTTTAATTTTATAATCAGCAAGTCTTTCCTGATAGCTTTCTTGTCCCTATACAACAATGGTTTATTGATATGTACAGAAATAGCTACATCTACCAAGTATTCAGGTAGACCAGGAGACATGTCTAAAAATTGCAGCTCTGAAGTTTTTTGTATTCATTCGTTTGCTTGTATTCTTGTGTCAAAGAGGCCATTCTTTAACAATCAGTTAGAAAAATAAAATTTCTATGCAGGTTCAGAAACAATATCAAAGTTTTTCTTGAACCTAATTTAGTTTGTCTCCTGTGAAATCTATAACAAGAGAGTCATGCTCATCCTGTGTTGCATGTATATACAGCCTCTCAAACTTCTTCAAGGTGAGAGTAGAGCTGACTTCATCATGAAGATCTTACCAAATATTTTGGTTGATGCAAACTTGAATAAAAACGAACAATGAAGTATTAGTTCTGATGCTCTTGGGTATAGCTTTCAAATTCTGTGAGCAAATCATGATATTTATACCCAAATGCCTGTTCTTCAAAAACCAAGTTTGTCAATGCTGATTTACCCACACTTTGTGAATGCGCTTACTACCCACCAGATCATCCAATAAAAAATAATTTATTGCACCGTTTGGGTATCTACAAGTAGGCTTTTGGTATGCAGTTCTCTCAAAAGAAAATCTATCTCATCAAATGTCAATGCAATCTATTTTTCCATTGAAAAACTTTGACCAAACTTGAAAATCTTTCTTGTATTCTGCAGTGTTTTGTTTTTCTTGTTTTGATGTCTTCTATAACTTCTAAAATCTTGGAGTCACTGTAATCATTCACAATATCAGAAGGATCAATCTTCAGACAATTGAATACTGGATTTGCATCATGCGTGAGGCTAAAAACAATAACTCTCATAGCTTGGTTTTTATCAAAAACCCGCAAGCTCATATTGTTTCAATAATTGGCAAACAGAATATGTTTTACCAGTCCCTCGCGCTCCCATCTCCCTACCAATGAGAAAGGGCTACAAAATAGTTGCGCGGCAGGGACGTGTTTAAACATTTGGAAGGTAAGCTTAGGCTTCATAGTAAACGAGTTTTGTTATTAATGACTAAAATAGTGTGCGTATCTGTGTCGTATTCTCCTACCATTCGATGTTATATCATCTATTATCATCACAAGAACCCCTACATGTGAATGGTATACTAACATATATGTGCTAGTATGGTGGTGACCGCATGAAGTATGTGTATTGTACCAGCCATAGTCGTTTCCCATCATTCATTAATCCTGTCTAAACAGGTGAATTTTTCAAGCAGTTTCCTCTGGCGTTATTTTACGCGACTTGTTTGTAACGCTTCAAGCGTTATATAATTTGCTCATGTGACATTGCTGCTCAGCTTTCAAACTTCTTCTGATTCTGGCTTGGTTGAATACATCCTTGCCATAGTTATCGACTACCCTGTGTCCGTCTGTCCGTTCAGACGTCATTCATCAACTACACAACAATTAGTCGTTCTTCAGTTTCTTATTGTATCTGTCTCTTCCTCTCCGAAGTTTACATCTCCGAGTAGCGTCTTTATATTTCTTTCGCTTCACTAGATGTTCTCTCCTGTCTTCTGGCTAGTCTGTTTCTCTTGTCTACTGATTTCTCCTAATTAGTCCATCCTTTGCAGGAAAAACTCTTCGATTTCTCAGTTCGGCCCTAAGCTTTTTCCGCGTCGGCTCTCTGTATAGTACCTTCTTTCATGCTTCTGATAGACTATGACCCTCCTATGGCTTTGGGTGAATCACTTCCACATCCTCCCCAAAATTGTTACCTGAGTTGCGTTCCGATGTGAGATCCCTATCCAGTATATAATTTCTTAATGATTATAGACAAATAATAGAAAAAAATAGCTGCGAAGGTTACAATGATGATCACTGGAATTCTATGCGAATCCACCCAGCGAATATCGTCACTCTTAGGTTCATGTGTCTATGGCTTGCGGCTTTTTGGGGTTAGAAGAGAAACACCCCCACCAGCATACTCTCCTTAGTCTCATTGTAGGACTGTTTGAGTCGAGAGATCATTTCTCTATCCTATCTATTTGATGAGAATGGTTTGGGGCATAATTGACATATGCTCTATCGCTAAGTCTCATGTTTCTGAGGATGATTTTGGTTACATTCAATATATTATCGCCATTTTGCATAGGTGTTTTAGCTCTTTGTCTGTGAAAAAGTTATTTGCTGAGCCGTTTTACACCCCGCTAAGTGAGTGCGTGATCTTCCAATTAGAGAGGAGGTGGCAGTTGTTACTTGACGAGAATTCATTTGTTGGCCTAGGGTGTCCTCGTTGCTTGATGATTAATCCCGTGCTGTGAATGCTGACTGCTATTAAGAATTTGTGTAGTTTAGTATGTCTTTCGATCCTTACAATTCTATTTGGTAGACCAGGGCCCCCACTGACGAGTTGCTAGAGTACTTGCACTTCGTATTAATTAGGGTAACCACTCCTTTTGATCAATGCTAGTCATGTTGTATCCGATTGATCTGGTATTTCTTAATTGATTGTCAAAAATCATGTCCAAGTATTCATTTGCCCTGAAATAGTTTATTGGGTGTCTGCAACAGGTATATTGTTGACACTAATACCAACATAAAACTGGAGATCATTTGTTATAATACTCTAGGAATGGCCTTGTGAAAAATAGTAGCTTGTCCCGTTATAGTCTGGGTTTGAAGTTCTTGGAGTGAAAAATCCTTCTGTCATTGAACGTTGCAAATAGCATTACTCAATATCCCCTGGAGCAGATGATATATTAGTTTGTTGGTTTTTCGTTTTCATTGAGTTGAAACATGGAATGAGAAGTTGTCAAATTCACACGTTCTGTGACATTGCGGTCTTGAATCCTTCGAACAATAAAGTGTAGATCGGAAAATCTCAGTAGCTTGTTGAAGCATGGCTGCTCAACATACCTGCAGCATCTGCTCCAAACAATTACAGATTCGAACCCTGCCTTTGATTACACACGTCCCTTGGACGTAAGATACATGGAAAACGGCCAATAACGATATGGCTCATCATCTGACATGGAAATAAATCCACAGCCTGAGCATACCCAACATATGGGAGGAAGTCGCAGGGGTGTTATGAACAGCCATAGCTTGTGAGGGTGATTATAATTGTTGATGGACTGTGGACCTCAACGTCATCAAACGAAACTGATAATGAACTGATTAAGCAATCGTATTCCCCGGGTGCAACACCATCCGAGATTAAAAAGTGAAACAAAAGCTGCGACTGGATAAAAACCAAATGCCACAGTTTTTCATTTCAAATCACACGCTGGTGTTTGGGGAAACCTGTTTTGTGTTCCTATTGGCTCAATTCTATGGATTTTAGTAATGTGTTGTTGAGAAGTGCACTCAGTTAATTATTGTTACATTTATAATTATTGTATTTATAGACTAATTCGCAGCATCATCCCGCCCCACAGGATCATTGCTATCTACACTCAATAAACACCATTGCAGTCAAGAGTTGCTGAGCTTGCGCTGCCTCCGACTTAACGGCTTGAGGAGCTGCGAATGGCTCCAACGAACTCCCTTCTTTTGTCAATGCCGACGATGAACCATCATCCATTGTGTTCAGAAATGCATGAAGAACAAAGAATTTTATCACGCAGGCTTGCAACCGGGTGGGAATCACAAGGGGAGCTTGACCCTCGCTAGGTGGTCCTGCAATTGGTTTTAAGAACTTGTGTGTTAACGAAAAAACATCTGTCCGAACATTGGCCCTAGAAAATCTTGGATAATAAGTGCCATTTTGATAGTGAAACTAGCACTGTTCCATCCCAGTCGCTTTCCTGACGACGTTGTTAAGGGTTTTGGTCACTGCATCCAATGCTCCAGTAGGGGTGATTGATCTACAAACATTTCCACCGAAGCATCGAGTTAACCGACTGGACGACACACTAATTTGGGAACTGGGCTATAACTTGATGCAGCAGGATGAAAATGAAAAATAGTTCTTGAGACAGTGATTGCATACAGCTCCTCCATTGTGCAGAAATGGCATGTGGTGCGGCATCAGAAGAGCCATCATCATTGAGATAAGTATCACACTGGAATGAAATGTCTTGATATAATAAATTGTCCTCCCCCAATAGACAATTGCGACCATTCTAGCTGTATCCTAAGCGATAGCTGCGCCTAGGAGTTTGTATCCAATATGCTGCTGAAACTATGAGAGTCAGCCAATGACAAATCATAAATCTTTTGGAATACCAATGGAATAGCTGAACCGATCACTGCCCGATTGACAATCTTTACGTCTGTTGTGGCAATCTTGCACCAAAGATGTAATCAGCGAATAAGTATTAAAAAAGCGATGTATAATTGGAGAACCCTCCTATTCACTTTCCCATTCACTTCCAGAGTCGCACCTTTGTATGATTGATCAATGATTCCTTGGCATGGCCCCCAGTATCTGTGATTGCTTTTGAAACTCATTATAGGCTATCAGTATCTATCGAAATTTGGAAGCATGTCGATCGTGTAAGTCAACACCATTGTTGGTTGCAGAAGTGACTATTAAGCGATGGACAGCCGTTTAGTTGCCGATATAGTTAGAGATCCTTTCTGTAATTACTGCGAGTTTTTTTGGGGTATGCAGCATGAGCTTAATGAGCTCGAATTTTGATAATATCAAAGTTATTGTTTTAGATTAATTATAGATATCCTATATAATGATGGTTTGGGTTTCATCTCTTCTC